>CM076581.1:1581413126-1581745486 GCA_034641835.2 Pinus albicaulis
TTAGAGTATCTGGATCAGCCAGACCCTCAGCAGCAGTTGAGTCAGTCACAGGGATCCAGTGGGCAGGGATCAGGAGGATCCGGAGGTACATCTATGACGATGTCGAGGTCAGGTCGGTGGTGGCTCAGGAGTCGGAGAGGTGGTGCTGCGGGCGGCATGCGGGCGGTCCACGGAAGCGAGTTCGGGAGTCCCGCGATGGACGGTTACGTGCCTGGCATCTACGCGTTCGGGTGCGGGCGGGAGGACAATACGGGGTTGTTCGGGAGTTCAGGCTCCTGATGTTGAGGAGGAGGAGTTTTATTCTCCAGCGGGAGAAGTGTGCTCAGGGAAGAGGAAGCCCAAGTGGCTTCAAGACACCTTGAGAGATGCCACATCTGTTGCTGAGCCTAAGAGGCCGGTCAGAGAGAGCAGACCACCTGAGAGGTTTTGTAGCTATATGGCGATGGCTACCAGCATCCTTGACTCTGAGCCTTCTAGCTATGAGGAGGCAGCTAGCCAGCAGGTCTGGAGAGAGGCCATGCAGGAGGAGTATTATTCTATCATGAAGAATGATGTTTGGGAGGTGGTGCCGAGGCCTGAGGGCAAATCCGTGGTTACTTCCAGATGGCTTTACAAGGTAAAGCATGCTGCAGATGGCAGCATTGAGAAATTCAAAGCGAGGTTTGTGGCTAGAGGGTTCTCCCAAGTAGAGGGAGTCGATTATGAGGAGACCTTCGCTCCGGTGGCTCGATATACTTCGATCCGCTCCATTATATCGATAGCAGCAGAGATGGGTTGGAAGATCCACCAGATGGATGTGAAGACCGCATTTCTCAATGGCTTCATACGGGAGGAGGTGTACATTGAGCAGCCACAGGGCTTTGAGGTGCATGGGAAGGAGTCCCATGTGTGCAGACTGAAGAAGGCCCTTTATGGCCTGAAGCAAGCTCCCAGAGCTTGGTACTCCAGGATAGATACTTACTTGCAGAAGATGGGTTTCACAAAGAGTGAGGCAAATCCGAACCTTTACTATATTGTGATAGGTGAGGAGCCTCTCATTCTGGTGCTGTATGTGGATGACTTAGTGATTACAGGTGCAGAGAGACTCATAGAGCACTGCAAGAGAGATCTTGCGGCGGAGTTTGAGATGAAGGACATCGGCTTGATGCATTACTTTTTGGGTTTGGAGGTGTGGCAGTAGGAGGGGCATTTCTTCCTGGGGCGGGGGAAGTATATTGTGGACATCCTTGGCAGATTCCACATGGAGGATTGTAGACCCATGTCGACACCGATGATCACCAACTGGAAGAAGCTTCATGCTTCAGATTCCGAGTTGGTGGATCCCACATTGTACAGACAGCTGAGTGGTTCCTTGATGTATTTGGTCAACACTAGACCAGATATTTGTTTTGCAGTCAACACGATGAGTCAGTTTATGTGTGAGCCTAGGAAGGTTCACTGGGTGGCTGCAAAACACATTTTGCGGTACTTGCAGGGGACAGTGGATTATGGTCTGGACTACAGGCACGGGGATGGAGTGAGATTGGCAGGTTACACTAATTCTGATTGGGCAGGTTATGCTTCTGATAGGAAGAGCACTTCAAGGTGTTGTTTTGGGTTGGGTTCGGCAGTTGTGTCATGGTTTAGCCGAAAGCAGAGTCAGTAGCATTGAGTTCAGCGGAAGAAGAGTATATGGCAGCCAGTCTAGCTAGTTGTGAGGCCATCTGGCTTTGCAAGATGTTGTTTGGCTTATTTGGTCAGCTGTTGAGACCTTCAGTGATTTACTGTGATAATCAGAGTTGCATTAAACTCATGGAGAATCCAGTATTTCATGACAGGTCAAAGCATATCGGGATCAAATATCATTTCATCAGAGACTATGTTCAGAAAGGAGTTGTGAAGCTTGAGTATATTCCCACTGATGAGCAGGTTGCAGATATTCTTACCAAAGCCTTACCACGGGGCAAGCATGTCTACTTCAGAGACGAGATGGGTGTGGTGAGGAACACCTTCCTCGGTAAGAGGGAGTGTTGAAATTTGGTACCGGAGGACAGGTGGTTCCCTAAGGCTTTGATCTTTGGCCTAGGGAAAAGTGGCCAAAAGAATTTAATTTTTCTCCTAAAGTGACTTTATAAAGTTATAAAGTCAAATCTAATTTAAAAGTGACTTTAAGTGATAAAGTTACTAAAGTCTAATTTTAAAGTGACTTTAATAAAGTCAATGTAAAATTAGAAAGGAAAAGTGACTTTGGAAATAAATGTCTAAGTGGGTCTTTATTAAAGTGGGGTGAATTAAAAAATAGAAAGTGAGATTTAAATGAGCATTTAATCTCAGCCCTAGATCTCAATCTATTTCAGCCATTGGATTTAGGGATTCCCCAAAAGTCACTTAGGGTTAAGTTAAAGGAGGAAAAGGAGGGAAAAGGTCATTCATTCTTTCATGAGCAGATTGAGAGAAGGAGAGCAAGAGAGCAAGGGAGATTTCTGGGCAGTGAGGAGAAGGAGGCAGCAGCTTGGCACACATTCCAAGGCAGCATTTCAGCAAGACCGTACAGCTGAGTTAGCACAGTGAAAGGCAGATTTTCTGGGCACGATTTTCTAGAAAGGGAAGCTGTACAGCAAGGCCGTACAGCAAGTTTGGCACAGAAATCGAGGCAGCAGAAGGCTGGTTTAGTTGGCACGAATTTCGAGGCAGGCCGTACAACAAGCGGCTGTCCTCTTGCACGGAAATCGAGGCTGATTCCGTACAACAAAG
Source organism: Pinus albicaulis (assembly GCA_034641835.2). Lineage (NCBI taxonomy): Eukaryota > Viridiplantae > Streptophyta > Pinopsida > Pinales > Pinaceae > Pinus > Pinus albicaulis. The sequence goes on from CM076581.1 coordinate 1,581,415,860, forward strand.
TTCTGCTGTGTTTTTGGCACAAAATTCGATATTTTGGACAACAACATTTATTGCTGTTTGCACAGATTTTGAGGAGGCTGTACAACTGCATTTATTGCAGATTTCTGGGCACGAAAATCGAGGACGACGCACAACATTTATCGCTGTTCTGTTTTTGCTGTTTGCACATTTTCCGAGGCGGTGGTTAAGCACGGAAAACGAGATAAGTTGTAAAGTTTGTTTGCTGATTTTTTTGCTGAATATTTCTCTCACTGTAAAAAGCATTTTCTAGAAATAAGAAGGAGCTTTCGAACTGGTTTTCCCCAAGAGTTGTAGGGGGTTTTTCCAGGGTCACATTGACTAAAAATCACTGTGTTTAAATGTGTTGAATGGCTGTTTGCATCTGCTGATATTTATTTCTGCATTTTCCAGCATTGTAATTTTTTTCCAGAATTTGTGTTTTCAGCAAAATTTATTTTCCAGCTTGTTAAATGTATGGATATGGGAAAGGGCATTTAACTATTTTGGAGTAATAAGGTGAAACTGAAAACCGAGGTGGGAAATGAGAAATTTCTACACTTCCCTCAAACGATCCGATTCAACTCTAGGCGAGTCAGCTCGTGTTGACTGAGTTTGACTTGTGATCAGGGCGAGTTTGACTTGCAAATCACTGATTGATTGCAATTTAGGCGACTGGTGCGATTTCAACTCTTAAATCAGTGAGCACAGGTTTTAACTTTTAGGGTTGCCACATTGTTCGCCATGTTGTTTAGTTAGGTTAAAAATTAAACGTCAGTCCGTAGCTCACTTCTCACTGCTCAGACCCGCAACTCATATGTCGAGAAGGTAATATAGGCATGGTTTCAGTTTTAGTTTACTCCGCGTAATAGAGGAGTAGTGTGAAGTGTGCTCCAGCGTGTGCTCTGTCAAATATTTTAGTAGCAAACCATTATCGTATCATTTCAACAACAATCAAGAGATTTCAGTTACTGTTTTTTTACTGATTAGTATGCAGTATTTTATAAAATTTTAGAAGCAGATGCTTCTGGTTCTATGTAGTCACTAGTTAGGAGTCAAGATTCAGTACTTTGGATCATGTTTGGACTCATAACATATATGAGATACTTATTCATTCATGATGTTTTGGACATCTATTGATATTATGCATTATTTGGACATGGCTATATTGAATATCAATGAAAAATGTTTTTTTAATTCAATGTATGTGTATATCTTTATTTATTGAATTCAACGATTTTTTCCTGATTTTTTCCCGATCCGATTAAAACACTGTTAAATTTAGATAACCATGGTATGTTCTATGCTATGCTTAAAGAAATTTACTTCAATCTTTCTTACAGGTCCAATTTAGATTAGCAATCACATAATCATTGAAAGTAAATGCTGATAGAACATAATAATAGATTGACAGAAGACAAGCCAATATAATAAATCAGAATTTACAATTCTTCTTATCCAACAAAGATAGAGAGAAATGTTTGTTACATCAGTCAACAGGATGCCCTAGCCAACAAAGACTTTGGCTTGTCAAACCAACTCTTCCAACCTCCTGGAGGTTCAGTCAAACACATATAAGATCAACCTTCATTCAGTGTCACACACACATCATGAGACAACTCCCAAAACAGTCAACGCAAGTCAACAAAAGGATCCCTCATCCAGATTTCCGGCATCTAGATTTCTGGCATCCATTTTTGGCATCATACATATTTCCGGTATCCAGATTTCCGACATCTTTTTCCGGCCTCCATATTTCTAGCATCCCTTTCCGACATCATCCATATTTCCCGTATCCAGATTTCCGGCATCATCCATATTTCCGGCATCTAGATTCACATGTGGGAGAGAGAGAAGCCTCCTCTAGGCTGTACGAACCAATTAGATCACGAGGAATGTGTGTGATGAGATGATGAACAAATGAGCATCAAGTCTCTCCAATTTATATCCATCATTGAGGGTGTGTGACACATCTGTTGGGCTTGTGAGCCTACATCACGATTCAGGCCGACCTTGACAAATTGCACATGTGTGGAAAATAAAATCAAAATATAAGTTCCGCTCATCCAAACAAAATGATATTTAGATCAATTTTGCACCTCTCCAAAAGAGGAATCCAACAAAAATATCATCGTCATCATCATATGGGCAGTGCAACATGGAGTTTGGACCTAGTTGCCCAAAATTAACACTCCCTCTCAACTAGGGAGAACTCCATCTGTCCAACTGTGCCATCCTGTCATACAATACCATAGTGTACTATCATATATCATCCTGCACTCCTGTGTCATCCTGCTGTAACATGCTTTGTTGGCTCTTCTTCGCACAACGAGAGTGAGTCACAAAGACATCACACTTCGCTGACCCAAAGTCAGCTTAGAGTTTAACACCTCAACGGGACTCGAGAGAGTCACATACTAACCCGAAGTCAGTTTATAGGTAAGAACCTCATCCAAACTTGATCCCAGTTAAAGTGGTTGGACACATCCCATCCTAGACATAGAGAGTATGACAATCCTCGATGCTTCCATCGGTCATGCTATTGGTCTCTATCCACATTTCCCACCTCATTGGCCAAATGAGAGTTACTTCCCATGAGTCTGAAACACCATGGGTAGGATGCATGCAGGGCGTAGATCAAAGAGAGGGTGAACCAACTCAATATCATAACGATGGGGAAGTAGCACACCAACAAGGCTCGGTGAACCTAGCCTTGTAGTTGCTTATAGCTCCAAGAAGCTATCCCCAAGCCCCTTGGAGCTCTCAGAGTCATAGTCCAACTCAAGCGGGACCCTCACAATAGGGTCTGTCCACGATTCCAAGCTTCTCACGGAAGGTTAAGAATTTGACCTTCCCCAGGGGCTTCGTGAGAATATCTGCGACCTGCTCATCAGTCCCAATGTGATTGAGCCTTACGGCGCCTTGCTGTACCATGTCTCGGACAAAGTGGTACCTAATATCAATATGCTTGGATCAATCATGGAACACGGGATTCTCAGAAAGACAAATCCTACTCTGGTTATAACAAAGGATAACGATGGTATCTAGCACATGCCCAAACAACTCACTGAAGACCTTTCTCAACCAAACAACTTCACAACAGGCCATACTCGCTACAATGTATTTGGCCTCAACGGTGCTCAAAGCAACTGATTTCTGCTTCTTGCTCATCCAAGATATTGAAGCAGAACCCAGGGTGAAGAAACATCTAGATGTGCTCTTACGATCCACCACATTACTTGTCCAATCGGCATCAGTATATCCAAGGAGCCTCATACTCCCGACAGTGTATCTCAGCCCATGGTTGATTGTGCCTCGAAGATATCTCAATAGATTCTTGGTACCAATCCAGTGAATGTGATGAGGCTCAACCATATGTTGATTCAAAGTGCTCACTGCAAAACATATGTCCGGACGTGAGTTCACTAAGAACATCAAGGCCCCTACGAGTTGTCGATACTCAGTGGGATTTCCTAGCTCGGGCCCAACAGCGCTTCCACACAACTTCTTAAAGTTGAGCTCCATCGGTGTTGACACGGACTTACAGTCCACCATCCCAAATCTCTCCAGAAGCGTCACAACATATGTGTATTATCTACCTTTATACTTAGGCTTTAGCACATAGGTTAAATACAACATAAATTAACATGGTAGATAAACATAATGCATAAAAGGTTCAAAGTCCAAAGCGTAATGCAATCAACGAAGGTCTGAATCTAATGCATCATGTGGGGGACACATTATGGTGACGTGGCTCCATCCACCAACGAAGGTCATGGGAAGATGTGTCACATGGTAACGCGAAGGTCATGGAGATGTGCATCTAAACTCCAACGAAAAGCTATGAAGGTGGTTACAAACTCCGACGAAAAGCTATGAAGGTGGATTGTTACGTGGCTTCAACCTTCAATGGAGTTCGTATTCAACCAACGAAGGCAACGAAAAGTGGTTAGTGCTATGTGACATGGCTTCAAACTCCAACAGATGTGCACATGGACGTGGAGGTAAGTAAAACCAACTTTGAACGGGCTCGAAGGTGGCATAACGTTGGTGACATGGCCGAAAGGTGGCGCAAAGTAATTAGTGCCAAAACAAACAAAACGATATGCTAAATTCGAAAGTGGGTTTGTTTAAATATTAAAGTATCAATAACCATATGATATAGTTGTTATTAATCATTTAATATAAAAAATAATAAACCAAATTTAGAGTGAAGCTAAAAGCTATATAAGCTACCCATTACACCAACTTAAGGGGGCTGCAAAGTGTGAAGCATTTGCAACAATTTGGAGAAGCAACTTTGGAGCGCTGATTTGGAGAGTCAATTTAGGGAGCTATTTGAGGAGTTGTTTTGGAGAGTTGAAAATCAATTCTTCCCCCATATGGTTAGAGCTCTACTTGGCGTAAATTGGTCATTGTGAAGCCAAATTGGGCACAGAGACAGGCGACGGAAAGACGATTCAGAGAGCCATCTTTACACAACATCCAACAGTGCCTGGGTGCAATAGTCAGTTGGATAAATCTGTGTGCAAAGAAATCTTCCATAGTTTTTCCTATTCAGCGCTTGTTGTTGTAAGGTGGTCGTCGGAGAGTCGAGTTAGAGAATTTTTGTTTGACAGAGTCCAATAGTGTTGAAGGGCACTATTAAGTTGGAATCTCATTGTAAGAAAATTGTCAGCGCCTTCCTAATACAACGGTCGCTCAATTGAAAGCGGACCTGGAGACGTAGTCTAGGAGGGACGAACTCCGTCATCACATCGTGTTTGAGTTTGTTTGCTTTGCTTTCTGTTGATCTTTCAGTACTCAGTATGTGCAAGCTCTTCTAAAAGTTATTTTCCTTTTAGTTCTTTACACCTAACACAATCATAGTTATATATTCAATTCACTTGGCAAATAATCAATCCTATGTTCAGATCATATATTTTGGTAACAGAGCAGGTTGAAATTTTATAAGTAGGATTTTTGCCAATGAATGTTGACTAGATCTAGGTTGTGACGTGGAGAAGGAAAGCTTGAGGAGATAAGCCCAGAAATTGGAAAGCGACAAATTCTTATCAAGTCGCAACAATGGGAAAGGGTACAAGACAGATACGCCTACAAGAATTGCAGAGCATAATCAACAGTGTCAATAGGAGAATGCCACATTGCGATGCATTGTATAAGCGTTGCAAGAGGAGAAACAACAATTGCAAGCAACGATTGAAGCTATGCAAGAAAGTCGAGAGAGGCAAAGCCCCTTTGCTCGAAGTCCATCTATCGTGGAAAATGATGCAGTACCTCCGCTTCATCGATCTGATGAAAATAACATATCTTCATCATCTTCTTCAAAAACTCAATCAGGAGAAGAAGCCATTGGAACTTTCTCTACGCTTTCTGAGGAACCGTCGTACACCCCAACAATCCCTAGAAATGAATCAGAATTAGAAGAGGACGAAGTTGCAAGTGATCGTGGAACTGGAGCCTTTGAAAAGCATTCCAAGGGCATAGCTATGAGAGTGACGAGCAAGATGAGATATCAGTTAGGGCAAGGGCTCAACAAAGATGGTCAAGGCAGACTCTTGCTGATCTCAGTACAAGAAAGATCGAGATATGAAGGACTGGGATTCGATCAATTAACATGTGAATATTGCAGGAAAAGAGGTCACATAGCGGATCGATGTTGACCGAGATATGAAGGACTGGGATTCGATCAATTAACATGTGAATATTGCAGGAAAAGAGGTCACATAGCGGATCGATGTTGGTCCCTTCATCTTGAACTTATGCCGAAGAAGTTGCAGGATCAAAAAGGTAAACAAAAGAATCCTATCAATAGTGATTCGGAAGGTTAGTCCTTTAATAAAAACTTTATTATGCAAAGTATTCAAAGGATATATCCATGTACCTTTTGTGGGAGTAACAACCATTGTGTAGCTGATTGTTGGAAACATAAAACTTACAGTAAAAAGGTGCATGCTATTAGAAGCAACCCATGGAAAGATGATGCCACTCTGCAGGTGAAGAAAAGCCATGAAAGGACTTTGAAGCAGTCCAGGAAGGATTTCACATCATTAAGCCTGGAAAAGCCAAGCAAAAGCACGACAGTGGCAGACTCAGGTAAAGGAGTTTCTGCACAATGCAAATTGTCAGGACATTCAAAGAACACATGTCCCATGCTACCTTGTGAAGCAACAACATCACGTTCCACCAGAGGTAAATCAAGGAGTACAGACAAAGAGAAGTCGAAGTCTCCAGAGAAATCACCTACGTGGAATTGGACAGATTTCATGCCTCATGTATAGTTGCGTGTTTTTAAATGTCGTCACATTAGTAGGCCTAGTTGAGTCTGTAAGATGAAAATGTTTTTCATGCTGATGTAATAAATATGCTGAATTGTAATAAGACTTTTGGAGGTCCAAAAGTTCTTTTTGTTGGGAGGTGTGATCCAGATGGATACATCAAGTCTAGTCATAGCGGTTAGGAAGGTCGAAGGTGACAATGAATTCTCGACAAGACAATAAAAAATAAATCTTCTTTGTTGTTCATCGAAGGAACGATGAGATGTTAGTTTCTTTTGTTCATGATGTAAACTTGACCAAAGAGTATGTGATAAACTCTTGGCAAGTCTGATGAATTATTTAAGTCATGTTTGATTGTGTTAGTCATGCATGTAAGTGTGAAAGATTGTATTACAGGTTTGCGACAGATGCAGGTAACAATTCGACACTTATGACTCCGTACGACGAAGGTGAAGGAGAAGGAAGTGTAACTTGATGAAGCTCGCGTGCAGACAAAGAATGCAGTTGGTATTCATGCTTCCAGATGCAGACAACAATTCGACACTTATGGCTCTGAAGGACAAAGGTGAAGGAGAAGGAAGTGTAGTCTATTGAAGCACTTGCGTGCAGGCAAAAGAATACAAAAGGTATTTGTGCTCCTTGCGACAGACAGAGGTCAAAAAATGGAAGTTGTCGGACCAGTGTGGAACTTGAACGATCGCAAAGATCTCGTCATTCTAAACTCGACGCAATTCGTTTCGTTCAAAACGGAGTTCGTATGAGGGAGAAACTTCAAATCAAAGTTTCAATGATGATGAGAGAAAATTCAAAGTTCTGAACGCTTGACAACTACCAGTCTTAGAATGTCGTAAATCCGACGTTAAATGAAAGTGCTCGTCGCACTGGTTTTGGCGATACTCACGGTTCAGAAATTGACTTTTGTATGAGGAAGAAACTTCAAGTCAAAGTTTTAATGACAACGTAGAAAAGTCAAAGTATCGGACGTCGACACGTGTTGCACAGTAATTCATCAGTGAAATGGTAAAAAGGTAAAAAGTGAATTAGTTTTGGTTAAAAAATGTCTGCATTGGGTTTCAAACCCTAGACCTAGCCTAAACCTATAAACCTATCTCACCACTCTACCATGTTAATATATGTTGTATTTAACCTATGTGCTAAAGCCTAAGTATAAAGGCACATAATACACATGGTTAATAAACATAATGCATAAAAGGTTCAAAGTCCAAAGCGTAATGCAACCATCGAAGGTCTGAATCCAATGCATCACATGGGGGACACGTTAGGGTGACGTGGCTCCATCCACCAACGAAGGTCATGGGAAGATGTGTCACATGGTAATGCGAAGGTCATGGAGATGTGCATCTAAACTTCAACAAAAAGTTATGAAGGTGGTTACAAACTCCAACGAAAAGCTATGAAGGTGGATTGTTACGTGGCTTAAACCTTCAATGGAGTTCGTAGTCAACCAATCAAGGCGACAAAAAGTGGTTAGTGCTATGTGACATGGCTTTAAACTCCAACAAATGGGCACATGGACGTGGAGGTAAGTAAAACCAACTTTGAATGGGCTCGAATGTGGCATAACGTTGGTGACATGGCCGAGAGGTGGCACAAAGTAATTAGTGCCAAACATAACAAACAAAAACCATATGCTAAATTCGAAAGTGGGTCTGTTTAAATATTAATGTATTAATAACCATATGATATAGTTGTTATTAATCATTTAATATAAAAAACAATAAACCAAATTTAGAGTGAAGCTAAAAGCTATATAAGCTACCCAATTACACCAACTTAAGGGGGCAGCAAAGTGTGAAATATTTGCAACAACAATTTGGAGAAGCAGCTTTAGAGAGCTGATTTGGAGAGCGGATTTTAGAGAGCTGTTTGAGGAGCTAGTTTGGAGAGTTGAAAATCAATTCTTCCTCCATACAGTCAGAGCTCTACATGGCATAAATTGCTCATCGTGAAGCCAAATTGGGCGCAGAGACAGGTGACGGAAAGACGATTTACAGAGCCATCTTTACACAACATCCAACAGTGCCTGCGTGCAATACTCAGTTGGATAAATTTGTGTGCAAAGAAATCTTCCATAGTTTTTCCTATTCAACGCTTGTTGTTGTAAGTTGGTCATCGGAAAGTCGAGCCAGAGAATTTTCATTTGACAGAGTCCAACAGTGTTGAAGGGCACTATTCAGTTGGAATCTCATTGTAAGAAAATTGTCAGTGCCTTCCTAATACAACTGTTGCTCAATTGAAAGCGGACTCGAAGACGTAGTCTAGGAGGGACGAACTCCGTCATCACATTGTGTTTGAGTTTGTTTGCTTTGCTTTCTGTTGATCTGTCATTACTCAGTATGTGCAAGCTCTTCTAAAAGTTATTTTTTCTTCAATTCTTTACACCCAACACAATCATAGTTATACATTCAATTCACTTGGAAAATAATCAATCCGATGTTCAGATCAATAGTGTGCATAAAGCATCCCACATTTCTTTGGCCGTTCCCTTGGCCGCTATATGTGAGACAATATGATCCCAAACTCCATCCAGGATCAACTACTTCGCCTGCACCATCTCCTTCCTATATTCCTTGAGTTGGTCTGCATCCTAAGGAACTGCCACTACGTTATCAATGTATGTTTTCAGACCATATTCATCTAGAAGGAAGGACATCCTGGCCTTCCAGATGACATAGTTGGATGATCCATCCAACCTATCCTGATCTCTAGTGGCCATCTCGAAAAACTGTCGAAAACTCCCTCTCTCCCTCTGCTTGGCATCTGCTCTGCTACTCGCACTCCCTTATGGAGTGAGAAAATCTACTCACAACAACTGCCAATCTGTAGTGGTAAATCGAACTTCTGAAACTCGAAGTTCCTTGAGAGAAATCTTCTCTTTGATGCGTGTGCTTTTCTCTTCCACCCGACGTGGATTCTACAACTGCAAATTGCTGCAAAACCCTCTGCGTCTAACTAAAAATCAGCTCAACGAAAATCTGAGTTGATGTTGCTCCCACTGACTGCTGGAATCGCTATTCAGGGCAACGCAGATTTTTTGTAGGCCTGCCGCTGAAAATCGAACTCCTACCCCAGTAATTCAAACTGCAAATTTGGGTACTGTGCAAGCTCTGAGAATTTTGGCCTTTTGCTCCCTTTGAATAGCGAAATTCTCTCCTCCGCTTTTGAGCTTCTCGTCTGGTCACTCACGTTTTGATACCATGTGAGAATTTCCAGAATTGAAATCCTATTGCAGCAACTGATATTATTTCTTCTAACTGATAAATCAATTATTCAGTTTATTGCTACGACAATATCGAAATAAACACACTGCAATGTTCACAAATAAAAATTGCGGAAATAATAGTGCTGGAAACTGAGAAAATACTAGCACACACACAAATTGACACCGTTATTTTTGGAAAAATGTCCCTGGAAAAACCCAACTTGGGAAAACCGGTGCAACAGTGAGAAATTTTGAGTACAATCTGGATGCTGAAATTTGGCTATCCCGTAGAGAAAATACTAGCAAAAATACTAGAGGGAAATTTACCCTCACTCCGGGCAATTCTGACACTGGACTACCTTTGAAAAGCAAGCCGTCCAACTGGCCTTGCACAGGCTCTCTGTCACTCTAAAGCTGCTTGCTTTGCGTCTGCCCGAACTGACTGCTAATCAAGCTGTCTTGCTTGCTGCTGGCTGTGAAAATTATTCTCCGACTCTCTAGGACTCCTTCCCAACTTCTGTAACTGAAGACGTCTTCCCCTCTCAGCAAATTGAATTGCCTTTTGAGGCTTTTGAGTTGCCTTTGTGCAACGTCCTGGAGAAATCTCGGCCTCTCGACAAATGTACTCACTGGATCTGGAAATGTTTCTCCAGCCTCACTGTCTCTGCCCCTCACTATCTCTGCTGCCTCACTGAAGCTCGAACTCTCTGGCAATTGACTGCTGCTACTCTGGAAAATCGAATTCTCCAAGTGACTCTGGTGTATTCCCTTATGTCTTCCTATTGGAACTCCAACGACCAAGATTAAATCTCAATCAATGGCTCAGATCATTTCTTGATCGATCTGTGTGATTTTCTAAAGAATTCTCACGTTGACTTAATTAATTTTGATTAATTAGCTATATTCCCTAAGTTTAGACTTAGGAAATATTTAAAAATCGACTAATAATCCAATATAGTCATCTCTAGGTGGAATTTCTAGAAATGATTTTTGGGTTTTGGAGATCTCATGTATTCTAGCCTCTCCACCAAATTTTGTGGCTAGAACACATCCGATGCTACAAAAACTAACCACTTTTAGTATCGATTTGCAATTGGTTCATAAATCTCTCCAGTCAAAATCATCAGTTTGGGGAAAGCAGTTTGTTCTAGTAGAAAAGGGTTCTAGCAGCAATATAAGTCAAACATCTTTCCACAATAGTGAAGTCAGAGCTAAGGCAAAAGCAACATCATCAAGGACAAAACAAAAAAACACTCCAAGGTTCATCAATAACAACAACTCTAAACAAAGGCATTTTGTACAATAGTTCAAATCATTATACAAATTGGGTTATGTAATTTTGAGTCTTGTGTATATTTTGTAAAGGGATTACTATTGTACAAGGGATTGTAGAAGTCATTTAGTTGTTGGAACAAGGGTTCAGGTGCTAGGGTGTGTTGGTGGGGCAAGGGTTTTAGGTCTTAGCGATTTGTCAGTTGAAGAAAAGTCATTGTATATCATTGTAAGTGGACCATTGTCCCTGGTACGAAAGTCCACAATTTTGTATTAAAATTTGTCTTTTTCAGGGTGGTAGGGTGGTGCTAGGGAGGTGGTTGAAGTCATCTTCAGGTTGGAGCATGAAAACACATTAGGGTGGTAGGGTGGTGTTAGGGAGGTGGCTTCAATCACCGTCAGGTTGTAGCTTGAAAACACTTCACGGTGGTAGGGTGGTGCTAGGGAAGTGGTTGAAGTCACCTTCAGGTTGGAGCCTGAAAACACTTCATGGTGTTAGGGTGGTGCAAAGGCAAGTTGGAGCTTGCTAGGGTGTTGGAGCATCCTTTCAATTGATTGTTGATAAAACTAGGGCTTTGGGGCGTCCTTCCAGTGGGAGCTGGAGAAGAATGTTTTTCTAGATTTCTAAGGAGTTGTAGCTTTCTTTTCAGGTGGAGCTCAAGATTTAAATAACTTATTAGAAAAGCGTTCGGTGGTTTTTGACCCGGAGGGAGTTTTCCACCTAAAAATCTTGTGTTTACTGTCTATCTATTTATTAATGGTTTTTGAATACTGCTGAAGATTAACTAATGCTTTGAAAAGATTAATAAGCTACTAATTGCTAAGAAATACTGATTCATCCCCCTTAGTATTTCCAACAATTGGGCCTCTCAGTATTTCCAACAATTGGTATCATAGCTGGTTCCTTCAATAGTAGTTTAACAACAAGAAGGAGATCATGGAGTGGAATTAGTTGGGTATTCCTGTACTAAATGGAAACAACTATGCATTTTTGGTTGGAAAGATGAAGTCATATCTTCAAGCTCAAAGGTTTGATGTTTGGAATGCTGTGTTGATCGAATAGGAGCCGTCAACTCGTCCCACAGATGCTGATGGACAAAGGCTTTACGAAAGCAATGCTAAAGCTAAAAATGCTCTGTTGACTGGTGTGATAGATTCCATATATGTGAAAATAATGCACTAGAAATCATCGAAAGAAATTTTGGACAAGCTTCAAAATACATATGAAGGAGACAAGAAGGTAAAGGAGGCCAAGCTCTAGAACCACTGAGGACAATTTGAGCAGCTAAGACCTTCTTCCTCCGTGTTGATGAAATAGTGAATGCTATAGAAGCATTGGGAGAACCAATGACGAACCAGGTTGTTGTCCGAAATGTTATAAAGGTCTCTTCCAGATAGATTTGATGATAAAGTCTTTGTGTTAGAAGAAAGAGATGATTTGGAAAAAGTTAGCATGGACCAGTTGCATGAAATACTTACAACATATGAAATGAGGAAAGAACAAGAAAGCGCTTCTAACCGAGAAGCAACACTTACAACATCTTAGAAGACCAGGAAAAACAAACATGAATCAAGACCAGGCCCCAGTTGCTGCGAAGAAGAAGAAGAATACTTGGATGAAGAAATAGCTAACTTTGCGAGAAAGTTGAAAAGAGGAATAGGTAATTTCAAAGATAAATTTTTGTTTGTGTGTTTCGATTGTGGTGAGATTGATCAATTTGCAGCTAAATGTCCTCATAATGGGAAGAAGGGTCAAAAGGTTCAACAAGCAAGGTAAGAAGAAAGGCTTTAAGAAACAAATTTCCTCTAAAGAAGACAACTCGTCATCTGAAGAAGCAAGTGACAGTGACGAAGAAAATGACACAGGAAGAGTGTTATTCATGGCTAAGGACAATAGGAAAGAAGCTCCTGAAGAAGAAGAAGAAGAAGGTGAAGAAGATAAGATGGACGAAATATCATTTCAAAACGAGATGATCAGAGTTGTAAAATATCTCAAGGTTGAAAGAGGAAATATCAAATTTCTAGTAGACGAACTAAAGATAGCAAAAGAACATAGCAAGAGCCTCTATGAGAAGAATGAAGAATCAAAGGAAGTCATTATCAACTTTAAAGTACAATTGGAAGAAGCCAGAAAAATTGAAGAATCTCTTAGAAGAGAATTTGAAGAAAGCAACAAGGCAATGGAAGAGTTAGAATGAGAAATAGTCTATCTACGAAAGGAAAGAGAGAAAAGAAGAAATGTTTAGCATAATTTTGCAAATAGTTTCAGAGAATTAAATGAGCTCATCAACAACAAAAGGCCACACAGTGACAAGACAAGATTGGGTTACAAGGAAACGTTTGTAAAAGGCTCAACCTCTTCCACAACAGAAAAAGGAAATGGACAAAAAACCTCTGCGAAAACTGCTAAAGGATCTATCAAGGAAGGAAGCTTCCCAGCAGAACCAAGGGTTCAAGATATACAAAATAAAAAAGAAGGTTCTTGGAGAACAGTTCCACGAAGAAGGTTTCCTCCTCTTAGGTATCGACCCATCTTTCACGGTTTTTATTATTCATGTGGAAAGTTTAGACATAAAACTGTAAATTGTCAAGCTTATGATTGGAACAAAAGCAACTTGGGAAAGTCCTTTAGGAATGGTTATCCTAGAAATTCGCAAGAGAATTACAGGCAAAATTTCAATCGGTTTGATTACTTAAGCAATGAAGTGGAATGCCATAAATGCAACAACTTTGGACATCTGACTAAAGACTGCAGGTTAATTGCTCCCCCAAGGGAATCACAATAGAATTAAAATGATCAAGTTTGGAAGAAGAAACCTGAAAGATGCACTCTTGCCCTAAAGGCTCAAAGCAAAAAGAATGTTTGGTACGTTGATAGTGGATGCTCAACATGTATGATAGGGGACAAGAATAAATTTATATCTTTGAAAGAAGGAAAAGATGGAACAATGTCTTTTGGAAATGACAGATCTGCAAATGTTATAGGAACATGTATTGTCAACTTTACAAGAAATGGCCAAAACAATGCCGAATGATTCAAAATTGGATAACAAATTTTGGGTTCAGGTAGTTGATGCAACTGTTTTCATTTTGAACAGAGGATTACTTAGGAGCAATTGTGATAAGACCCCATATGAACTATGGAGTGTTATGTATATTTTATTAATTATTAGTTAGATATAGTTATCTTAGGTTTTATTAAGTGAAAGGGCATGATCAAAGATCATGCCTCTTCACCAAGGGACACCATGAGGCTATATTTAAAGCCTTGGTGATTCCCCATTGTAATATATCTCATATCTCATCTTTTATCAATAATAATATATATTTATTCAAGTTTACCAGAGTTTTTACACTCCATTGGTATCGTAGCCATCACCTTTAGATCCTGTGTGATCACCCAGAATTAAGGAATTACAAGAAAATTCCAAAATTGCAGATTTTTTTTAAAAACCAAGTGCTTGTGGGTAGCAACATTTGTTTTTTAAAAAAGAAGAAGGAAGAAACATATATATATATATATATATTAATAAAATCAAAAGAGAGAAGGAAAGTTAACATAAAGGGGGAAATAAATTAAAAGAAAAAAGAAAAAGTAAAAAGAGAGATATATGTACATGTGAAGACAAAGTAAAATTAAAAAGGAAGAGTAAAAGTAAAATTAAAAAGGAAGAGTAATTGCTCGTGGTTTACAAGCTCGTGGTTTTTGGGCCCATGGTATTAAAAACCCATTTCCCCTCTTCAAAACAAAGTGACTTTTAAAAACAATATTATATATATATATATATATATATATATATATATAATTCAAATAATAAAATAATAATAATAATAATTATTATTATTATTTAAATATATATATATATATATATATAATAATAATAATAATAGAAATTATTATTATTATTTCAAAAAAAAATTAATTTAATTAATTAATTAAATATTAATTAATTTAAAAAAAAGGGGGAAAACTGGCAGAAAAATATTCCCCACCTCATACACGTTCAATGTCTTCATCGATGTCGATGGCTGAATTCCAGAAGAAATTGAGAGATCTTGAGAAACAAATCAATAATAATTCCGAAGAATTCGGAAAAAGATTAGTCGATCTTGAAGGTACAGTCGCAGGGCACTCCAACAACATCAAAAAGATTCATGATACGACAAATTGAATAGAAAGACAAATGTGGCTAAATCATCACGAGGCCACAGAAAAACATAATGAAGCAATGAACAAGATGACAGAGCATAGCGAAACAATGAACAATATGACAGAACTCTTCAATAAGCTAAATGATAAGATAGATAAGTTAAGTCAGACACAATCCCCAATATTTCCTAACATGGAACAAAATCAACAAAACAATTCCGCAGATTCAGGAAACTCAAAAGAGCATCAAGAAAAGACCGATTCCCCACATCATCAAGAAGATAGTAATGCAGATTTTCAAAATAAGCAGCTCTGGAATGCATTTGCTAATCAGTATCCCCTTCTTGTTCCACCAGTAGCATATCAGCGAAGAGCCAAAATCGAACTACCCAAATTTGATGGTAATGAAAAAAATAGCGTTGCATGGCTTAATAAAGCAGAAGAATATTTTGAGATTTATGACATTACTAGTGATGACGAAAAAATTAAACATGCTTCCATGAAAATGCAAGGAGAAGCATATAATTGGTATATGTGGTGGAAAAAGACGACGCTCGCTATCAGTTGGAGGAAATTTAAGGATGCATTCTTCAAAAGGTTTCAAGGCATAAAAGAAGAAAAGTTTTTTTCAACGTTTATCAAATTACGCCAAAAAGGAGATGTGGATGAGTACACTCGAGAATGGGAGACTTTGGCAACATGAGTACCAGGATTGTCAGAATCTCATCTAATCCAGTCTTACATCTCAGGACTTAAAATCCACATACAAGAAGAGCTCGAACTACATGAAATTACGTCCGTAGAAGTAGCAAGGCAAAGAGCAAAAGCTGCTGAAAAAAAATTTGAAAGATTATCAAAACCAGAAAAAGTATATTCGAGACAAAGATTTCCTCAATCTGAAAATATAGATGACACAAAATATGTCCCACTCCATCTTCGTGAAGAAGAAAAAAATAGTGTGGAAAAACAAAGAATGAGAGAGGGCAAGTGCAAGCGTTGCGGTGAAAAATGGGACCCTAAGCACAGATGTGCTAATGGAAAAGCGAAAAATCTATACAGTTGTGAAGCAACTAATGACGCTAACAATAATGATTCATATATAGAAGGATTAGAAGACAACTTAGAGTTCTCTCCAGAAGTGGATGGGGAAACTATTCCGCAAGTGTCATTATCAGCTATGACAGGCATATCACAACCTCAAACCCCAAGGTTAAGAGGAAATATCAAGAACAACAACGTAATGGTTCTCATCGACACTGGCATTACCCACAATTTTCTAGATTCAACCAAGGCAAAAAGACTTAACATATTTACCTTCCCCATGCCTAATATGAAGGTAATGGTGGCCGATGGTAAGAAGATTGAGAAAGTAGGGAAATGCCATAAGGTCAAACTAAAGATAAAAAACTTTCATTTAGAATCTCCATTCTACACCGTTCCATTACGAGGAGTAGATGTGGTCTTAGGAATTCAATGGCTACAGACTTTAGGTACTTATTCTGCGAACCATCAGAAGCAGTTTATAAGTTTTAAGTGGAAAGGGCAGAAACACAGGTTGTATGGATTCCAAGCCCCAGAAGATCAAGTCGTATCTTCCTCTCAGATGATGAAGATGATTCAAATATGAGAGCCAACATCTACAGTACAATGTCATCAGTTAGAAATGTTATCTTCAAAAGGGAGCCACGAAGAGTCATCAGAAGAACAAGGACTAGTTCGGACACACAAAAAAGTATTCCAGGATCTACCCATAAAAGTGCCTCCAGATAGGAAAATCAAACATCCAATAGAAGTCAAGACAGTATCCAACCCTGTCGATATCAGATCTGTTCATTATCCAGATCAACAAAAGATTGAACTCGAGAATATGCTCCACGATCTTTTTAAAATGTGGGAAGCAAGAGCCCACCACTCAAGAAACCCAGGCGTTCGTCAACATTGTCCATCGTTACATATGCTTTGAGGACAAAGCATCTTTAAGAGAGGGGCAATGTTATGTATATTTTATTAATTGTTAGTTAGATATAGTTATATTAGGTTTTATTAAGTGAAAGGGCATGATCAAAGATCATGCCTCTTCACCAAGGGACACCATGAGGCTATATTTAAAGCCTTGGTGATTCCCCATTGTAATATATCTCATATCTCATCTTTTATCAATAATAATATATATTTATTCAAGTTTACCAGAGTTTTTACACTCCATGGAGAGGAAGACCAACAAATGTCAAACATTTTGGATTTTTTGGAAGCAAATGTTGATTTGTGGTAGCATCAGATGTGCTCCAAGTCTCAAAATTTGCAAGGAGGTTTAAACACATGTGTTCCAGAGAACCCAGGAATCGTTTTGGGAAATCCCACTCGGATTTAATTTTATTAAAATAATTAATTATTTTAAAAAGGACCTAAGTTTAAGCTTGGGAAAATAAGTGAATTAATAGAATATGGGTGTGAATGTTCTAGAAAAAGCGGATCAAGTCAAAAGTTAATCTTAGCCATTGATTAGAGATTTAATCTCGACTGTTGAAGTTTTAACAAAGATTATAAGAAGGGCTTGAAGGTCATTTGGAAAACAGACAGCAAGGATCAAGAGATCGAATTTCTGAAGTGAGCAGTGCTCAGAGGTAATATCGATTAAGAGATTCTTTGCAAAGAGGGGCAGTTATAGTATTCGAAGAGAAATATTTCTCGGTCGGAGAATCATCGGTAGAGAAGGTAGAGAGAGATCCAGGAGAGGCAGCGCAGAGTCAGAGAGGTTGACGCGGAGCCACGCAGAGGCCAAGAGGGAATCCAGATATTTGCGGAAGGAATCGATTGCAGAGGCCGAAATCCGGGGTGTGAGACCGGAAGGCAGAAATCGAAGTTCCTGGGCAGCAAATCGATCAGCAGAAGGGGTGATGTTGTACCTAGGAGGGTTGATGCTGGGACTGCACAGAGGTTGTCAGGGGTAACTCATTCAGTGGCTGGATTAGCCAGGATTTCTTGTGATAGTGTGAGCCTTGAGGTAACCTCACTAATCTCTCCCTCAGTGATATTCTCTATAACTGGATTTGCCAGGAGAGGCATCCAAAGATTGTATTCAGAAATTACTACTGCATAATAATAAAACTCTCAGTTGCTGCGTCGGTCCCCGCATTGGGTTTTTCCGGGGACATTAGTCCAAAAATAAATGTGTCAAATGTGTTTATGATTTCTCTTGTTTAGTTTTGTTTCTGCACATGTATTTTTCCTGCAGTTTATTTAGTGAAGGTTGCAGTGTGTTTAATTCGATGTTGCCGTAGGAATAAACTGAATAATTAATTTATCAGTTAGAATAATTAATACCAGTTTCTGCAATAGGATTCCAGATTTGAGGAATTTTCACATGGTATCAGAGATTGTGTAGCTCAGTGTAGGAGGAACAAGAGAGCAGATCCAATAGATTCAGTGTTGTAGCAGAAACTGGGGATCAAAGAACTGCATAAGCAGCAGATTGATTTCTCAGTGAAGTGTGCTGTCCAAGCCAGGAGGGCTAGATCAGCAAGGAAAATCTCTCTTTGAGTGAGCCGACAAAGAGGTAGGATTTTTTCAGTTTGTAGTTTGCCAGAGGCAGATGGAGCAACGTAGCAGATTTGCGTAGATCAATAGCTGGAGGAACGCAATTTTCTACGTAGCATGGATCGCTGGTGCAGAAAGCGCCAGAAGAGAGATTTGGAGACACTTTGACGGAATTTTTTTCCTTAGGCAATTCCTAGCTAGGGGATTCTATTTTTCGAGATCTGAGCAGTAGTATTGGGTGGCGGATCTACCATCTCTAGTGGGGAGTGCGTAGGCCAGGCCAGAGCTGTGCAGAGGAGAGAGAGGGAGCTGGTTCAACATCTTTTTTCAGTCGGCAGAGATGACATCAAGTGGGCTGAGAGATCAAGATTGGTTGGAGGGAGGCCTCCAACTATGTGATCTGGCAGGTAAGGATCAAATGCTAGCTAGATGAGCATGATATCGAACTCTTCATCGAAAGTGTGGTAGCTATTCCAGTAGATGCAGATCCTCTGAAGGAATACAAGAAGAATATGGCTAAAGCAAAGCGCCTGATCCTCCACAGGGTAAGGGATCATGTCGTGTGTCACATAGCTAGCAAAGGCACTGCTAGAGAAATGTGGCATGCCTTGGAAAAGCTATATCAAGGATCTTTTGAGCAACGAAAGATGTATCTGGAGGAGAAGATGCAAACTACTAGGATGTAGAAAGGTGAGCGCATTATTCTATTCCCGATTAGACTTCAAGAGAGACAAAGACGAGAAGAGGGACAAAGACGAGAAGCATGATTCGCAGGTTGCATCTGCAAGGAGCGATGTGGAGTTTGCCATGATTGCCCATATACCTCTAGGAGGGAGGTGGAGTGATTTGGAGTTGTAGACCCAAAGATCTATAGGATGAGCAGGATCCTTGAGGAGTCCACCTCTTGGATCAATACCTTGCTACGGAAGCCCAAATCAGAAGTAGCAGGATGGACGAGTATCACTTGGTGCAAAGGAGTGCAGAAGTGACAGTGCAGTGGCTAGAGAGCACCAAAGTCTGAGCAACGTAGAGTAGAGTTGGCAGTATGGCAGTGAGGCACAACGCAGAGTAAGCAGTAGTGCAACGACTTCAGAGGGTCAACGCAGAGGCTATCAACAATGAGATCTTCAACACCGAGATGCATCATGCTGAACACTTTTTCAGTTTTGGATGTTTTTCTGTTGCAATAAGAAACAACGTTACAGTGCAGTGGCAGTTGGTAGTGGCAGGGCCAACATTAGCATGGATGCAGAATTTGAGGAGTTGCTGTACAGATGCAATGTTGACAGTGGCAGGGTTTGTAGCAGTACAAATGCAATGTTTGCGCAAAGTTGGTGGGCAATAGTGTCAGACATTAGCAATGCCGAGAGAGATGTTGCAGAATCCGAGCAGTTCTCAGCAAGGGATATTGTGTAATATCCCAAATTGGGATTAACAATAATAAAAGCGCAAATAGACTAAAAACTACGAGAACAGAAAATACATCATCAGCCACTGGAAGAATATGCTCGGAAATGTCTCCGAAATGCTACAATAAACTCTGGTAGGAGGTGGCTAGCATCCCCTCTAATTCTCCTGATGAGAATTCCCTTTTATCTAACCTCCCGACTCAAACTCCTCACGACAGTGCATCCTCCACCGCGGAGCTTGCTCCTCTGCGCAACCCAGAAATGGCTACGCTTCCTCCTGATGTTGTTGGTAGAAAATTCCCTCACAAAAGGGTGGAACTCCTCTCCTGAGCAGGCACTCAAAGTCCCCCGAGGCAGAGGTTGAGATCTCCGCTTGAAGATCTCGTATGCTAAACAACACAGCAGACTTGGCTTTCCGGCTCAAGCGTGCTTTGTGTTAAAATTTGGGTACCAGAGGACAAGTGGTTCTCTAAGGCTTTGATCTTTGGACTAGGGAAAAGTGTCCAAATGTATTTGTACTTTTCTCCTAAAGTGACTTTACAAGTGGTAAAGTCAAATCTAATTTTAAAGTGACTTAGTGGTAAAGTTACAATCTAATTTTTAAGTGACTTTATTAAAGTCAGTGAAAATTAGAAAGTGGAAAAGTGACTATGGAAATAAAAGGCTAAGTGGGTTTTTATTTAAGCGGGGTGAATTAAAAATTAGAAAGTGAGAATTTATTCTCACTTATTTTCAGCCCTTGATCTAAAGTTATTTCAGCCATTGGATTTAGGGATTCCCCAAAAATCATTTAGGGTTAGGGTAAAAGGAGAAAATAAGAGAAAAAGTCATTCAGTGTTTCATGAGCAGATTGGAGAGAAAGAGAAGGAGAGCCAGGAGAAATTTTCTGAGCGTGAGAAGTTGAAGGAGGGAGATATTTTAGTAGCTGGAGGTTGCATGCCTTTTGAGGCAACAAATCCATACAACATTTATTGGCACAAAATTTGAGGCAGATTTCGTACAACAACAGTGGGCACGAAAATCGAGGTCTGTACAATGCAGATTTTGATGGGAAGAAACAATAGTGGGCAGCACACATTCCGAGGCTAAGTGGGCACAAATTTTGAGGCTGAAAAGATAGCTGTACTTTCCTTACAACAGTACGAAAATTCTAGGCACGAAAATCGAGGAGACTGTACAACATTTAATGCTGGTATCTCTTGCTGTAATTTTTTTTGTTTTGACTGTTTTGCTGATTGACACATTTCCCGAGGCGGAGTCTAGCATGAAAAACGAGATAAGTCTGTTTTTGTGGTTGCTGGAATTTTTTTTGTATATTTCAGTTCTCTGTAAAAGCATTTTCTAGAAATAAAGAAGAGCTCTCAAACTGGTTTTCCCCAAGAGTTGAAGGGGTTTTTCCAGGGTCACATTGACCAAAAATCACAGTGTTATTTTTTGTGTGTGTGGCTGCTATATTTTCCTGTTTTTTATTTCTGCATTTCCAACAACTGTGAAATTCCCAAATTTGTGTTTTGAGAAATTTATTTCATTTCCAGAATTTTGAATGTATGATTGTGGGAATGGGCATTTAACTATATGGGAGTGATAAGGTGAAACTGAAAACCGGAGTGGTGTCAAAAATTTGTACATGGTATCAAAGCTTGGTTGGCTGAAAAGTGCAGTTTGGGACAGTAGAGTGAAAATCACAGCAAGCTGATTTTTTACATAGAAAACTGAACCTTTACCACAGTTTTGAAATTTTCAGTTTGTTAGGACAACAAGCATGTCTTTGGGCTTGAGGGTTGAAGATAGGTTGGATGGGCAGAGCAACTACAGTGCATGGAGGGAGAGAATTTAGAGCATCTTTGAGGAAGCAAAAGTCTAGGGCATAATGGTACATACCACACAACACCCAGTAGTAGTACCTACTGACCCTATACAGTTGGCAGAGTTTAACAAAAAGAATGCTAAGGCAAAAAGACTGATTCTGGATGGAGTTAAAGATCATGTCATTCCTCATGTGAGAGGAAAGACATATACACATGAGATGTGGACATCCTTGACCAATCTTTACCAGAGCACCAATGAAAACATAAAAATGGTCTTAAGGGAGAGGCTGAAGGCCATTAAAATGGCCAAGACTGATAGTGCTACAACATACTTTACAAAGATCACTTCTGTGAGAGATGAGTTGGCAGTTGTTGGAGAGACCATTCCAGCCACTGAGTTGGTGCGGATTACATTGAATGGTCTTCCCAAGACTTGGGAGAGTTTTGTGGATGACTTTGTTGCACGGGAGAACCTTCCCAGCTGGGATAGGTTGTGGGATGATTGCATTCAAAATGAGATCAGAAAGAACCATCTTGGGGCAGCCAAACAGGTGGAGGAGGATGAAAATGTAGCATTGTTAGCAAGAGGCAAGAAGGGCAAAGGAAAGAAGCAAGCTTCCACAAGTGGTGGCGGGGGCAAAGGCAAAGGTAAAGGTAAGCAAGTAAACAAGGAGAAGGACTATTCCAAAGTAAAATGTTGGAATTGTTTGAAGTTGGGACACTATGCAGTTGTGTGTTCGGAGAAGAAGAGCAAGAAGGGAAAGGACAAGACCATGGCAGCTTCTACAGAGATAGAGGACTCCTCGGAGAGCTTTGACCGAGAGTTTGGGTTCATAGCTTGTGAGTCCACTAGTGCAGGATCACATGCCACACAGGTTCAGAGGGAGTGTGCACTTCCCTCCACTAGCGGAGCATCTTCAGGTATTTGGTATGTTGATAGTGGGGCTTCTCGCCATATGACAAGAGTCCCGGAGTACTTCTCGGAGCTTTCAGAGAGTGGCACTGATATTGAGGTAGTACTCAGAGATGGCAACATTGTTAGAGCAGTCGGTGTGGGGACATTGACATTTGATAGGGAACCCAAACCTCCTTCGAAAGTGTCGGATATTCTATATGTGCTAGGAGTGAAGAAGAACCTTATATCCATCTTAACATTGGACGACAGAGGGTATGAGGTGTTGTTCATAAGAGGGCAGGTGCTTATATATCCTAGGGGAACTCCGACTGATTCAGCTAGAGTGATTGGTGTGCGCCATGCCAAAGTGTACAAGTTCTCATTCCAGCCCCTGATGGCATTGAGTAGCAGTACCAACAGCAGATCGAGCAGTGCAGATTTGTGCGAGATTTGGCACCGTAGGATGGGGCACATGTATCATGGGGCCTTAAGGACATTGCGGGAGATCACCACAGGTGTGCCAGATTTCAGTTCTGATCACCTTGATACATGCAGAGGATGTGCTATGGGGAAGTTTGCCAAATCCCCATTTCGCAGTAGCTACAGTAGATCGATTGGGATCCTTGACTTTATTCATACCGATGTGAGTGGTCGTATGTCTCATGTATCCTTGAGTGGCTATGAGTACTATGTTTTATTCATTGATGATCACTCCAGGAAGACCTATACTTTATTGTGGTAGGTGAGGAGCCTCTCATTCTGGTGCTGTATGTGGGTGATTTGGTCATTACCGGTGCAGAGAGACTCATTGAGGGCTGCAAGAGAGATCTTGCTTTAGAGTTTGAGATGAAGGACATTGGCTTGATGCATTACTTTTTGGGATTAGAGGTGTGGTAGGAGGAGGGGCATTTCTTCCTGGGACAGGGGAAGTATATTGTGGACATTCTCAGCAGATTTGACATGGAGGATTGCAAACCCATGTCTACACCTATGATCACTAACTGGAAGGAGCTTCACGTTTCAGATTCTGAGTTAGTGGATCCTACTTTGTACAGACAACTGATTGGTTCTTTGATGTAATTGGGTAGGTTGTGCTTTTGATAGGAAGAGCACTTCAGGGTGTTGTTTTGGGTTGGGTTCGACAATTGTGTCATGGTTTAGCTAGAAGCAATAGTAAGTTGCATTGAGTTAAGCGGAAGCATAGTACATGGCAGCTAGTTTGGCTAGTTGTGAGGCCATATGGCTTCGCAAGATGTTGTTTGGGCTATTTGGCCAGGCATTGAGACTTTCAGTGATTTACTGTGATAATCAGAGTTTCATTAAACTCACGGAGAATCCAGTTTTTCACGACAGGTCAAAGCATATCCGGATCAAATATCATTTCATCATAGACTATGTTTAGAAGGGCGCTGTAAAGCTTGAGTATATTCCCACAGATGAGCAGGTAGCAGACATTTTGACCATAGCCTTACCACGGGGCAAGCATGTCTACTTTAGAGACAATATGGGAGTGGTGAGGAACATTTTTCTCGGTAAGAGGGAGTGTTAAAATTTGGGTCCAGAGGACAAGTGGTTCCCTAAGGCTTTGATCTTTGGCCTAGGGAAAAGTGTCCAAATGTATTTGTACTTTTCTCCTAAAGTGACTTTATAAGTGGTAAAGTGAAATATAATTTTAAAGTGACTTTATAAGTGGTAAAGTCAAATCTAATTTTAAAGTGACTTTATAAGTGGTAAAGTTACAATCTAATTTTTAAGTCTTTATTAAAGTCAATGAAAATTAGAAAGTGGAAAAGTGACTATGGAAATATAAGGCTAAGTGGGTCTTTATTTAAGTGGGGTGAATTAAAAATTAGAAAGTGAGAATTAAATGCACATTTATTCTCAGCCCTTGATCTAAAGCTATCTCAGCCATTGGATTTGGGGATTCCCCAATAGTCACTTAGGGTTAGGGTAAAAGGAGAAAAGAAGAGAAAAGGTCATTCAGTCTTTCATGAGCAGATTGAGAGAAAGAGAAAGAGAGCCATGAGAAATTTTCTGAGTGTGAGAAGTTGAAGGAGGGAGACATTTCAGTAGTTCGCACAACAGCTGGAGGTTGCACGCTTTTCGAGGCAACAAATCCGTACAACATTTATTGGCACAAATTTCGAGGCATATTCCGTACAACAACAGTGGGCATGAAAATCAAGGTCTGTACAATGCAGATTTTGAGGGGAAGAAACAATAGTGGGCAACACGCATTTCGACGCAGAGTGGGCACGAATTTCGAGGCTAGAAAGACAACTGTACTTTACGTACAGTCCATACAATAGTAGGGAAATTCTGGGCACGAAAATCAAGGAGACCGTGCAACATTTAATGCTGGTATCTCTTGTTGTAATTTTTCTGTTTTCACTGTTTTGCTGATTGGCATATTTTCTGAGGCAGAGTCAAGCACAGAAAACGAGATAACTCTATTTTTGTGGTGGTTGGAATTTTTTCTGTATATTTCAGTTCTTTGTAAAAGCATTTTCCAGAAATAAAGAAGAGCTCTCAAACTAGTTTTCCCCAAGAGTTGTAGGGGGTTTTTCCAGGGTCACATTGACCAAAAATCACAGTGTTATTTTTCTGTGTGTGGCTGTTATATTTTCTTGTGTTTTTATTTCTGCATTTTCAGCAACTGTGAAATTCCCAAATTTGTGTTTTGAGAAATTTATTTCATTTCCAGAATTTTGAATGTATGATTATGGGAATGGGCATTTAACTATATTGGAGTGATAAGGTGAAACTGAAAACCAGAGTGGGGTCAAAAATTTCTACACCCTGTGAAAATGACAAGAAGAAAATAGTTGAATGAATGAATGCCCACAAATGAGCCTTCCCTTCCTCCTTTTATCCATCGAGGCTCAACGTATGCCTGGGGTCCCACCTTGGCATGTGCTGCCTCTCCTTGACCGATCACGTGTTGCCTTCCTCTAGCCAATCCCACGCTGCCCCTTTCGTGCCTCTTCTATGCTGCCACCTAAGGCCAATTTGACCCCACCACTTAGAGTCACAATTTTCCCTTAGAGACTTTAGGAAAATACTTTATTTGGCTTAATTATTAGTTGTGGGTTCCCTACCCACTTTATTTCTGCCCAATATTAGGAAATGCCAAAATAAATCAAAATTAATATTCCAATTAGCTGACTGCTAATTTGGAATATTAGATATTGTTAGAGCACATTCCTCGCTGAGAGGGAGTGTTGATTTGTGGTAGCATCGGATGTGCTCTAAGCCTCAAGATTTGCAGGGAGGCCTAGACACATGTATTCCAGAGAACCTAGAAATCGTTTTGGGAAATTCCACCAGATTGTATTTTATTAAAAGAATTTTTTATTTTAAAAGGACCCTAAGTCAGGTGCCCCTTCATGAATGGCCATGTCTCTAAGACATACCTCTTCCTTACTAACTAACTAATCATTTGTTAATTAATTATTGTTTATTATTATTATATTTATATTTACATTATTATTTCATTATAAATTATATTCATAACAGTTTCAATGTGTGAAAACATTTATGTTTATGAAAACAACATATTAAATGTCGGTTGGACATTAAACTTGATGAGGAATCCCTAATATTGAAACTGAGATGGGTCTGCACCAACTTTCTACATGGTATCAGAGTCGAGCGGAGGAAAGTTTTGAGACAGTGAACAAAATAGCAAGCAAAACCAACAATATACACAAAGACAAGTGTTGAGAAAGAGCTGAGTTTACCTTTGGATAGATCTAAGTTTTTGTGTTGGGTTGTTGAGGTTAATGGCAACAGGTTTGAGGGTGGAAGACAGGTTGAATGGGGCTAATAATGTTAGCCCATGGAAGGAAAGGTTTGTGTTGGTGCTTCAAGAACTATGGGATATTGTTGAGAATGTAGTAGTCCCTCCCACTGATCCAACACTATTGGCTAATTTTAACAAGAGGAATGTTAAGGCCAAGAGACTCCTTCTAGATGCTATCAATGACCATCTTATTCCTCATGTTTTGAGGAATACTTATGCCTTTGAGATGAGCAACCTTAATCAAACTCTTCCAAAGCACTAATGAGACTAGAAAAATGGTGTTGTAGGAAAACCAAGTCAAACCAAGATGAACAAAACTGACATAGTTTCCTCATATCTCACCAAGATCACTCAAGTGAGAAATGAGTTGGTACTTGGTAGCCATGGGAGAAACCATCATTGATGAGCAACTGGTTAGATCAACCATGAGTGGTTTTACCAAGAGTTGGGATGCGTTCAATAATGGTATAGTGTCCCACGAGCATCTTCTAGTTTGGGGAAGAATGTGGGATGATTTCCATCAAGAGGAGATAAGGCCAAAATGCCAAGAGTGGTGGGAAACATGGTGGGGAGATGAGGAAAATGTTGCTCTTGAAACAAAGGAAAAGAAGAAGTCCAATAATAGTTCCATGAGTGGGACCAAGGAGACAGGTAAACTGAAGGAGAAGGAGAAGGACGTGAGCAAAGTGAGATGCTTTGCTTGTTAGAAGATGGAGCCCTTTGCAGTTTCATGTCCTATTAAGAAGAAGAAGACTGTTGCAGCTTCACCAGAGGTGAATGAGTTCTCCACCAAGTTTGAGAGGGAGTTCTCCTTGTTGGTGAGTCTTGCCACTAGTGACACACCTTCTAGCATGTGGTACATTGACAGTGGCGCCTCACGCCATATGATAGGTGTCAAGGAGCACTTTACTAGTCTTACTGAGAGGAAGGTAGATTTGGAGGTGGTGCTTGGTGATGATTCTCCTGTGAGGGATGTTGGCATTGGGATTGTATCCTTTTAGAGGGAGTCACAACCTCGCTTGAAAGTGATGGAGGTCTTATATGTTCCAGGGATGAAGAAGAACCTGATATCAGTGTCCGCTATTGAGGACAAGGGATATGAGGCGATGTTCTGAGATGGACAGATTCTTATGCATTAGAGAAATTTTGAGGGGTAAAATGGGCCTCAAAACAAAAATATACAACCAAAATCAACTTTATAAGAACCAGTAGGATTCAATATGACGATGTCAACCATGAGGGATGATTCACCATTTTTGGAGTAAAAAAGTAAAAAGATTAAAAAATAAAAAAATAAAATTTTCAACTTATCTCCCTACGGTTTTACTCAAATTTCGAGCAGGAGCACTCATTGGATGCATAATTTAATTCCTCATCCAATGAGTACCCATGTTTCATACTTTCGATACATGGGTATTCATTGGATGATGAATTAAATTATGCATCCAATGAGTGCTCCCGCTCGAAATTTGAGTAAAACCGTAGGGAGATAAGTTAAAAATACGAGTTGAAAAAGTAGTTTTCTCCTTTTTCCTTCTAAAACTTGATGATGTAATGTAATCTTATTTTATTATTTCCACTATTATTTTACAATATTCCTTAGGAGGCCCATTTTAGACCTCAAAATTTCTCTAATGGTATCCTAGGGGATCGACTATCACTTTGGCCAAAGTGATTGGAGTTTGCCATGGGAAGCTATACAAGTTCATGTTTCAACCTACTAGAGCATTGGTTTTGACAACTAGCAGTGCTGATTTGTGTGAGTTGTGGCACGGGAAAATGGCCCACTTGCACCATGGGGCTCTGAGGGTATTGAGGGAGATTGTTACAAGGGTACCAAAGTTCAATACTGAGTACCATGATGTGTGTATGGGGTGTGCTTTGGGAAATTACACCAAGATTGCTTTTCCCAGTAGTGATAGTAGGGTAGTAGGGATACTTGATTTGATTCACTCTGATGTGTGTGGTCCTATGTCTTTGGTATCATTTAGCAAATATAAGTACTATGCCACTTTTACTGGTGACTTATCCAAGAAGACCTGGATTTTCTTCATGAAGACCAAGGGTGAGGTCTTCAAGAGGCTCCAAGAGTTCAAGGTTCTTGTGGAGAACCAGTTAGGTAAGAAGTGTGAAAACTCTGTTACTCGGAATCCTACTGCAGCAACTGATTAGATTTCTTCTATTTGTTAATTCCTGAACAAATTATTTACTATGTTTTACGGTAAATATTGAAACCCCATACACTACAACCGTCACAAAATAAAACATTGCGGAAAATACAACGTAGGAAGACTAGATGCACACACACACAAGTACACAACTATTTTTGGACTAAGTCCCAAGAAAAACCCAACTTGGGAAAATTGGTGCAACAACTGAGGGTTTTAATTATTAAGCAGTAGCAAATCTGAGTACAAATCTTTGGATGCCCAAACTGGATATCCAATACAGAGAAATACTGACAAAAGAGTTAGTGAGAAAATCTCACACTGTCACAGGTGATCCGACACTGATATGGGCTCAGGATGCGCTGCCCTGTGCTGTCTTTGCGCAGTAATTGCGTCAGCGTACGCAATCATTGCGTCACAGCACGAGGAACTACGTCACCTTCTCCAGGGAAAATTTTAAGGATGAAAATTTATCTTAAAGTTTAGAAACCTTGGTGAATCTTATGAGTCACAATATGCAAACTGTAAAAAATTTGGGGATATTTTTTTAAAGATATCCAAATTTCTAATGACTATATATAGTCTCTATAATTTTTTGGCTATTTTTAGGATAACATAATTTTATAGTATAAAATTTGGGTGAATCACTTTTAGAAAAAAAATGGAAATTGGTGAATCTTTTTTTTGGAAAAACCTTGGAAAATTAGCCCACCTACAAATATTAGCCCCTAAAATTTTCCATGACCTTCTCCTTTTGATCTTCTGCTCAATGGAAACTCGATTCCCTGGCCCTGCGGACTCACACCCCGACTTCTGGCACCGGATCTGGACTGTCTCCCAGCAAAATAGCGGACTCCCTCTGAAGCTCTGCGTTGCCTTTGCGTGGCACTACGCAACCTCTCTGTGGCTCTTGATGTCTTCTCTGCCTTGCACTCCCCGGATCTGTAAACCTTCCTCTAGTCTTACTATCTCTGCCCCTTATTGCAACGAAATCACTGTATCTCTCTTTGGCAACTCAATACTGCTACTCCAAGATTTCGATCTCCTAGTCAATTCGATCTCTACAAATCTTAAGTGTATTCTCCAAGTGCCCATCGAGTTCCTTCTTATAATCTCTCGTTGACATATCAATCGCCAGGATTAGATCTTAGTTGATGGCTCATATTATCTTGGACTCTATTCACGCCTTTATCTAGAAGATTCACACCCAACTTAATTAATACTCTTTAATTAATCATATTTCCTAAGTTTAGACTTAGGAAATATTAAAAACTGATTAATTATTTTAATTAAGTCACTTTTGGGTGGAATTTCCCCAAACGATTTCTAGGTCTTGAAGAATGCATATGTCTTAGCCTGGGTCTTGGAGGAAGCATATGTTTTAGCCTCTCTGCAAAATATCAAGGCTAGAGAACATCTGCTGCTACAAAAATCAACACTCCCTCTTAGCGAGGAATGTGCTCTAATATTGCTGCCCTCCTGATAGCGATACTCTGACTTTGTACCACCTCCTGTTGCGCTGCTGATGTCTGGCCTCATTGCCCACCAACTATTGCACAAAGCTGATTCTTTGCTGCATCTGTGCTGCTGCTGACTCTGCATGCTGCTGCCAACTACTGCATATGCACTGCAATGGCACTGCAACATCTGCAATTGTCTCTCATCTGCTGCTGCTGCAATTGAGAGATGTCCGTCATACTGAACCAACTGTGTTCAGTTTGATGCATCTATCACCTGACTGCTGCTAGTGTCTGCGCTGTCACTGAAGCCTCTGCACTGTTGCCAATTATGCTCTGCATTGTTCAGTCTCAGACTGCTACTAGGTACTGCATCTGTCACTGTGAGTAATGACTCTGACCTCGCAACCACTCTGCCATGATCGTCAACATGGTCAAGCAAGTTGTGTGAAGTATAATTTCAGCATACAACCTTTAATTGAAGTGATTTTTGCACTGTTGGAAAATTCTTGGTGTTTTAAACAGCATCAATTGGCTGCAAGCTATTCTCACAAAGTTTTGACCCCCAAACGTAATGTTTGATGCATCAAAATGGCTTTGGAAGGTTCTAGACCCCAAATCTCCAAATTGGGACCTGCCCCTAAATTGGGCTCTACAAGCCAATTCCTCTAATTCTCCACCTAGAAAGTACCAAGATAGATGGAAATTTTATAATGACCATTTCAGATCAATCAATCCCAAGCATCAGAAATGCAAGACATCTCGTATAATGTGCTAATAATTGAGACAACCTTCTGAACTTCTTATGCACATCACTGCACACCAAACTGTACCATGGAACTATTGGAATTTGAGGTGTTACAGCATGGCAAGATGTATTTAATGAAACCACAGAAGGAACATGCTTAGAAAAAAATATGCTATCTGAGATGATTTGGTAAGCTTCACAGCACAGCAAACACAGCAAACTCTGTTTTAATAAGATATGGGTATGCTAAAAAGCAACAAAATACTACAGGTACGTCTGGAAAAGTAAGATTGGTTGTGATGTTGTATGCATGTGGAAAGCTCTGGAAACTGGAACGAGGCAAGTTGCAGTCAAAGCAGTGGCCTTGATGAGCTGCTTCCACACCCTAGTATGAGCTGAGTATAAGGAGCATGAGGCAGTTTTATTATAGGCGAAGAATGCATCCCATCATCAATGATGAGACACCAGCCAAATTGAATGTTTGAAGATCATTAGGCAGCAGCTGCGGATGAACAAACCATCAGATGTTTACCTACGTCAGCTCTCAGTGAAATGAGTTCATATCAAATATTCAAGCTTGAGCTATCCGACACATGTAAAATACCTAGGAATCATGACAGTGTTTTTTGTCTCTGGGATAATTAACTTATGCAAATGAATTTGTGCCTTTTTGAGTCAGATCCCCAACATGAGAATTTTTTGCATTATTACTTCAATTTTTACCATGGCAGGGGAATTGTCTACTTGTGAGAGTAATGTGAAGTAAATGTTTGTGGCTCTATGACATATCCTTTGCAGCCTATTGAATCCATCCAAACAGACCTATCATATAAACTTTAAAGTCTCTATGCGAAACCAATCTTGCCTCTGCTAAATTATCTCAAGCGGTGAATTCTCTAAAGTCTCTATGCCAAACAATACTATGAAGGCAAAACATTCATTCTTCAAGATTGATCACATTTAAACAGCTTATCTTGTTGGTGGGGCTGCCCAGAAAATTCTAAGCTTAACAAAATTATATGTTTTGATGATGCTTGCAATGAGAACCTGATTGGCTTAGTTAACACTAGTAATTGACAGTTTGCATTGGTCCATTGGGTAGCAAATGATATTTAGTCTATGGATATACTTTTCAGTCCCACTGACCTACTTTTGTGATCATTTATAGGACATTAATAAAATTATCTCATCTTATCTTAAATGCTAAAAGTTAAGTGTACAGTGTACACACTCAGCTTGCTACTATGATGGATCATACAACTTATCCATGATAGGTCCAGTACAAATGTCCATAATATAGAAGTTAATCTTTCATCACTGTGCATATCCCTCAAACTTTACAGACCCTTAGTTGTTAGAAAGACTGCTGTTAGGTGATTCATATCAATACAATGTTCAGAAGTGGGTAAGGATTCAGCATTCTCTGCGGACGAGGGCCTTCCGCTCGTCTGCATTTTCTGGTCTCCCAGAGAAGCAGCCAGAGATCTATTCAGAGTTTTTTCCCTTTGGCCTCGGATGTTAGAAGTATCACTAGCTCCTATATCCCCCTCAGGATCGTACAGATATGCCCACCTCCGATAGCTCCAGCAGACTCTGCAGGCGAGCCAGAGATTGGCTTGTCCTCCCCACCCTCGACCATCAGGTCTTGGCGACCTTGATTTCATTGGACTCATGGTCTTGTTACTTACACTGGGAGACTCCGTTATTGTAGATCTCGTTCCTTCCCTATGTTAGCTTTATCTATACTTGTATATTTCTTTTTAGCACTCTTTGCGTGTACACTGTATTTCTCTTTAGCATTCATTGCATTTCCTCAGAGTTGCATTTGCACTCCCACTCTGTATTCATACTTGATGTACTTTTCAGCCCCTTTGACCTACTTTTGTGGTCATTCGCTGGACATTAATAAAATGTTCTTATTATATTATCTGCCTTGCTATCAATTTTCTCTCTTTTACTTTAGGAAAACAGACAAACAGACAACCAGCTAGATTTGACTAAAGCTTATCTTATTCTATTTAGTAGAAACATGGCATGGCATATAGGGCAATTGGTATCATGCGAATTCTTAGTAGACACTGCATATCTATGAAGAAGTGCAGAAGCTTTCTCTTGCATTTCACTTCATTCTTGAATGATGTTTAGAAATTGTCGCCTTTGATTTATACATTATGAGACATGATATTTTAGATAATGGTTTTCTATGTTGTAAAGGGAATTTTGTAATTAAATACTGATGTGCTGATTTATTTGATGCAGTTATCGTACCAACTACTTCATTATAATAACATTAATTCTTGGTAAGTCTGGCACACCATTGACATTTCTGTTTTGGTTTCATTGTTTCGTTTGTAGGTTGGACTGATTACAGATCATTAATTAATGACTGTTAATTGGCTGCAGGGCTGGCCTTTCTGACGAATCCCCTTTCACTCTTGGCTGCTATTTTGGCAGGATTTACTCTTGCGATTCTTAATGACAGGTAATGCTAGTGTTCATATTTTTACTATTTTGCTATTTATGGGAATTGGCCTAGCAACAGTTCTGTTTGAGAATCAAGTTGCTTTTCACAAAGACCGCAGAACTTATTGTGCTCCAACTTTGTTTGGAGACTAATAAAATGGGTTGTCACTTGAAAATTAGATGCATGGGATGGGTTCTTTCAGCATGCTGGTGATTAACACTACATTGTCTTTACATCATACACGATACATCCCTTTAATAGCACATGATCTGATGATCTAACGAGTGCCAATAACAGAAAAGTTGAATAAAAATTGGAACTTAAATACTTTAGCACCTATACATGGCTTTGCACAATTGCCAGTATGGAAAGAATAGGTTGAACCTAGAAAGGCCATCTTTGCATGATCCCTGCTTTTTCAAGGCCTGTCATTAGGACTTAGGCTCGCCTGTATTGGCATAATCCGCTGCCCTTGTTGTGCCAAAGTGTTAATTCTCTATGTACATGTTCTGCCATTGTCCATAGGCTCGAGCTATATGGTGTTGAGTGCCTATTTTTGTAGCCCCGAAAGGATAGGCTTGGTACACTAGTTTTAGGCCTTCCTTTGAGATGACTAAAATTTCTTGCTTGATTTTAAAGATGCATGGTAACTTCTTAGAATTGAGGTATGTTACTGGTACGGAGAGAACACATCAATGACATATATGGTCTTTCCTTAGCAAAGTTGTTGGGGCAGGAGCAAAAGTGGAAGTCAGAAGTGCCAATTTCTGAAAGGCTTAGGAAGCGATGTGTTCCAGAGGCATTGCGCATGCACACACACACACACACAAAATAGAAGAAGAAGAAGATAATGCAGAATGGGGAATTAACTGCAGAAAAGATGAAAACATATGTTTTTTATTGGATTAATGGTAATCATTAAAGCATCAAACCATTTAGTGCACAACTAACATCAACTATCTAGCAGTTATAACATAAAACATTCTCATTAAATAAATGATCAACTCTAAGATTAACCTTCAAGTTTCGACAGACAATGTTTGTTGTCATTGAACTGTAATGGATAGCATCATTCAACCATGAAATGAACTAGGGCATCATGACAAAAGAGTTGTAACCTGCTGTCAATAGTTCAAACTTAAACCATAAACTATCATATAATAGTTACAAAATAGGCCATAATAAAGACTCGGCAAATAATTTTAAGTTCTAGAAGCTAAATTTTAAACTGAAAGAGCAAAATGATTCTACTATATACTAAAATCTTATGAAAACCGGTCTGAACTGGCAGGTCTGACTGGTTGGAGGGTAAAACTACTTTGTACCGGTGAACTAGACCATTTTTGGCCAGTTTGGTACCGACCCGACCTTTTTTCACTGAATTGACCGGTTTTGTACAATGCTACCAAGGACCTGTTGAACAGATTTTTTTTAAAGCAATGATTTATGACTGTGAAGCCTAGTATTTGACCATATTGCCTTACTAATGCCTATGCAATTAATAATAATGTTAAATTCTTAAAGTAAAATGATGACAAAAGTAACGTTGTCACTTTTGTCATCCTTTAACATTACCATTAATTAACTCAGAAGGTTTGAGAGTGGTTCTGAACTCATTGGATTTCATATGGAAAAAACAGAATTTTAGAGCTCACTCAAAATCCAGCAGACTTTAATTTTTTTAGGATTTCAGGATGGTGGGAATTGCAATGTTTCCATTGAATTTTGTCATGTACGAGGGTATGGAACTAGCGTTTAATCAAGGACACCAACCCCTGTTATGTGCCTTGCTGTTAGTGGCATTGATTATTAAAGTCCTCTATCATGATCCTACTAAAAATGTACCCATCAGTCAAAGCAAATCTTGACTTGACATGCTTAGCTTTTTCTATCTTATTTTAATGCTTAAAGGGTGATATTGATGATGATGGTCCCAATATAGGCAAAGATTTTGATGATATGTAGGTATTTTTCGTAGCATGATTTTTTTTGGATGCTAGAGGCTATCTAGAGCCCGTTTGTTGATGTATTTTTGGTTCAGAGATGGATTGCACTTGGTGCTATTTTGGTTATGTGCACTCTTACATGCTATATAAATGAAAATTTTTGCTTATTTGTGTATAAATGGTTTGGATTCACATGGATGCACATGAATATATATATGTTTTTCTTTAAAATTTGAATATTTTATGTGTTTTTGGTTGACCAGTTTTTTGGTCTAGTTTTTTTACTAGTTCGGGTCTAGTTTCGGCTGGTTCCCGATTTGGGGGGTCTACCGGCTCGATGACCGATCTGGTTCTGAAAACATTCATCTACTAAGATTTCTTCTTGCTAATGAGAAGTTATTAGTTATAGGAGATTCAAAATAAGTGATGATGCCAGTTGTTACCACAAAATCTAGTAGGCCTTGGAGAGGGAAACCCTACAAGACAAAGAGCTTGACTAAGTGTTAACAATGGGACAATGGCCCACTGTCACCACAACCAAGGTCCCCTACTCTTTATGGACTTTCACCGTTGGGAGGAGTCTCAGTAATATTTTGATCACCTTTAATAAGTATTCTAGGGCTTAAGGTGCAAGGTGATAGACTAAGACCTCTCAAGGAATGCTCGAAGTCATGACATAAGACTTCAAAAGGAACTTTGCTTCCTATAAGAGACTTAGGAAAGAGAGGCACGGGAACTAGGGTTTCGTGATTTGCGCAGATAAAGATACTCCTGAGATCAAGGAAAATAGGAGAAAAGGCTTCTTATGATATATTTCACCTAGTACCAAGCTCATACAACCCTCAAAGAAGTCCCCAAGTCGAGGAAGACTAACTAGGGTTTCTCTGTTAGGGCAACAATCTAGGGCAATAGATTTTGTCAACAAAATTTAAGTGAATGTACACCAAACTTGGAGGTCATGTAGCCAAGACCATTAGCTTGGTGTTTAGGCTCAGATTCTCGAAAAACCTATCCCAAGGAAATTTACTCTAAGCCCTAGTCAGACATCCTACCTTAAGAAGATTGAAGTTTTTAAGAGAAGATTTATAGAGAAGAAATGAGGTTGACCACCAATGACATGGATTACAGCCTTGTCCTTTGGGCATATGGAGTCTTAGGGGGCTAAATATGAGCTAAATCGTCTTTGAGGAGACCTAAAATTGATGCCCTAGGTACCAATTCCCAACATTTACCTATTTTAAAAGATAATGGAGTTTTATGGAGAAATTAAGGATTCCTCCACTGGGAACATTCATTACATGTTATACAATAAATAACATATGCAATACTCAACTAGAAAGCTTTTCAAAAATTGATTTTCAACAATTAGGGCACAATTAGCACATTCTAGAAGTAACAGTTCCATACATTAAACAATTTCAAGATAAAATTCCATCAACATGAAGCACTTACAAGATAACATGCAATATATCCATCCATTATCTAAGAGGTAGCTCCAAAGACAAGATCGAATTAACTTCCATACATCGAAATGCATCCAAAAGGTCTCCAATAGCTAAGAAGGAACAAGTGCGAAAATATTCTAAGAGGTCGAATTCCAAGTGTGATGATGATGAGAGACTCAATTGAGGTATCTTCTATATATACATGTCTTATGATCTCTGAATTAGCTAAGAAGCCCCTCTTTGTTGTCAAATGATGGACAAAACCTAATTCAGGTTACAAGACAACCTCATAGCCAATGTTAAAACATAAGAAAACAACCACAAGAGGGTAGAAATGATGACGTCATCCATGCGTAAGCCTCTTGGAGGCATGCCTTGAGCTCTCTTGGTGCCAAGCTGAGTGAAGAGGGCTCCAAAAATCATCCTCTAGGGGTTGCTCCCTAAATCTCTATGAAAATCATCGTGTGGACACCAATTTTGTGTTTGGGGCACACAATGGGTCTTGTTACCCACCACTTCATGGGTGATATCCCTAGGAGATTTTTTTCTCCATGATGGTACTCAGCTGGCAGCTAATAGCCCCTTGCAGCCATCCTAAGAAACCAGATTCAACCTTAACCCTCTATGTGTCCTGAGTTGGGCGAATCAGACACAATTCGACGGGACACGTGTCCTCTGATCGTGTCCAATTATGTCCATTGTGTCCCAATTTTGGGACACGTGTCCCCTTGATTGGCGTGCCACGTGGCCCATAAAGGGTGGTTTTGGGCCATTTCACCCTCACTTTTCACTGTCTCTCTTGCTGTGGGTGTGTGGGAGTGAATAGCAAAGGGTTGGGGAGCATTTTGGAGGCGATTCAAGTAACAAGTGCATGCATTTTGCTTCTATTTTTTGCATTTTTATTATGGCAACTAGGTCCAAACTCCGGGTTGTGCTGCTCAGATGACGATCTCATTATTTTTATTGGATTCCTCTTTCGAAGAGGTGTAAGATTGATCTAAAGATCATCTCGATCGGATGAGCAGAACATGTACTTTGAATTTATTCCACTTATGTGCTAGGTCGGCCTGGAATATAATATAGACTTAAATGTCTTAAAGGACGTGTCACACACCCCCAAAGATACCTGTATATTGGAGAGACTTGGAGTTCATTATACATACAATGTGTGGAGGATTGCCCTCTCTCTTGATGGCGATGGAGCTGCGTTCTTGGTGCTGCGTATTTGTGGAGTATTCTTTGTCTGGGATGTCTTGGGGTTGTGTGTGACACACTTGGCTGAATGACCTATTGGAGACTTTGATGGTAGAAGCATCCTGCTGATCGCCGTAACGCCACCATTCATTATCTCTGTTTTGGCTTATCTTCCATCGATCTATTGGTATGTTCTATCTGCTTCAGTATTTTGTGCCCTAATCTGAAATGGCATAGAACATGTTCTCAAATTAACAATTTTGTTTCTATTTTTTTGCATTTTATTTATGGCAGTTTTCATGTGCATTTTTTTTACAAGTTTGTTCATTTTTTCTTTATTTTTTTACAACATTCATGGCTCAATCAAGGCTAGCAAGGAAGGGGCAAAGGAAGGGGAGGAATGTCCCCATTGGAGATGCCACTCCTGTTCCAATTCCATCAGGGTCTGCAGGTTTCCCTCTATTGGAAGTGGGGCTGCAACAACAACTTCAAATGTTGAGGGAAGACAATAACCTCAAGACAACAAATATCCCTTGTGGAAGTATGTCACAAGAGAGTAAGGGCTAGGCATCAAGTTGAAGGGAGGAGGCATTGTTGCTTGGAAATGCTATTGCAACAATCATTTCATGAGCACATATTACCGTGTGAAATCTCATTTGTTGGCTTTATCAGGTTGTGGAATTGCAGCATGTACACAGGTGTCTTTAGCTAAGAGGAAAGAAATGGAAAAAGAGACCAATGTTGCTATGGAAAAGGTGGATGCAACATCGAAAAAAACAAGAATGATGATCCCCTTCTTTTCTTGAGTAAAAGCAACAACAAATTTCCATTTGAGAGTTTTGGTGGGGGACAAGCATAAAAATGAAAGGCAACACTTGGTCCAATGGACAAGATTTTTTAGAAAGAGAAACGAGAAGAACTTGATTTCACCATTGCATTTTTTTTTTCTATCAGAACTTCATATCCTTTGATGTTGCACACTCACCTTTATTTATTGAGATGTGTCGAGCTCTAACTCAAGGGGCTCCATCAGGGTATGTGCCTCATGGGTCAGAGAAGCTTAGAACCACATTGTTGACCAAGGCAAAGAAAGAGGTGACAAAATGCTTGAGCCTATTAAATCAACATGGCCAACATCTGGGGTTAGTATTGTTTCTGATGGATGGACTTATCCAACACGCCACCGACTCATCAACTTCATGGTGTCTTCCTTGAATGGTCCAGTTTTCTTGAAATCAATGGATGCACTTGGACAATACAAGGATGCACAATATATGGATGAGTTGTTCATTAAAGTTATTAAAGATGTAGGTGTTGATTCTTGTGTGCATCATTACAGATAATTTACTTGTTTGTAAGGTTGCTGGCATGATTGTGGAAGCTAAATATCCACAAATATTTTGGACACCTTGCATTGTCCATTCATTGAACTTAGTACTGAAATCTATTGCCTCTGATGTGCTCTGGATTGGAAGCATTATTGAGGATGCACGACATATCCACAACTTTCTACAAAACCTTACAAATGCTCTCACTATCTACAAGGAGTACACCAATCTATCATTGTTGAAGATTGCGAATACACGGTTTGCCTCTTCATTCATCATGTTAAAGAGGTTGAGGGAGGTCAAGACCACTCTTGGGGCCATGGTTATTTCAGAGTTTTGGTCTTTTTGGAGAAAGACAGATCAAGTAGTTTCAAAAAGAGTGAAGGACACAGTGGTGGATGATGCTTGGTTGGAGAGGGTAGATCTACTTATTAAGATCATGGACCATATCATTTCTTTGCTACGATTTGTAGATACGGACCAACCCATCCTAGGAGACGTTTATGAGGGATAGGATTCCATGATTATGTGAAGAGCATTATTTTACAGAAAGAGTGCCCCGAGTATGAGACATCATCAAAGGCCTTCTTCACCACCATATCGGATATTCTTGTTAGCAAATGGGACAAGAATTGCACACCTTTGCATTGTTTGGCTCACTCATTGAACCTAAAATACTACAACCATGAGTGGCTAAATGGTGGACCTTCTCGTAGATTCCCTCCTAACATGGATGGTGAAATTTCACAGGGGTGGAAAGATGCATTGAGGCGGATTTTTCAGGATATAGCATCCCTTGATGAGGTAGAGGATGCCCTTGCAGAGTTTTCCACTGGCACTGGTCGATTTGCAGGATATGTTGTGATGAGAGACAGGGGGCTAAGAAGCCCTATTCTTAGTGGGCAACTCATGGGGCAACAAGCCTTCCTCTACCTCAGTTAGCCATGAAGCTCATCTCTCAGGTGAATTCATCCTCTTGTTGCGAGAGGAATTGGAGCACATATGGGAATTTGTATAGTGTCAATAAGAGCAAGCTTGAGCAGTCCAGGGCAGAGACAATGGTGTATGTGCACACCAACCTTCATCTTATTTATAGGCAGAGGGATGACTGGTTGAAGGGAAAGACAAAGATGTGGGATGACTTTCCTGATGATATGGGTTTGAACAACAGTATTGAGTTGGCATTGGCCAACTTGGAACTTAATGAGGTAGTGCTAGAGCCTGTCACTTTTGATGATGGTGATATTGTAAAGGGCTCATCCTCCACACCAGCAGATGCAAAGATGACATTGGATGTAGAGAAGGAGAATGCAATAAAGGAGAGTAGTGATGACCATGATGATGACAATGATGTTGATTTTGGTGATGATGATTGACGACTCATGATGCATGAGCTACCTATTGCCTTAAGGCTTGTAATTGTTTTTTATTTGCTATTTCTATTTGCCATTGGCATTGCTACTATCTATTTAATACATTTTGATTTTGATGACTTAATGAGAAAACTACAGTATCTTGTCTTTCTCCTATTGGATCATTGATGAATCTGTCATAATTGTATTTGTATGCATAATGTTACTTTGTAAAACTTACATCTAGATGAAGATCTATGTTTGAATCAATGAATTTGTATCATGAATGAGAATTTATGTAAGAAATATCTAATTTTTAATATATATATATATATATATATATATATATATATATATATATATATATATATAAAACATGTCCTGTTTCGGGGGGTTAATGTGCCTGTGTTGAACAATCGAATCCTCGTGTCCTTCGTATCCCGTCTCCTCGTGTCGGGTGACTTAGCAACCATAAACTAGCTCGTTATGCCATTTCTCTGCCACCGAAGTCAACCATGTGGTCCCTCACCCATCTATGTTGATTGTATGTTTGAAGGTGGGCCTCTCGAACCCAAAGGTATGTCTTGTCATTTGGTGATTGAGTTATTAGGTTTACTTGTCATGGACACTTCATTAATGGGGGGATTTAACGGAAAGAGTGGGCTTAGTTTGTGCTTCTGTCCCCTTGACCTCTTTTGGATGTTACCCTTGGATTTTAGTCCCGTGGGATCTCCTTTATTGACCATTTGGTTTTAGGGTGGTACTACTTGGGAAACCCCGACTTTGATTGTGTGGCCCCGCTCCCTTATCCACATATATCACTCCCCTTCCACTCACTATACTCCCATTCGTCGTCTTTCCCACTTGGGTCCACATTTCCTCACTGAGTCCACATAGGGTTAGCCTCCCCATTCCCTTGCCCCCACCTTGGGTCAGGCTTGGAACGTTGCCTTGTTGGTTGAAGCAGCTGAAAAGAAAAAGTAAAAGCATAAATGACCACATTCAACACAAAAATGTATCACAAAATGCAAAAGATGGCCGGGACAAACATATTTAGCACGTGGGGAAAAGCCAATGCATGAGCTCTACCCCATACCTTTGGCCATCACCCTGGTTTCATAGGCCCTAGATGAGCCTCCTTTATCATTCAAGAACCCATGATTGTCCCAATCCCTGGAGGGCAATGAACCGCCTCACCAAAAAGGGGGTAATCACTACTATATCTTACATATCATGCTCTTATCCTTTGAGCCCCTAGCAGTTAATCAAAGAAAAATCATAAAAGACAAAAGACATATAAAGCAGGGTGGAAAAATCAAGGTCCGGGCACCTCATGTACCACAATTTCTTCCTACTATATATTATATACCCAGGTGCAGGATTCCCTTTTTTTAGCTACCCTTGTGCCTCGATATGTGGCCCAAGATTGCCCATCTCATTCCCTATTCCATTCACCTCTTTATTACATGACACCACTATTTGAGGGATGTATCTTGGACATACTATCCCCTCTAAAGGTATAAACCACCTAATAAGGTACTTGGCTAACCCCCTTTGGAGTTTGGAGACATTAGCACATACCAAAGCCCACTATCGAAGGGCATGCCATTTTGAAGTGTCCACTTGTTGTCCATGGTTTGTAAGCTCTTTTACCTAATTACTTTAATGACTTGTTGTGCTGGAAGGCTAGGGAACATGTTGGATCTTATGCAGGATTCCAGATGGTGTCCATTCTGGGTTTGGTCTCCCTATATGGGGTCCTAACCCTCTAGAGGGCTACATTGGCACATGTAGGGTGTGTGTGTAGAGAGCCATGGGCCTCCACAGCAGTAGGCCCAGATAGGTAATTCAGACTCCTAATGAGTGTATAAATAGGAGTTAGATGAATTCATTTTGGATCATCACTTGACTTGGATTATTCTCTCTCTTGAGAACTACGCATTTTTCTTAGAGGATATTTTTGGATCATTGATGAATTTTGATGTGTGGATTGGGTCTTCTTATCTTGGAGCTTATTATATTCTAAATGTGTTGATGGTTGGATATATTTTGTTACATGTAAGTACAATTTTGATGTTATTTTCTTTTACTTTGCTGCATACATTGATCATGTCATTTTCACTATTTTAGGGCTAGTTGCTGCATGCATTTACGACATCAATGTGGAATTATGTTTCTATATAGCTTATCTTTATGTATGGGCCATGTTTGATGAACGAATTGTCCTAGAGGTCGAAGTTACCTCGACAAGCCTTCTCCATTTGCAATGAAGTATAAACGCTTTTAAGGTCACTTTTCTTGTCTTGCCCTTAACATTGGACGAAGTTGACTTTGAGAGCCTCCTTGAACAAGAAACAAGATCCATTTTCATAGTTCTCCTTGAGTCCATATCCCCAAGAGGAATTAGGCACTGATTCATCAAAAGGTGGTCATTCTAAACCTATTTTCTTCACCTTTCTCCTTCCCTCTAACGTTTAGCCATGCTGGGCCACCTAGGGCATCAATTTCCCAACAAAGTAGCCCTAGAAAAAGTTCGATCTCCTAGCCCCTATTGTGCTGGCGTGTCCTCAAGGTCTCCTCCAAATTTTGAGAAATTCTGATGGTGGGATTGCGAGATATCCCAAGCCCTAGGTCTGAGATCAAAGTTTGCCCTGGTGTTCCAAGTCTAACACCTTACAGGTCAAGTTGACACCTTTAAGTGAAAATTCTTGTATTGATCTTTTTCCCTGCCTTGTTTAGGTTAAGACTATCATCGGTTGCTAAACTCCCTCCCCTTAACCTAGGCTGGGTCCACTTGTCTTCGTTTGGTCCCATTTCTTATCAAAGAAAATTCATCAATGACAACTCGGGAATTCAAGTTCTATAGGGATTTTAGGGATTGAGAAACTCCTTATCCAAGTCATTACTTCAACCTAACCCTCCAGTCCTTACCTCCTTTCCTAAAAAGTCTTGTACCTTGCTTAAAGAGCAAGCAAGCTCCATTCTTAATCCTATTCTAGGGAAAGGGGTCTTTAAGGTCACTTCATATCTATTCGTTGATCCACCCTTTATAAGTGACTTCCTAATATCGGGTCTCCTCCCATCGGTGAAAGTCCGTAAAGAGTAGGGAGTCTTAGCTGTGGTGATAATGGGCTAAGTCTCCATCGTTCCCCTTAAGCTAGCAGTTGCCCTCTTAGGAGTCCCTTTTAGGTCCCTTGCTGGTTTGAGTGGTTACAGGTATCATGTGTTTCTTGGTCATAGAATAAGTTGGTTCTGCTCCAACGTTGAGGGCTTAGAGAATGGTGCTAGCCCTCCCATGTCTCAAAGGGTGAGACAAACCTCATATGGACCTTCGATCAATTGCCAAATCATGTGTACACTGTTAAGCCGACTGGGGCATGCTGGTCCAAGTGCGTCATCTCGTGAATAATTTGGGGCAAAGCACAAACTACTAGGGTGTTGTAGGT
Source organism: Pinus albicaulis (assembly GCA_034641835.2). NCBI lineage: Eukaryota > Viridiplantae > Streptophyta > Pinopsida > Pinales > Pinaceae > Pinus > Pinus albicaulis. The sequence goes on from CM076581.1 coordinate 1,581,459,779, forward strand.
GCCCATGGAATGTAATGATGCTCTGCAAGTGATAGGAGTCCCATGGCTCTCAATGCCTCACATGAGGGTTTCATATGCTCCTGTAGCGGACTTAGGCCCCATTTAAGTTGCCCAACCCATGATGAAAACCACCTACCAATGACACATAATGTCCAATGCTGCATCTTCACCATTAGGTACAATTAATCATTAATTCATCTAAGTGTTAGTCAAGGGAAAATTGAGACTTCATATAGGGCTTCTCTTCCAAATTTGGGGCTTTAATCACGTAATAGTGTTACCTCCCTATGTAGGAGTGGCTAATAAACGATCCTATTAGGTGTTCCCAACCCCTAAGGGGAAAGACATATCCCTCGTACATCCTTCAATTAAATAGGTGGCATGTGGATAATGATGAAATGGATGGGGGCAAAGGGTTCTCAAGGCCCTATGCCATGGGTACAAGGATAACAATAATGAGGAGGTCGACATATTGGGTGTACATATGTAAGGAGGGAGCAATCATGGTTACATGAGTTACCCCAACCTTTGTTTTTCCACTCGTCTTTATTTGCCTATTGCTTTTTATTGCTTTTTCTTGTATCACTGCTCGAAACTCCGGACATGAGAGTATGTTGTGTATGATGTAAACCAGATTATGTTGTGTATGATGTAAACCAGTTATTACCCCCTTAAAGGTGGGGCCGTTCAACGCTCACCAGGGGTTGGGACGTGCATGGGTTCCTTTAATGATGTGAAGGACACTCATGGTCTCTAGGAATCAGGGCGATGGCCATAAATAATTATAAGGGGTAGAGCTGATGCTTGGATTTTGCCCATGTGCTATATTAAATGTCCCGACCATCTTTTGCATTTTATAATTTTCTTTTCTTTTGTTTCTTGCTCGTGGCCATGATATGCTTTTAACTTTATTTTAGCTGCATCAATCTTCGGGTCAACGTTTCTAAGCCCGACCCAGATATGTGGACAAGGGGGGTGTGCTAGTGCCTTGTGGACCTAGAGAAGGGAAATGGTGGAATAGGGCTTGTAATGTACAACGGGGAGTGAAAATTGTGGAATAGGAAAATTGGACCACGCTACTAAAATCAGGATTTTTCAAGTAGTTCCCTTCCTAAAGCCATAGGCCAATATGGGAGATCCCACAGGACTAGGATTTAAGATTAACCCTCCATTTAAGGTGAGCGAACAAAACCATGATCAAAGCCCTTCTTCTAAGTCACCCAATAATCCATGACCAAAATGTCCAAATGAAAAACAAGCATAAGCACCCGATTGCACAATGGAAAACATACCTTTTGGATCAGATTGCCCTCCTTCTAAAATATGCTGTTGATAGATGGGCGAGAAAACATACCACTGATGTAGGTGGCAGAGATAAAATGGCATATCACATCGGCTACAAGGTGGCTCTCAGGGGATGTAGGCTGTTGGCTTGAAGAAAATGAATAAGAGAAAAGCTCTCCTAGGGGTCCCCACTTTTGGTGGGTAACACTTGTGAAACGAAGAACAAAACAAAATGAGGACATATATTTGTCTTATTTACGGCTTTAGAGATGTAGTTTAAAAACTTGAATATATTTAGTTTTTCACTTATGTAAGAATTCATAGTGTTGTGAAAGCTATATTTTTTGCTAATGTTGGAGCTACATGTGCTCAACTAAAATTTGATCTAAAGTGGTTAACTTATAGGAGTTAGGGACTCTAGTTGGAGACTTGGTAAAGCCGTGGAATGTCGAGTTTATATTATTTGTAGATCGCTATTTTTCTAATGCTTACATGGTTTATGGACGATTCTGACTCATTTAGATATTATTATCTCAATTATTATTTGTAGTGGCAATTGTGTGTGTCTTTGGAAGTGTTTATTATGATATTGTTGTCCATCAAATCTAATAATTACCCTTGATAAATGGAGATAAAATGCATCTATAGACTGATGACATTATAAAGGTATGCCAAACTAAGGAAGGTGGAGGAACTGCATTCAAACCCCAACTTGATAAACTCAGCCTTTGTTATTTGGAGATGTTTGCAGTTGTATTAGAGAATTGCTGGAACGCTGACTTTAAGGATAGTGTCCAAAAGGGTGATATTGTAAGTGATGATGAAGATTAGACCATCAATTAGGCCAGGTACATAAAATATTTGCAGGAAATTAGTTGGTTGAGGCTTGGCTAAATCAAAAGAAGAGTATAAAGAACCTGGCTAGTTTAGGACCTATATTTATTATTGAAAATGAAATGCATGATGAGGTGAAGATAGTCTTGGCAGGCTTGGGCAAAGACCTCTGTGACTTCTATATGTGTATCATGGATTTACTCCATAACACAATGAAGTTAGTTTCTGACTATCAAAATTTCAAACAGTTGCAGTGATAGATTTACTTCTCCTACTTATTATTTCAATAATTTATTATTCAGAAATCTTCCAGCAAATATCGAAATAAATACTTCATGTCAAATTCTTCAGCCAAATTCTTCTTGCAATCTGTGATGAGCCTTGATGATCCTGTCAAGAACAAATCATCTACATACAAAACTAGTATCAAGGGCTCACTCCCTACTCTTAGATAGTAGAGATTGGGATCTGCGTCACTCTTGACGAATCCCATCTTCTGCAGGTAGTTGTCAATTCGACCATACCAGGCTCTAGGAGCTTGCTTCAGTCCATATAATGCTTTCTTCAATCTGGACACATGAGTTTTCTGATCATGTGTCTCAAAGTCGTCCGATTGTTCTATATACACCTCTTCTTCTATCACCCCGTTGAAGAATACCATCTTGACGTCCATCTGGTGAATTTCCCATCCCATCTGCGCATCAAGGGATATCACGGACCCGATAGAGGTGTACCTGGCTACTGGGGCGAAGGTTTCTTCATAGTCAATTCCTTCCTTCTGAGCATACCCCTTAGCCACAAACCTAGCTTTAAATTTCTCGATGCTGCCGTCTGCAACATACTTTATTTTGTAGATCCACCTGGATCCTACAACTGATCTCTCCTGAGGTCTGGGTACTACTTCCTAGACATCATTCGTCATGATGGAACTGTACTCTTCCACCATTGCATCAACCCACACCTGGTGCTGAGCTGCTTCCCGAAAACTAGAAGGTTCTCTTACTTGAGCAACCAAGGCTTGATACCTCTCAGGCTACCTACGCTGTCTCTTCTCATTTCGGGGGATTCCGACAAAGTCCTCTGCATCCTTCAGAATCTATCGAAGTTCCCTGCTCGTTCTTCCACTAGTAGAGGGTGGATCTACTGGCTCTCCCTCTTGCAAATCCTCGGGAGACACATCCTTTGGATCACTATGCCTTGGAGAGGCAATTGAATTTTCTGCTGCTGGTTGTTGGGGCTGGATCAGAGGCTCTTCCTTAGATTGTGTTGCAGAAGGCAGCTCACAGGATCTTCTGAAGGCCTTCTCCTCCATGAACTGCACATCCCTTCGCACCACCACTTTCCTGCTCTCAGGAATGTAGATGCGATAAGCCTTTGCATTCTCGCTGTATCCTACTAGACAGCCCTTTTCAGCAGTCATCTCCAACTTCTTCCTCTTCTCACTAGGCACATGATAGTAAGCTGTACTGCCAAAGATCTTAAAGTGTCTCACTTCAGGCTTACTGCTAGTGAAGACACTTTCTGGCATGATCTTTCCCAGTGCAGTGTGAGGAGTCCTGTTCTGAATGTAGACAACTGTATTACACGCTTCAGCCCATAGGAATTTGGGCATGTCTTGGTCATACAACATAGCTCTGGTTGCTTCAATAATAGTCCGGTTCTTCCTTTCTGCCACACCATTTTGCTTTGGATTGTATGGAGTTGTCCACTCTCTTTTAATGCCTTCCCTTGCACAGAAATCGATGAATTATTTATCTATGTATTCAGCACCATTATCTGATCGCAACACCTTGATTCGCTTCCTTGTCAAATTTTCCACCAGAGCCTTGAACTCTTTGAATCGACTAAAGACTTCATCCTTGGTCTTCAAGAAGTAGATCCAGGTTTTCCTGGAATGGTCATCAATGAAGATATTTCGTCACCGCTAAGAGCTCTAGTGGGCATCGACCCACAAATATCTGAGTGTATCAGATCCAATACACCCTTGGCCTTATTGTTGCTTCTCTGATATGCTGCCTTGGCTTATTTTCCCAATATGCACCCCTTGCAGACATCATCTCGTTTAGTGCTCAACTCTAGAACACCTGTGACAGTCTTCTGGAGAGTTCTCAACGCCCCATGATGCAAATGCCCCATTCTTCTATGCCATAGCTCATTCAGGTCCGTTTCATCTGCGCTGCCAACTAGTGCCATTGGAGAGTCAAGCTGTAGCTTGTACAGTTTGTTGCTTCTTACCCTGATTTGTGCTTTCTTCTTCCAACTGGGGTGCTTGACGTAGACTCTATTGCCAATAAAGTAGATGTCATATCCTCGGTTTTGAAGCTGTGACACTGAGAGTAAATTCATCCCCAAACTCGGCACATGCTGCACATTAGTGGCCTGGATTCTATTTCTTGCCTCGGTCTGAAAAACTATGGTACCTCTCCCAACGGGAGTGCATTTTTCTTTATTACCCATGGTTATTTTGAAATTCATCTGCTCTTCTTGGTAGTCAGAAAAACAGTCCCGTACTCCAGTTATGTGAGTAGAGGCTCCGCTGTCAATATACCAGACATCGGAAGAAGCAGTGCTTGATACACAAGCAAAATCTTCCTCAAGTTTGGATGCCAATATAGAGACATCGTTATCCATTTGTTCTGTCGTGCTTCTTCCCCTTCCTGGAGAACTGCGTGAACCCTTCTGCGCTGTTGTTGTAACAGTAGATTTCCGTTCACTAATAGATGCCCCTCCCTATAATTCATCTCTGGCTTTGATACCATGTCAAAATTTCAAATAGTTGCAGTGATAGATTTACTTCTCCTACTTATTATTAAAATAATTTATTATTCAGAAATCTTCTGGCAAATATCGAAATAAATACTACTGCAACATTCACAAATATATATGCAGAGAAATAAACAGTAAGGAACATAAGCACAAGAATCAATCACATGTACACAATTATTTTTGGACAATTGTCCCCGGAAAAACCCAATGCGGGAAAACCGGTTCAGTAGATGAGGGTTTTATTCATTCTTCAACAAATGATATGTTTACAGGAAAATGCAACGACAGATAAATTTTGAATCACTTGAGACTGAATTTCCGGCTTACTCGGACAATTCCCTGACACCTTTAACAACCCCTGCATGCCACTGCGTCTCTCTGCGTGATTCACTGCATAGTGCCAGTGCTGGACCGCGTGAGTCTGCGTGGAGACTGTGTGGGTTCTGTGCGTTGCAACCTCAGGCTGCCTCCAGTGACCCACTGCTGCCCTCTGTCCCTGATCTCAATCACCAGTGAATCCCTCCTCCTTCTGGAAACTTCTCGCCCTGCAACTCTCCCACTGAAATCGAATTCTACAACAGAATGGATCTCCTTCAGGTACTGAGTGTATGCTCGGCTTGTTTTCCAAATGACCCTCAAGCCTTCTTTTATAATCTTCTGGTTGGAGAACCAACGGCCCAGATTAAAAGATTAATCAATGACTTAGATTAAAACTTGACTTGATCCATGTTTTCTAGAAGATTCACACCCTAACTTATTAATACCCTTTAATTATTTCATTTCCCTAAGTTTAGACTTGGGGTATTCATTAAAATAATTAATTATTTTAATAAGTCATGAACCGAGTGGAATTTCCACAAATTGTTTCTGGGTTCTTTGGAATGCTGTTGTCCAAGCCTCCCTGTAAAGTTTGAGACTTGGAACACTTCCGGATGCTACAAAAATCAACACTGACATGGGAGATTTTGCCAAAAAACAACATAAGCTTGATGTTGGCTAAGAAAGACACCATTGTCAATGATGGTAATGTGTGCTTGATAAAGATTGGATTTCAATTGGACTAAGTGGGTGATTCTTTTAGAGTAATGGAAGCAGTGTATAAGGGGTTGAACTTCAAATCACGAGAGTGATGCTATTGGGATTGATTTGAAAATGCAAGCACAAGATAACATACCAGATCCATCTTGTGCAATTAAGAAATCTGTTTAAGAGTAGCTAAGAAATCGTTATTTCTTTAGACTATTAATAGGTGTATATTGTTATACAAATATCCTTATGTTTGATCTTGTCAAGAGGAATTGCTGTATGATCAACCTCCAAGCTTTAGCATAAGGCTCGGATTTGCCCATATTTATAATACTGGGTTGATGTAAATAAATGTTACCTCCTAAACTCTCCAACAACAGTTGAATGTAAAAGTGGCAGCCTAAACTCACAAAATTGATCCTCAACAACTAGCAAGAAGCCTCCTTACAACCCTGACAAAGATGAATGAAATGAGTGATATCTGAGAGAAAAAGTGGTTAATTTTCACTCGAGGCCATGTGCGAATCCATTTTAGTGGTTAAATAGTTGTAAGTAGCTTACACATGGGTGTCTAAGTAACCCATTTACTATATTTTCTATATTTGACTAGGTTGGCGGCTGGCCTAGTTTTCCTCTTGGGGCTAGTTCCGTATCGCTAAAGGATGTGTTTATATACAAAGTTACACTCATTTGAATAGTCTCATTGGAGTAAATTCATTCATTCTTTGCCTAAGGGCACTTAATTCACTCTAGTTGTGGTATTTTTCTCTATTTGTGTGGTTGATTGTTCTTGGTTATTGTTGATATTTCTTGTACACAGATATAGCATGTGAACTTCTTTGTTGTGATCTGTATTAAGTGTTGTTATAAATCTGCTTCTTTGATTACTAGATTAAGGTTTATTGAAGAGATCACCAGAGATCTACTATCTTGTTATGATCTTAGCATGGTATCAAAGCTAGTGTGATGGTATCATCTAGAAGTTATAATCTTCATCAACCACATGTCCACAAGTTATATGTTGCAACATATTGAGTCTCATGATTCATCAATCTTAAAATTTCAGACTTTCAAAATTTATTATATAACATTTGTCATCACTAAAGTTGTACTTGTAGCCATTACCAAAATATAACAAAGAATATCAAACATGAAATGAAATGTTTCAACTTTCTTGAAGCATCATATTCATAATTCATTACCAATGAGTTATAATTGCCAACTTCAAATTTCAAACTAAAATTGTCATATATTGTTTACAAAAAATACCATAATAAATATGAAACAGTCAGTAGGTATAAAAAACACTAGAAACTAGAAAATGAAAGAGTCAATAGTTATAAAAAGCACTAGAAACTAGAAAATGAAAGAGTCAATAGTTATAAAAAGCACTAGAAACTAGAAAATGAAAGAGTCAATAGTTATAAAAAGCACTAGGTACTAGAAAAGACAAGTAAATCTATTATCTATTACATTTTCCTCTTGCCACGAGAAATTTCTAATTTATTTTCTCGTGGTTTATTGGGAGTCTCCTCCTGCATAGTTGGATGATCACGTCCAAAAATAGAAGCCACATGACCTCCACGTGAGGCTGTAGATGGAGGTGGCGACAAACCTGGTGCAGCTCGAGCACTGCTAGTGGATGATGGGGGTGGCATGGTTGTTGATGCTGTTGCTGCTGCTTCATCATCATCTTTCATAAGTCCTGCTTCCAATTGTTCCAAATTTAAGGCTCCATCCTCCAAATTGTCCTCCTTGTAGAAAATTCTGTTTCCCACCCCGGTTTTCAGTTTTCACCTTATTACTCCAAAATAATTAAATGCCCTTTCCCATATCCATACATTTAATAACTGGAAAATAAATTTTGCTGAAAACACAAATTCTGGAAATTTTTTCAGAATGCTGTAAATGCAGAAATAAAATAACAACAGTAACAAATAGTCATTCAACACACCATAACTCAGTATTTTTGGTCAAGGTGACCCTGGAAAAACCCCCTACAACTCTTGGGGAAAACCAGTCTGGAAGCTTCTCATTTATTTCTGAAAAATGCTTTTACAGTGAGCAGTAATACACAGAAAATTACAGCGAACACAAAAATCACTTATCTTGACTTTCGTGCCACCCTCCACCTCGAAAAACGTGCCAAACAGCAAACAGAAATATTTCAGAGAAATTACAGCATTAAATGCTGTCTTAGCTGCCTCGAAAAACGTGCCAGGAATGACCGTACGGACTGTACGGATTCCGTACGGATGGGACAGCAGCCCCCTTTATCGATTTTCGTGCCCAGAAAAATCTGCCTTGAAAATCGTGCTCCTTGCTGCTGTTCCAGCTCTCGAAAACGGTGCTGCCCCTCTCTCGAAAACCGTGCAAATGCTGTACGGACTTTCTGCCTTGGTTAATGTGCCAATAAACTCTGATGTACAGATTTTTCAGCCTTGGGAAGTGTGCTCTCTTGCTGTACGGACTTGCTGTGCTGCCTTTGCTGCTCTCCCTCTGCTCAGAAATCACTCTTCAGCTCCCTCTCCTCCTCTCTCAATCTGCTCATGAAAGAATGAATGACCTTTTCCTCCTTTTCCTCCTTTAACCTAACCCTAAGTGACTTTTGGGGAATCCCTAAATCCAATGGTTGAGATAGATTGAGATCTAGGGCTGAGATTAAATGCTCATTTAAATCTCACTTTTCATTTTTTAATTCACCCCACTTTAATAAAGACCCACTTAGTCTTTTATTTCCAAAGTCACTTTTTCCTTTCTAATTTTATATTGACTTTATTTAAAGTCACTTTAACTGTAGTAACTTTATCACTTAAAGTCACTTTAAAATTAGATTTGACTTTATAACTTTATAAAGTCACTTTAGTAACTTTATCACTTAAGTCACTTTTAAATTAGATTTAACTTTATAAAAAATTATAAAGTTACTTTAGGAGAAAAATTAAATTCTTTTTGGACACTTTTCCCTAGGCCAAAGATCAAAGCCTTAGGGAACCACCTGTCCTCCGGTACCAAATTTCAACACTCCCTCTTACCGAGGAAGGTGTTCCTCACCACACCCATCTTGTCTCTGAAGTAGACATGCTTGCCCCGTGGTAAGGCTTTGGTAAGAATATCTGCAACCTGCTCATCGGTGGGAATATACTCAAGCTTCACAGCTCCTTTCTGAACATAGTCTCTGATGAAATGATATTTGATCCCGATATGCTTTGACCTGTCATGAAATACTGGATTCTCCTTGAGTTTAATGCAACTCTGATTATCACAGTAAATCACTGAAGGTCTCAACGGCTGACCAAATAAGCCAAACAACATCTTGCGAAGCCAGATGGCCTCACAACTAGCTAGGCTGGCTGCCATATACTCTGCTTCCGCTGAACTCAATGCTACTGACTGCTGCTTTCGGCTGAACCATGACACTACTGCCGAACCCAACCCAAAACAGCACACTGAAGTGCTCTTCCTATCAGAAGCACAACCTGCCCAATCAGAATCAGTGTAACCTGCCAATCTCACTCCATCCCCCTGCCTGTAGTCCAGACCATAATCCACTGTCCCCTGCAAGTATCGCAAAATGTGTTTTGCAGCCACCCAATGAACCTTCCTAGGCTCACACATAAACTGACTCATCGTGTTGACTGCAAAACAAATATCTGGTCTAGTGTTGACCAAATACATCAAGGAACCAATCAGCTGTCTGTACAATGTGGGATCTACCAACTCGGAATCCGAAGCATGAAGCTTCTTCCAGTTGGTGATCATCGGTGTCGACATGGGTCTACAATCCTCCATGTGGAATCTGCCAAGGATGTCCACAATATACTTCCCCTGTCCCGGGAAGAAATGCCCTTCCTCCTGCCACACCTCCAAAACCAAAAAGTAATGCATCAAGCCGATGTCCTTCATCTCAAACTCCGTCGCAAGATCTCTCTTGCAGTGCTCTATGAGTCTCTCTGCACCCGTAATGACCAAGTCATCCACATACAGAACCAGAATGAGAGGCTCCTCACCTATCACAATATAGTAAAGGTTCGGATCTGCCTCACTCTTTGTGAAACCCATCTCCTGCAAGTATGTATCTATCCTGGAGTACCAAGCTCTGGGAGCTTGCTTCAGGCCATAAAGGGCCTTCTTCAGTCTGCACACATGGGACTCCTTCCCATGCACCTCAAAGCCCTGTGGCTGCTCAATGTACACCTCCTCCTGTATGAAGCCATTGAGAAATGCGGTCTTCACATCCATCTGGTGGATCTTCCAACCCATCTCTGCTGCTATAGATATAATGGAGCGAATCGAAGTATATCGAGCCACGGGAGCGAAGGTCTCCTCATAATCAACTCCCTCTACCTGGGAGAACCCTCTAGCCACAAACCTCGCTTTGAATTTCTCAATGCTGCCATCTGCTGCATGCTTTACCTTGTAAAGCCATCTGGAAGTAACCACGGATTTGCCCTCAGGCCTCGGCACCACCTCCCAAACATCATTCTTCATGATAGAAGAATACTCCTCCTGCATGGCCTCTCTCCAGACCTGCTGGCTAGCTGCCTCCTCATAGCTAGAAGGCTCAGAGTCAAGGATGCTGGTAGCCATCGCCATATAGCTACAAAACCTCTCAGGTGGTCTGCTCTCTCTGACCGGCCTCTTAGGCTCAGCAACAGATGTGGCATCTCTCAAGGTGTCCTGAAGCCACTTGGGCTTCCTCTTCACTGAGTGCACTTCTCCCGCCGGAGAATAAAACTCCTCCTCCTCAACATCAGGAGCCTGAACTCCCGAGCGCTGCATCCTGGCGTCCTCCACCACTGCCCCGAACACTGTGGAATGCGAGGTACCGTGTTGTCCATCGAGTGGACTCCCGATGGCTGCTCTGCGGGCGCTCTGCGTGCGCCGCAACGCACCACCCTGCGACCCCGAGCCACTCCCCCGCAGCCTAGGACTGACATGCGTCATGGATGTACCCATCGGATCCTCACGATCCACCGCCTTTGGATCCATGCCGGCCCGACTCAGCTAGCTGCCGAGGTGCAACGTTTGATCCAGATACTCTAACTCCCGTGACCTCCTGAAGGCCCTGTCCTCCTCGAACTTCACATCCCGCCTGACAACAACTTTCCTCTGCGCAGGAATGTAAATCCGAAAGGCCTTGGAGGTCTCACTGTAGCCCACAAAGATACCCTTCTCTGCGGTGGGCTCTAGTTTGTTCCTCTTCTCCTTGGGTATGTAGGAGTATGTCATGCACCCAAAGATACGAAGATGACCCATATCAGGCTTCTTCCCAGAAAAAGCCTCCTCCGGAGTCATGTGCCCCAAGGCACGATGCGGACTCCTGTTCTGCAAGTAAACAGCTGTGTTGTAGGCTTCTGCCCACAAAAACAATGGCAACCCCTGATCATGTAACATGGCTTTGGCAGCCCCTCCGATGGATCTGTTCTTCCTCTCCGCAACCCCGTTCTGCTGGGGGTTGTAAGGAACAATGAGCTCCCTCCTAATGCCTGCCTCCGCACAATAGTCAACAAACTCTCCAAGGGTGTACTCTCCCCCATTGTCCGACCTCAGGGACTTGATCTTCCGACCTGTCTGTGTCTCCACAAGGGCTCTGAACTCCTGAAACCGCTTGAAGACCTCACTCTTGGTCTTCAAGAAATAAATCCAGGTCCTCCTGGAGTGATCATCAATGAATAACACATAGTACTCATATCCACTCAAGGAAACATGAGACATCAGACCGCTCACATCGGAATGAATCAAATCAAGTATCCCAGTCGCTCTGCTGTCACTGCTGGGAAAAGGGGATTTGGCAAACTTGCCCATCGCACATCCTCTGCAAGTATCAAGGTGATCGAATACCGAACCTCTGCAAACACTGTGTAGTGATCATCGCAAAGTCACCAGGCTCAGGTGCATGTGCCCATCTGCGGTGCAGATCTCACACGCTTTCAGGTTGCTAGCTCTGCTTGTCGGTACTCTTGCTCGATGCCAAAGGAATTGACTGCAAACACACACCTTTGCATGGCGTACACCTATCACTCTAGTTGAATCAGCTGGAGTGCCCCTGGGATACATCAACACCTGTCCTCCCCTGAATAGTATCTCATATCCTCTGTCCTCCAAAACTGAGACGGATATGAGGTTCTTCCTCATCCCTGGCACATAAAGAACATCTGACACCTTCAAGGGAGGTTTGGACTCCCTCTGAAATGTCAATGTTCCCACACCGACTGCTCTAACAACTCTGTCATCACTGAGTACTACCTCTACATCAGTGCCACTCTCTGAAAGCTCTGAGATGTATTCACGGATTTTGTCATGTGACGGCTGTGAAGCCTCTTCCACATACCGAGATGCAGTAGATGCTAAAGCTAATCGGGAAATGCATCTTTCCTACGTTTTGTGTCGATTCACTCTGCCACTAGAGGCCCTAGACACGCGATGAACCCCGACTCTCGGTCAAACGTCTGCAAAGTCCTCAACCTCTCTTGATGCCATGCTCTGGTTCTTCCCCTTCTTCTTCTTCTTCTCCGGACACACAACTGCATAGTGTCCCATCTTTTGACAATTCCAACACTTCACTTTGGAATAGTCCTTCTGTGAGTTATCCTGTTTACCTTTACCTTTGCCCTTGCCCCCACCATTGCTTGTGGAAGCCTTCTTCTTCCCTTTGCCTTTCTTGCGTCCTGCCAACAGTGCTACATCCTCATCCTGCTCAACTGGCTTGGCTGCCCCAAGCTGACCTTTCCTGATCTCTGTCTGAATGCAATCATCCCAAAACCTCTCCCATGTGGGAAGGGTCTCACGTGCACAAACTCCATCGGCAAAGTTCATCCATGAACGGGGGAGGCCATTCACTGCAATCCGCACCAACTCAGTGGGTGGAATGGCCTCTCCAATCGCTGCCAACTCATCTCTCACATTAGTAATCTTAGTGAGATATCCAGCTGCACTATCATTGCCCATCTTAATGGTCTTCATCTTCTCCTTCAGGACCATTTTCCGGTTCTCATTGGTACTTTGGTAGAGATTGGACAATGCTGTCCACATCTCATGAGCATTTCTCTTCCCTCTCACATGAGGAATGCAATGGTCTTTGATTCCGTCTAGAATCAACCTCTTACCCTTGTTGTTCTTTTTATTATATGCTGCCAACTGAGTAGCATCAGTAGGCACATTCACAGGGTTCTGTGTGGTATGCACCATAATGTCCCAGACTTCTGCCTCCTCAAAGATACTCTGCATTCTCTCCTTCCAAATGCTATAGTTGGAATGCCCATCCAACCTATCCTCCACCCTCAGTCCCAATGACATCCTGCTGTCCTAAAACTGAAAAATAACACTGCTGTAGTAAAGGTAAAAATCTGCTGTTTGTGAAAAAATCAGCTTGCTGGAATTTTCTGAGTGAAAAATCAGCAAGCTGTAATTTTCTTCCTTGCTGTCCCAAACTGCTCTTTCAGCACTCAAGCTCCGATACCATGTAGAAAATTCTATTTCCCGCCCCGGTTTTCAGTTTTCACCTTATTACTCAAAATAATTAAATGCCCTTTCCCATATCCATACATTTAATAACTGGAAAATAAATTTTGCTGAAAACACAAATTCTGGAAATTTTTTCAGAATGCTGTAAATGCAGAAATAAAATAACAGCAGTAACAAACAGTCATTCAACACATCATAACTCAGTATTGTTGGTCAAGGTGACCCTGGAAAAACCCCCTACAACTCTTGGGGAAAACCAGTCTGGAAGCTTCTCATTTATTTCTGAAAAATGCTTTTACAGTGAGCAGTAATACACAGAGAATTACAGCAAACACAAAAATCACTTATCTTGACTTTCGTGCCACCCTCCACCTCGAAAAACGTGCCAAACAGCAAACAGAAATTTTTCAGAGAAATTACAGCATTAAATGCTGTCTTAGCTGCCTCGAAAAGCGTGCCGGAAATGACCGTACGGACTGTACGGATTCCGTACGGATGGGACAGCAGCCCCCTTTCTCGATTTTCGTGCCCAGAAAAATCTGCCTGGAAAATCGTGCTCCTTGCTGCTGTTCCAGCTCTCGAAAACAGTGCTGCCCCTTTCTCGAAAACCGTGCAAATGCTGTACGGACTTTCTGCCTTGGATAATGTGCCAATGAACTCTGCTGTATGGATTCTTCAGCCTTGGGAAGTGTGCTCTCTTGTTGTACGGACTTGCTGTGCTGCCTTTGCTGCTCTCCCTCTGCTCAGAAATCACTCTTCAGCTCCCTCTCCTCCTCTCTCAATCTGCTCATGAAATAATGAATGACCTTTTCCTCCTTTTCCTCCTTTAACCTAACCCTAAGTGACTTTTGGGGAATCCCTAAATCCAATGGCTGAGATAGATTGAGATCTAGGGCTGAGATTAAATGCTCATTTAAATCTCACTTTTCATTTTTTAATTCACCCACTTTAATAAAGACCCACTTAGTCTTTTATTTCCAAAGTCACTTTTTCCTTTCTAATTTTATATTGACTTTATTTAAAGTCACTTTAACTTTAGTAACTTTATCACTTAAAGTCACTTTAAAATTAGATTTGACTTTATAACTTTATAAGGTCACTTTAGTAACTTTATCACTTAAGTCACTTTTAAATTAGATTTAACTTTATAAAAATTTATAAAGTTACTTTAGGAGAAAAATTAAATTCTTTTGGACACTTTTCCCTAGGCCAAAGATCAAAGCCTTAGGGAACCACCTGTCCTCCGGTACCAAATTTCAACACTCCTTCGGGTTGTTGGCCCAAATGACGTATACTCTATCATATTGAGCCTCCTCGCAATAATGTGTCAACAACGTCAAGTTATAGTGTACATAAACCAAGCTTTCTGCCCATATTTTCATTTAGGAAATTTCTTTTGACATTGTGCATGAAGTTGTGGGTGCTCCAACACCTCTTTGTAGAAGAAGTATTAACGACTTATGAAAGCACTTTAATTGCCAAATTTTCCAAAGGCCCCCTCGAGCCATAAATGTTCCACCACTCAATAGGATCCATTCTATCTCTGTTAATTTGATAGCTCAATGACAAATTTCAATCATTGTACTAGATTCCTCATTCCGAGAGGACCTAATTTGACCTTTAAAGCATTGGATTCGGATAAGGGAAAGTGTATTTTTGAAGTGAAGCCCGCAATGTCACATTTGATCAAGTTGACCTAGAGGAAAAATTGCCCCCCCTCCAACGCCTATAAATTCAAGTCGAGGAGCCTCATTTGGACATCATCATGACATCATTCATTCTTCTTTTCTTTGGTTCGATACTTCTAAAATTGTAGGGATCTTCACACGTGCGAGCAAGAGGGAAGGAAAATTGCAGTTGGTCGAACTCTGTTTTGACCAACACTCTGACTAAGGTTGACTTTTGGAGATTTGGCATGGTTTGACCAATTTTGACTTGGGGTTTTGGATTGTTTTGGAGGGCCGAATTTCTGTGCATAAAAATTGAAAATTTCAACTTAGCTCAAGTGCTGCTTCTCTGTGTGTGTCCTCCAACTGACCCCAAGCCTTCCTTTAATACTTTTCTCGTTGAGAAATCAATGATCGTGATCTAATCACTAATCAACGACTAAGATTAGAGAAAGCTTGATCCACGTCACTTAGAACATTCTCACCACACGTGTAAATTAATTCACTTAAATTTTTCAATTTCCCTAAGTTAGACTTAGGGTCTCCATTAAAAAATTTAATTATTTAAATAACTTTTACATCGGGTGGAATTTCTCCAAACGATTTCTAGGTCTTGGAGATCTCATGTGATCTAGCCCCTCCACAAAGCTTCAGAGCTAGAGCACATTCGATGCTACCCAAAATCTCAACACTCCCTCTTAGCGAGGAATGTGCTCTAGCAATACTCCACCACTGAAGCATCACCTTGATCTCTGGCATCGGTCCCCTGCGTAGCTGATGCTTGGCTTGCTGTCCTCCATCCACTGCGCTGCTGCTTTCTGCACTGCTGCCCATGTCACTGCCACTGACATTGCCACATTTGTACTACAATTCCCTCTCAAATTGCTGCAACAAGCTGCCTATAGCACTGCTACTGCTATTTGCTGCACTGCAACTCAGTGGTTGAGAAGTAAGCAACTGAAGGACAAGCACCCAATCACTGACAGACAAGTCAACATGGCTGCATCTAATCACTGGAGCACCCTCTACTGCTGCTCTGCGCTGTGTCCCTTGAGCCTCTGCACTTCTGCTGCTTTGCACTGTGTAAGCATTGCCCCTTCGCGCTGCTGAAATCCCATCAGCCTTTGCGTTGCTTCTTACATGCTGTTGCTGCCACTGCTCTGTACTGCTCTTCTCTCCAGCGTCCCAATAGTGCCTCTACTTCTCCATGACCTTCCGCACCTACTGACTCCAGTCATCTTGCTACTATCTTTAGGCTCTCGTAGCTTGTATGTGATCTAAGAGTATGGGCACCTCAAGGATCCTGTCGACACCATTTGTCGCTCAATCTACAGATCTATGTCGCCCCACCTCTTCGCACTCATGGCCACATCATCTTCGCTGTCATCATCCCCTTTCGCTACTGCTACCTTTGAATTTGAATCTTCCTTGCCCTTCCTCATAGGAAAAGTACTGGTAAGTGTCCCAATTTGCCACATCTGAAGCACCAAACCTTGGATAGGTCCTTCTTCTTCTTCCCTTGCTGCCGCTGTCCCTTAGATGCTAGGGCTCCTTCTTCCTCCTCCTCTTCTTTATCTTGACTCCTTCGCTGCTAAATTCCCTCTTGGTTATTCTCTGGATCTCCTCCTGTCGAAGGATTGCCCACATGTCTCCCCAATTTGGGAGTTTCCTGCCCAAGATACTTTGGACAAAGGTCTCCCACTCATTGGTGACTGCATTTAGGGCAGTCCTCACCATGAGCCCATCATCCGTTGTTTCCGCCATGGCAATCAGCTGGTCTGAGATAGTCTGCAATCTGAAGAGGAAGGGATCGATCTCCTCTCCCTTGTGCATCTGGAACATCCGCATCTGATTCTCCAGAAGCATCTTCCTCTACACGAAGCTACCTTGATACAGCGTGGTCGATGCTATCCACACCTCGTTTGCTGTCTTTTTCTCGGCAGTGTGCGGGACCATGTGATCTTTCACTCCATCCATGATCAGGCGCTTAGCCCGCGCCCGATTTTCATTGAACTTCTTTGGAGCATCAGCATATTTTGGCACAACCAGGACGTTCTCTGCGTGGTCTCTGATACCGTACTCCTCCAGGACTGTCAGGATTATGGCTTTCCAGATAACAAAGTTAGACACACCGTCTAACCTATCCTAATCTCTCAGTCCGTACGGGGCCATCTTTGCTCGAACTAGTCGAAGCAAGTGCTCTTCTCCCTTCCGCTGCTGCTACACAACAATAGACCGGATCTGGGTTTCTTGGCGATAAAAAACCCTCTAGAGTATCTGCTCCTTCTGACAAATGATTTCCCTCCCGGAAATCCTCCGCCAATTTTGTCGAATCAACCCTCTGCGATCACCCTCTTGATCAAATCTCATATTTCTTGGCAAGAAAATCTGCTGTGGGACTGTTTCCCCTTACTTTGTCAACTTTGCTAGGTACTTTTTTGCACCGACAGAACCGATGCCCCACCAGCAACTTTGAAGATCAGAAGTTGCACTTCCAACCCCAACAACCGGCACAATGCCACTCCAACTTGGATTGCATCACCCTCTAGGGCTTGCATTAGCCTAGCATGAGCCTGATAGGCTCTCCGTCACCCACTAGGGCATGCGTCAGCCTCTGCATCACCCTTCTCTTGGTTCTGTGCTATCCCTCTGGTGCTGCACTGCCTCTTCTTGGATCTATCAGCTTCAACTTCCCTCCTGCAACAAAAATTCTTCAGCCTCTTGCTGATGGCTTCAACTTAATCTGCAATCGCTTTGATACCATGTGAAAATTTATGAACATAGAAACCCTACTGTAGAATATTGATTTACTTCTCCTACTTGTTTTATTATACACAAGTTAATTAACTGAAATATTCAGAAAAACATCAAAGTAAATACAATCTGCAGCCTACACATATAGATCATTTATTGAAACATAGCACACAACACATATGACAAAGGACACACACGATTTTTCGGACAAATGTCCCCGGAAAAACCCAATGCGGGAAAACCGGTGCAGCAGCTCTTTGAGGGTTTTATTATTAAGCAGATTTTGAATACATCAAGGGCACCAATAGTGGTTTGCCCGAAAAAGAATTTCACGATAGTTGTACCTTATCACTCGGAGATAGAAAATATGGCTGATTCAAACCCTTCAGGAAATACTGAATAAAAGCCCTTTTTGGCCCACTGGAACCCCAACGTTGTCCCTCCAGCCTCTGCGTCAACCTTTCATGCCCAGTTTAGCCTCTGCGCAGCACGTGGTGCCCCATGCGTTACCCTTTTGAGCTCTGCGCTGCCTCTGCGTCACTCTGAAGCCTCTGCGTCAGCCTAGCTGGGCTGCGTCCCTCCTGCTGGCCTCTGCACTGCCTGGTACAGATCTGCCTTTCTGATTTATGTATTCTTGGCCTCGGATCAGAACATCCCTTGTCGATCTGCCCCTCACCAGCACTGCAAGCTCACTCGAAAATTCTCAGCAAACCACGCCCCATAATTTCGACTTAGCTCAAGTGCTGCTACTCTGTGTGTGTCCTCCAATTGACCTCAAGCCTTCCTTTAATACTTTTCTCGTTGAGAAATCAACGACCGTGATCTAATCACTAATCAACGACTAAGATTAGAGAAAGCTTGATCCACATCACTTAGAACATTCTCACCACATGTGTAAATTAATTCACTTTAATTTTTCAATTTCCCAAAGTTAGTCTTAGGTTCCCCATTAAAAAAATTAATTATTTGAATAGCTTTAACACTAGGTGGAATTACTCCAAAATATTTCTGGGTCTTGGAGATCTCATGTGTTCTAGCCCCTCCACAAAGTTTTAGAGCTAGAGCACATCCGATGCTACCCAAAATCTCAACATCTCTATCATCAATAATATGCAAAGAACCGAACACTCTAGTTTCATTGAATTATTTGCTTAATTCTCCGCACAATCTAGCACTCTCCTCCTTGTTAGGGACCATCTTGTCTAATGCAGTCATATACCCATTTTGTACCTATGGATCTATATGGGGTTTTCTCCTAACCCCAACCCCAAGGGCAGGTTGGGCCAACCAAGATGGATAATTGTTGATATGGGTAATTGTTGATGATAAGAGTAGAGGCTAACTGAATTCTTTGCTGCTAGGGTTTGTGCAAAAGTTGATGACCATGTGACAGTGACAGTGATTGTAGTTGCAGGGTATGTTGTACGGTACAAATTGTATGGCTCCAAGACTGACATTATAGTGATGATGAGATCAGTTTAGTTGTGAAATGTTGAGCAGAAGCAGAGGCAGTGAAGTGGTACATTGGCAACGATGCAATTGTTTTTGTTGGAAAATGTAACTAGTTTCGGTCTTCATAATTGTCATTGTACTCATGTCATTATGTATATTTATGTGACATACAAAAGAAGAAAGAAAAAATATTATTTTCAAGTATGGGTTTCATGCTTCTTTTGATTGGTCAACTAGGTTAAGCATGTTCTTCATGCTTCTAGGGTTTGTCATGTCATAATAATAATTGTCATGAGTCAAGAGAGTCAATATCAATTGTATAAGATCCATTTGGGCAAGTTGTAACATGAAAAATAATTTATTTTTCTGTCTAGAAAGTAAAAAATACCTCCAAGCACAAGTCGTCCCTGCTAGTGACTAGTTGGCCTAGAAGAGGCCTATTCGACTTCATGGGAAGACTATATAAAGGAAGCAAGTTCGATTAATTTGGACACTTCTACAGTTTGATCTCTACAAGAAGAACGAAAGAAAAAGTGATCAAGGAGAAAAGAAGGAAAGGTCAAAACGAAGAAAATTTGCCCTAGAAGATTTCACACATGCGAAAATTTGAAGATTGTAGAAGGCCGAAGTTGCATAGATAATCCTAGGTCCATAATTCTATTGTAGGGAGGTTGAAACTTTTGCTGCAGGGGTTGAACTCTAAGGTTTGACTATCTTTGAAAGAGTTTGACTACGTTGATTTGAGGAGACTTTTGTCTTGTTTGGAAGAGATCCTTAGAGGGTTGATTTAGTGCTTGGAGGAGGTCTTGACTTTGGTCTTGGAGTTTTGGATTTTTCATTTGATCAGATTCTATAAGAAGAGAAGAGATTCTTTCTGGGTTTTCCCCTTGCTTGGAGCCTATATTTTGTGTCCATTGTCTTTTATTATCTTCATGGTTAATGCTCTTGATAATTGTTTGATGAAAATAATCTAATAAAGAATAAAAAGAAGATAACATAAGTTCACAAGCTTTTATCAAGGATAAGGATAATTGTTTTTAATAGTTGTCCTATTTGATTTTATTTTGATATTGAACACAGGGGTATCCAGTCTAAAAATGTATGAAACATGGTCTGCCGGTTGATTAGGGTGGCAGGGTGGTGCTAGGGCAGTTTGGAGGCTATGTAGTGTGTTGGAGCGTCCTTCTAGTTGGAGCTGGTAAATAGGGTGTTGGAGCATTCTTCAGGTTTGAGCATGTAAACTAGGGTGTTGGAGCATCCTTCCAATTGGAGTTGGTAAACAGGGGGTTGGAGCCTCCTTTAGTTGGAGCTGAAAATCTAGGAATTTGGAGCTTCTTAATTGATGTAAAATATTGAAGACATATTAAGAAGTGTTCAATGGTTTTTGTACCAGAAGGGTTTTTGTTGAAAATGTTAATAGTGTCAGTGTTCATAATGAAATTCAAATGTACTATTGATGTAATTATTATATTCATTTATTATGATCATTATTTTTTATATTTCTAGTCAAAGCATGTTCTTCATGCTTTTAGGGTTTATTGAGTCAAAAGAAACACTATAATGAGTCAAAGAGATGTATTTAATTCAAAGTCCTATTTGGACTCATTGTAAGAACAGGAAAAATATTTTATTTTAGTCAAGACAAGTCAAAAAGTCAATTTGTCATTCACAAGACCACGTTGGCCCTGCTTGGACAAGTTGGCCTTGAAGAGACACCTATTCGACCTCTTGGACAACTATAAATAGAAGACACTTTGACCTCATTCACTCACTAAACTTACACATCGACTTCTGTGCCAAATAGAAGAAGAAAGATAACGAAGTCAAAAGAGCGAGAAGAGAAATCAAACGAGAGATAGAACTCACTTTTCTTGGCTTGTTTTTGTTCACATGTGCGAAGGTGTTGGGGCAACTCTACGAAATTGCAGGTCCGAATTTCTGTGTTTTGATCAGATTTAACAAGGTTTGACCAATTGATTTTTGTTGACTTTGACTTGGTTGGAAGAGATTTGAAGGAGGACTGACTTGGGTCTTTGTGGTAGTCTTGGGTCTTCCAC
This sequence comes from Pinus albicaulis, assembly GCA_034641835.2. Taxonomy (NCBI): domain Eukaryota; kingdom Viridiplantae; phylum Streptophyta; class Pinopsida; order Pinales; family Pinaceae; genus Pinus; species Pinus albicaulis. Next base: position 1,581,481,086 of record CM076581.1, read on the forward strand.
AAGAGGATATCTCACTTTGATCTGATTCTATAAGAAGAGGATTTGTTTGGGTTTTCCCCCTTGTGGGGTTTTTCCTTAGCTTGGAGCCTACATCTTTGTGTTGTTTGTCTTTTGTGATCTTCATGTACTGTATGTTTTGGTAATTGCTTGATGAAGAAAACATAATAAAAGCTAACAAATATTCACAAGTAATTATCAAGTAAGAGGAATCAACTCTAATCTCAACAGTTTCCACCTAAAAATCTTGTGTCTACTATCTCTGATATTGTGCATTGTTGAATGGTGTTGTTGATAATGTTAATTAATGCTTTGTTAATGCTTAGTTAAAAGAATCAACTAATTCAAGTGAAATACTGATTCACCCCCTCTTAGTATTTCCTACAACGAATCATGTTATAAATGGGCTTGGTGAACTGCAAAACTTTCCACACTCGTCCAATACTGACCATCAAGAACAGTATACTCCATTTCTTGAAAATCCTCCCTGTCAGATGTCGTTGCAGCCTTGTCCTTTAATATTTGCCATGATTCTCTTGATACCGTGCTAGCCAATGCCTCTCTTACCTTTAAAAGGTGCCTGAAGGTGAGGTAATAGCTAGCAAATCTAGTCTTTGTTATCTTCAATAGCTCCAACCTTGAGTGACTACGGAAAAGGCCATGGGTATTTCTATGATTGGTAATGAATCTTATCACTTTCTTGTACAATAAACCAATCCATTTGTATTGAGGTTCCTTTATCTTAATAATATCATGCATCAAAAGGTTCACTGTGTGAACCAAGCACCCAAACCAAAATTTGTTGGGGTGTCTATCCTCAATAATTGCTCCTGTTTCCTTACAATTAGAAGCATTATCAGTGATGACTTGGATGACATTGTATGACCCAATACTTTGAATTAATGGTTCTGCAATGTTGATGTCGGTCTTAAAATTATCTGAGTAGTTATGAGATGAAAGGAAGATTGCACCAGTAGCAGACACACCAAGAACATTTATCAATGGCTTGCCTTTTACATTTGTCCAACCATCAAATACAATGGATAGCCCATATTCATTCCAAGAATTTGTGAATTTACCCAAATCATTTTTTATTTTGGCTTTTTCCCGGTCAAGTCCCATGGTTCTAGCTTTTTCATAACTCGGGTTCTTGTATCCTTTAGGGGCATCATTGATGGCGACAACCATTTCATGGCAATAGGGTGAGCGAAGAACCTTGAATGATATGCCACATGCATAGAGAAGCCAATTTTTTTTTGCATCCACGTCATCCCTATAGCCTTTGTCAAGGAGTTTTGATATTGTTTTACGCCTTAAAGGGATGTCTGTGTCGATGGCTGCAAATCCACTACCATGGGTGGATGCTGATGGAGTTCTTACAATTGCTCTATTTGTGCTAGTGGTGTCATGTTCATTGTTTGATCCTTTTGTTTGGTATTGTGCTTCCTCCTCTTCCCTTATAGATTTGGTTCTTTGTTGTGTTGACACATTTGCACAAGTTTTGATTCCTATTTGTTTATTCCCATCCCATGCCATTTTCCCACATAGATGCTTTTTGACACAGGTATATGAACCTGTTTGTGTGGCATTGCAATGGGGGCATACGAATTATTGGTTCCACCCCCTCTCCCTCCTCCAAACCTTGTGACTTATTTCCACAAGGGTGTTTGGTCTACCTTGGTTTTCTTTTCATTATCTTCACTCTCATTATCCTCCTCCTTTACCTCTTGTTACTCCTCCTCCTCTTCTCCAGGGTATCCTCCACCACTACCCACTTCTTCATCATGTCCATCATTTTTTCTTCTTGTACTTCCCAACACCATCATCATAGTAAAAATTGGAACAAACAAGATAAGGCTATGCCATATACCCATAATGTTTGTTGAAGGTTGAGATTATTGCTTGCAATAAAATGAGGGAGGAGTGGAAAATAGTAGGAGAAGAGAACATCTAGATTTTATATTCATTGAACATTCAACATATTTTTACACAAATGTTACATGGGATTAGACCCTACCTCTTTGGCTCTCGAACAATCTCCCTTTGGATTTCCAACAATGTCCCTTCAATCTCCTAAGCTTGCAAGTTCCAACAATCTCCCACAACCTCCTTAAGCTCAATCCCTCTCAAATGCTCTGAATCTCTCCTTCTCGCAAATGAAATGGTGACAATGAGGGAGGGGAGGAGGCTTTTTATTGTTTTGCCCCTCTATTTTCTCTCCAAAAGGTCTCACCTCTTGTATTTTTACACAAATGTTACATGGGATTAGACCCTACCTCTTTGGCTCTCAAACAATCTACCTTTGGATTTCCAACAATGTCCCTTCAATCTCCCAAGCTTCCAAGTTCCAACAATCTCCCACAACCTCCTTAAGCTCAATCCCTCTCAAATGCTCTCAATCTCTCCTTCTCGCAAATGAAATGGTGACAATGAGGGAGGGGAGGAGGCTCTTTATTGTTTTGCTCCTCTATTTTCTCTCCAAAAGGTCGCACCTCTTGCCTTGGGGTGTGCGTAGATTTTGGAAGGGTGGAAGTGCTTTTTTCATGGGAGCAATTGCTCTTGTATCGCTCCCCACAGTTAAAATTTGTTCCCAGAGCGATGGGGAGTGATTACTCCCTGATCGCTCCCTGGAAACCATGGAGTGATTTTTTTTTTATCGGGAGCACTGTGGTGCCATAATTTCAGAAAATTAACAAAGTTTGACAAAATCGATGCTTAGAATTTAGACAATGATATTTTAAAGTAGAATTTATCAATTTAATACATAGATACAAACATGAATTCCACGTTTGAAGTCGACCTCGAGCTGTCGTATCTCCAAATTTTCTTCCGTTACCAAAGTGACCAAAACCTCCCTGCCAAATTGGGCACAATCTCAGTATCCAATTCCAAAATATTTCAAAATTGAAGCACTCTGGACCCCGTGCCCAAAAGCTTCAAGAACAATCAAGGCTTTTCTTGGTTTGTGGCTCTTTGTTGTAAATTCCCCCTCTCTGAAAGCAAACTCCCTTTTCTTATATAGGGCCCTCATTTGTTTCAGGGCAGTGATTTCCCATTCCGAATTCCACTATTGAATGGTTAAGTGGTAAGTTTTGGCTTACGGTTGAACATGCATCCGCCACCTATGTCTATGGTTGACAGCAAGTGAACGCTGACCATTGTCACCCAACAGGTCTCCTGCAACCTCATGACATTCTAATGATCAAATGGGAGGTGATTTCTATGGTTTTTATCGTCGGAGTACCTCGTACTCCACAAAGGCATAATGCCATTCTGGTTGTGGTGGATAAATTAATGAAAAACACATTTTATTCCCGTAAGAGATACTTATGAGGTTTGCTGATGTAGCTCATATATTTACAAATGAAATAATAAGATTTCATGGAGTACCTAAGAAGATCATATCAGATAGGGACTCACAATTCACTTCAATATTTTTGACTTGTATGTAATCAGCCGTGGGAACTCAACTAAATTTAAGCACAACTTATCATCTTGAGACTGATGGGCAAACAGAAAGGGTGAACCAAGTAGTAGAAGATATGTTGAGGATGCATGTTATGGATCAACAGACACAATGGGAAAAGTACTTGCCCTTAGTTGAATTTGCATACAATAATAGTTACCACAGTTCAATCGGGATACCTCCATTTGAAGCGTTGTACGACAGACCTTGCAGAATACCATTAAGTTGGGATAGATTAGAGGACCGGGTAATAGTGGGGCCATAATTAATTCAAGAGATGGAGGAACAGGTAAAACAAATTAGACAACGGTTAAAGGAGGCACATGATAGACAAACAAGTTATGTTGATGCTTACAAGACAAGTAGGAATTATGAAGTAGGGTATCAAGTTTTCATCCGCATCAGACCAAACAACAACACTATCTGATTTGGAAAAGGGACAAAGTTGTCACCATGATTTATTGGGCCATTCAAAATCATGGAAAATGTTGGACTTGTCACCTATCGTCTTGCGCTGCCACCCCACTTGCATAAAGTTCATAATGTTTTTCATTTATCTGTATTAAGACATTATATAGTTGACAAATCTGATAACCTTCAATGGAAGGAATTGGAGGTATTGGACGAGGAAACCATTTCGGTCGAACCATTACGTATATTGGAACGTAGGGTTCGACAACTCAGGAACTGCCTGGTAGACCAAGTTAAGGTCCAGTGGGACAAGTATAGCCCTGGAACTGCTTGGTAGACCGTATGTCAAAGATACCCCGACTTGTGTTGATTTTGAAGAACTTAAAACCGTATTTTGTATATGTTACTTTATTTTGAGTTGGATACTTAAGACTATTATTTTAACTTATCACATGTAAAAATGATTTTTTTATTTAACTGGTACATGTTATATGTTATTTGCTTACACTCTATTGGTACGTGGATACCAATATGAAGTTTAGTATGTGATTAACCTTGCCATGAAATCCAAATTTTGAAGTATGTTATGGATGAGATATCTATAATTTTATTTCATTTTGCATATTGACATAATTGATGAGATGGAAATAAAAGAATGACTACATTTAATATGAAAGCTAACTTACAGATATACAGGCTAGACATAGCCAAGTACGTTCTGTGAACACAAAGATCAATATTGTAGATAGCAAGATATGTGAAATACCCAGAAAATGTTATTTAAATACAATTTATTTTGAATATATTAATGCATATGTGTGGACAAGTGTGTACATTGCAGATAACATCGTTACCAACGACCACGTGACGAAAAAAATTCAAGAACAATTAAAGCTCAATAAGAATTCCATGATAGGGTAATAACCTTGGTCCTACTAGGAGGGGTGGAGGTGTTGCTCACCGTTATCCTCTAAAATCTGGAGTCATGGGAGGATTGTGCGAGTCACGCTACCCTAGACGTGTGATGATGGCTACTAGGAAATCAGGTCGCTATAATCGACACTATCATCCTTAGAGTCTATGAATGGTTATATCAGTATTGCTGATGCCATGACATACTCCAGTACAAGGTTACTTGGGAGCGGGAGCGCCATTTTTAGAAGCTTCCGGTCCGGAGCGTTTCCAGGAGCGTTTATATATATATATATATATATATATATATTTTTTTTTTTTTTTTAATTTTTTAATTTTTTAATTTTTAATTTTTAATTTTTATATTTTGATGCATTTATGTCAACAAAAACATGTAGAATGATGAATTAGACATAAAAAACATAAAAACATAGATTGAATCATATAACTTCAATCATCTAGAAGTTATAATCTTCATCAACCACACCCACAAGTTGGAAGCATGCAACATTTTGACTCTTGAGTCTCGTGAATCATCAATCTGAAGGTTTCAAGCTTTCAAAATTCAATATATAACATTTATCATCATTGATTTCAAATTTCAATATCTAACATTTATCATCATTGATTCATTGATTTCAAAATTCAATATACATTTATCATCATTGATATATAACATTCATCATCATTGATTCATTGATTTCAAAATTCAATATATAACATTTATCATCATTGATATTATATAACATTTATCATCATTGATTCATTGATCACCATATAACTTTCATGAAGCATCATATTCATAATTCATAGTGACTTGTAAACTTATAAATGCCAACTTCAAAGTTTCACCTTTCAAATTCAAACTTCAAACTTAAATTGTCATTAAATATATGAAAGAGTCAAATTTCAAGTACATTCACTTCAGCAAACAACAAATGAAAAATAAGTAACAACAAAGTATTTTATCTCTTTGGTGGCCCTTTAACCACGAGAAATGTCTAATTTGTCGAGCCACGAGAAATGTTGGTCTTCTGTATCTTAGAGTTCCCGACCATGTCCTAGAAAGCGGAGGAGCGGATACGCAAAGGAATAATAGTGTGATATGAAGGCCCCGGCGGCATTGGCACTGCTGCCGCACCACCCACTACAGGTGGATAATTGGGACGGCGTATGTGGCTGATATCATTTGATATCATCATCATCCTAAAAAGTTTTGCTTCCAAATTCTTCCAGATGTAAAGTGCCGTCCTCCAAATTATCATCCTCTAGGTTGTTGTCCCAGAGTCTGTATGATTGATCCTCATTTGCCCGATCACAGTAATGGCTCAACAACCTCAAGTTATAATGCACATAAACCAAGCTTTCAGCTCGGTTTTCATTCAGCCTGTTTCTTCTCACATTGTGTATAAAGCTGTAGGTGCTCCAACACCTCTCTGTAGAAGAAGTGTTCACAACTTGTGAGAGAACTTTTTTAGCCAACTTTGGCAAAAGTCCCATGTCGCCATATGCTTCCCACCATGTGAGAGCATCAAATCTGTCCCTGTCTTCCATTGCATGGAAAGAACCAAAGTTAGCAGTGCAACTGAAGTATTTGCCTAATTCAAGGTGCAATTTAGCACACTCCTCCCTGTCGGGTACCAACTTGTCTAATGCCTTCATGTACCCCTCTTGTACCTCTAGATCTGTGTGAGGTTTCATCCTAACCCCACCTCCAGGTGCAGGTTGGCCCAACCAAGATGGAGAGTAATATTTTGGCATAAGGATATATGCCAAGGCATGTAGTGGAACATTGAGTTTATTCCACCATGCACACACACAGTCATGAATCATAGCATACAATTTGGGATCATTATCCTTAACAATATCTTTTATTTGCCCCAACATGCTGTCCATCTGCTCATAAACCTCCCCAATCACTGGTTTATCAGTATCTGCAAACCGAATCATATGATAAATGGGCTTGGTAAAATTCAAAATTTCCCTCACACGTGCCCAAAACAGAGGGTCAAGGGCGGTCTCCTCCACATGTTCGAAACCTTGCCTGTCAACTATTGTCGCTGCCCTGTCCTTTAACTCATTCAAGTGTAGGCTGATAGATGACCCAGCTGACTCTCTTACCGCACGAAGCGCACAAGAAGGTGAGGTAATAGCTAGCAAATCTAGTTTTTGCTATCTTCAACAACTCAAATTTGGAGTGAGTACGGAAAAGCCCATGGGTATTGCTATGATTTGTAATAAATTTTATCATTTTTTTACCTCTCTTGTACAAATCACCAAGCCATTTGAATTGAGGTTGTTTGTTTTGATGATATCATGCATCAAAAGGTTCATTGTGTGAACCAAACACCTAGACCAAAAAATGTTGGGGTATTTATCCTCAATAATTGCTCCTGCTGCCTTACAGTTAGCAGCATTATCAGTGATGACCTGTATGACATTGTATGGCCCAGTCTTTTCAATTATATCAAGTAATGGTTTTGCAATGTTAATGCCGGTTTTGAATTTATCTGAATAATCATATGCTGCCAGGAAGATTGCACCACTAACCGACACAGCCAAAACATTTATCAATGGTTTTTCTTTTACATTGGTCCATCCATCAGAGACAATGGACAACCCATGCTCATTCCACGAACTTGTCATTCTAGCCAAAGAATTGTTTATTTTAGCTCTTTCATGATCAAGACCCACGGTTCTGGCCTTGTCATACCCAAGGCTTTTGTATCCTTTGGGGGCATCATTAATGGCAGAAACCATTTCATGCCAATAAGGTGAGCGAAGAACATTGAATGGCACCCCACATGCATATAGAAACCGGTAAACTTTTGAATCCACATCATTCCTACACCCTTCGTCCAGGAAATCGGATATGGTTCTACGCCTTAATCCAGGTGTGCCACTGCCTCCAAAACCATTGGCATGGGTGGAAGTTGAACCTGTTTGTCCATGATGTGTTGGGCCTGAATAAGAATCAATGAAACCCCTAGATCTTTTAGATGATCTCTGTAGGGCAGCCTCCTCTTCCTTCCTATATTTCTCTCTCTCTGTTGCTGGCACACTAGTACAAATTTTGATTCCAATATTTTTTTCTCCATCCCCTGGCATTTTCCCACAAAGGTGCCTTCTCGCACGGGTGTATGAACCATGGTATTGTTTATTGCAATGGGGGCAAATAAATTTAGTGGTTCCACCACCTTTCTCTCCTTCCTATTTCTGAACATATTTCCACAAAGGTGTCTGAGTTTGGTCTTGTCTAGTTGGGGAATCTGTGTCCTCATGTTCTCCACTCCCCACTTCCTCCTCCTCTTCAGGATTTTCTTCAAATCCACCACAACCCTCCTCTTCTCTGATTTGCCTCTTTCTTCTACTACTCTCCAACACCATTATCACAAAGAAAGGAACCAACATGAGGAAAATCCCTAGCCATATAGCCATGATGGAAACAAGTTTCAAGTTTCAAGTTTCTAGCCTGCAAAACAAATGGAAAAATGCCAAATGGGAATAGGTAATGCAACATAGGAAAAAAACAATTCATTTTTTAAGTTTAAAACCCAATAAAATGCAATATTCAAGAAAAACTCAAGTTTTCATTTTTAAACAACCTACAAATTCATCCTAGAAAATACAAAATTGGATTAGAAGGCCTACCTCTTTCTTGCAATCCTCCTGTTGCCTTGTAGCTTGCTCCTTGCTCTCCTTGTCACTTTTGCAGCTCAGCTCTCCAGTTCTCTCCTCAAGCTCTTCTTGCTCTCTCTCACTCACTCAACAAACAATAAAACCAAAATGCCCCCCCCTATAAACAAAAAAATTTTTCATTGAAAAAAATTTCCGCCCGGCGGGAAGCGTTTTTTGTTCCACTCCTGAACGCTCCCCAATCGCTTCCGGCATTTAAAAAACGCTCCCGAAGTGTTTTTTCAACGTTGGAAGCGCTCAGGGAGCGTTCGCTCCCGAGTGCTTCCGGAAACGCTCCCGAAAAGGCAGAGAGCATTTTAACAGGTTCGGAAACGGGAACGAGGGGGGGGGGTGAAGCTTCCCCGCAACCCTGCTCCAGTAGAGGATGGATAGGATGGGAGCGGAAGAGATTAGGAAGGATAGGATGATTCTAGAATAGCTTGTGAACCCTGTCAGGGCAAGGCATGACTATTATAGTGTAAAAGTATAAATATTCAGAACACAAATTTTAAATGGGGCCCTAAATTAGGAATTTAACATGGGATAACCATAATTAATGCTCTGAATATCAGAATTTATCAATTTGATTATTGGGTACCTACTTGGGGGTTTTGTGGTTGAAGATGCACTGTCATCACAATGAGAATCATGTCACTGTTGTCAAAGAGAAGACGTCACTGCTTCATAAAACCCTTACGGAAATTGAGGTATTTACTACTGTCATCACAAATAAGTATTTTCATGATAAATACTACGGTAGTACGATATGAATGCCAAGTATTGAAATTAAAATATGTTGTCCATTATCCAGTATTCTCCATAGATGTCAATGTGCTTAGGGTCATTTGAACAACAATATAAATTTTACCTCTCTTTGAATCAGACTTGTATATGTCCTCTGAAACGGGACTGAATGCTGTAAACAATTGAGCATATATATTGTGATGTCATACTTTATGCTTGTTATGCCAAGGAATACATTTACTGAATGGTGATGTCAACGCATACAACTGATGCCAAATTTCCTTACCGGTTGATACCGAGACCATAATACTGAAATGCCATGCACATAAAAACTGATCTATAAATCACATTGGGTGATCTATAATTAGATGTGATGTCAAACAACGTCGTACATCTACTATGATTGTGATATGCTGTCCATACAACTGATCTAAGGCACCGTATACATAACTGTGACAAGGTTACAAAGGTGTTAAACTTACTTCTGCAACTGATAAACTGTTGAAGATGAGGCACTGCTTACTAGACTAGTTCTAAGCCTCAGACCTTGTGAAAATGAGAGAGGTTGGTTTATCTTCCACTATGGAGCTGAGAAAGTATAAACCTCTTAAGTTGTCACTTTGATCCTTGACGTGGCCAGCTTTGTACAGGTACATATTCTGAAACATAAATACTTGCTTGAAGTGTCATGCTGAGAAGTATTCATAAGGTCGAGGTCTATATGTGTCACAACTCCGATTCTTTTAGGCTTTGACTATAGAATCGTTCCAGGTCTGAGGTCATTAACAACCATTTCTACGCAAAGTTACTAATTGATAAAGCCCAGAATGTGCTTCAAGTCCCCTAGGTGCTTTGGAAAGAATGCCATATGATTGTGATGCCTTGGATGACACTACGAGGCCATCATACATGTATTGCAAAGATACATTGTCTTGTAGCAAGGATGCCATACATATTGTGACGTTGAGGATTCCATACATAACAGAGATACCATCCAAAGAGGATGCCATACATAACGCAGAGGATGCCATTCATAACACTGATATACCATACGCAGAGGATGCCATACATAACACAGAGATTTTATACGTGGAGGATGCTATACATAACGCAATGATACCATAAGGAGACGATGCCATACATAACACAGAGACACCATACGATACATACAGTGGAGCGATTACATAGCCATGCGAGATCATAATCAAGACCCTGTCAAGCAATGCGAGACATTATACCAATGCGATACCACAGAGGTCGAAATCATATGCCATAACAGTGAGATCGAGACCATATGTTGTTACAACCATTACACTGAGAATATACGGAGCGAGATCATATGCCATATCAGTCATACTCGAGTGTGAGATCGTATGCAATTATAGAGGTACTTGAGAGCGAGATCCAATGCGAGAGTCTTGTAGCGAGAGTGAGTCTTGTAGCTATGCGAGAGTGAGTCTTGTCATATGCGAGTTGTAGTGCTTCAGAGATGCAAGAGAGAATACCTTATCAGTGACGAGTTATATAATGTGAAAGAGCCATCATTCTACTGAGATTTATGACTCTTCATGAGACCATACGTGAAGAAGATTCTGTGCCACCATCATGCGAAGATAAGCCTCTAAGCCAACTCATGCAAACATAGAATCTGTGCTAACCAAGCAGCGAAATCAGCCTTAGAATAGTACCATACGAGCCTCAAAGAATCTGTCATCCGAAATTATATGACTGATCAATCTAACTCTTGCTTGGGCTTCACTTCCCCTAGCTCTGATACCATGTTAATTTTTGAGTTAACATGTTCTTTCCCTAGGATAGTTACTTTAGGGAACCAAATTAGCCCAATTTTTTATTAGCAATCACATAAGACATTATTATTATGATAGTAACTGAAGAAAGAACATGGACAAAAGGTGCAGAAGACAAGCAAAGAGAAGAGAACACAAAATATGGCTCAAGCCACGGGAAAACCCTTGATCAATTCTTCTTATTATTCATATCAAATGTTCAAGAAAGAGAGTACATTGACTGCCAAATTGATGATGAATGAATGGCCCAAAAATGTAATTCTGAAACAAATCAATTTTCCATCTGAAGCTGAAGTCAAACTGTTGTAGGTTAGGGCTCACTGCATTTTACTTGACAACTCAAAATTATCTTCATACAACTGTGACTCTTCCAGTTAGGCATGGTGCTTCCTTTCGCTGGACCTAGGGCTGGTCAAATATAGATTACTTGAGCAAATCTGTGGCTTATTTCCTGAAGCAACATAAGACCAAATAGGCAGAGACCTTCCAACCCAAGATGAGGCCTCATAATAACCTCAAGACAGGAGATCTAGGGCTCGGTCTTTTCTGCAATGACAAGAACAGGTCTGCGGCTCCTTTTAGTTTGCTCCAAACAAGGGATATGGACCCTGAAAGAAGGACAGAGCCTGTGGCCCAACAATTAGAGGAAGAACCCCTCTCCAAAGATGCCCTTAAACATGCCTTCTCCTGCTCAACCTTACAGATGGGTGCCTACAGTCCTCAATCACCCTAAAACAGAACCCAATCACAATCTTCTAACCCCTGCATGAGAAGCTCCTTTCTGCGGCCAAGATCAGATGAGATTTCTTGCCCCCCTTGATGATTAAATGATGATGGAGGACTCTTCTTTGTATACATTTTGATGGGCGTTAAGGGACGTGAGAATTGGAATTGTTGAGTCGACATAGAGATAAGGTCGACCTTGGTGATATCCGTGTGAGAGAATAAATTCAAAAATCCACTTCTACTTATCCGAATTTGACGATCTTTAGGTCGATTTTGGTCTTCTCGAAAAGAGGAATTCAATGCTGCAATTATCTTTCCCAAAAGTGCTACCCAAAGTGGAATTTGGCCTTAGTTTCCAATTTTAACACCCTTTGGCCGTTGGAATCACTATCCCGGGAAATTTGACTTTTCTGCCAACCTGCAACTGAAAATCGAACTGCTGCCCCAGCAACTCGGCCAACCTATCAATGAATTGCGTAGCCTCTGAAAATTTCGGCATGCTGCTCCCTCTGAGCAGCGAAATTTTCCTCTTCGCTTCTGAGCTTCCCGGCTGATCACTTATGCTCTGTACCATTGGAAAATTTCAAAACTGAAATCCTATTGCAGCAACTGGTATTATTTCTTCTAACTGATAAATCAATTATTCAATTTATTGCTACAACATCAAAATAAATACATTGCAATCTTCACAAATAAAAGCTACAGAAGAAAATAACGCTGGAAACTGAGAAAATACTAGCACACACACATAAATTGACACCATTATTTTTGGACAAATGTCCCTGGAAAAACCCAATGTGGGAAAATTGGTGCAACAGTGAGTTTTTATTAGTATGTAGCAGTGAAATCTGAGCACAATTTGTGGATGTCCAATTGGCAATCCATACAAGTATCTGACATAAATAATGAGAGAAATATTCTATCATCCCACAAGCAATCCCGACACTGGCTTCTGCAGAAAACTGGCCATCCAAACCCCAACGTGAGCCCTTCTGTGCTGCCTCTGTGCTGTCTCTCACACGTGTGGCTCGATTATGCCTCTGAGCAAACCGTCTAGCCTATGTCTACTATTGGAAGTGACTCTCCGGCCCTCTGGAAGACTTTCCCTGCCTTTGGAAACTGAATCGACCTCCTCCTCAACTAAATCGAACTGCTCTGCGTTATCCTTTGCACAGTGTCTGCGCTACTTCTGCATGGATCACTTCTGTCAACTGTTATTGCCTCTTCAGATTTGAAAAACTTCCCCTGGATCACTGTCCTTGCCCCTCACTATCTTTGCTGCATCACTAAAGCTCGAACTGTGCGGCAACTGACTGTTGCTACTCTAGAAAATCGAATTCTCCAAGTGACTCTGGTGCATTCTCCATCACCACATTGATCCCTTCTTATATCTTCCTATTGGGACTCCAACGACCAGGATTAAATCTTAATCGTTGGCTCAGATAATTTCGGGATCGATTTGTGTGAGTTTCTAGAGAATTCGCACCTTGACTTAATTAATTCTGATTAATTAACCATATTCTCTAAGTTTAGACTTAGGAAATATTTAAAAACTGGTTAATAATCTAATTAAGTCATCTCTAGGTGGAATTTCCAGAAACGATTTTTGGGTTTTGGCGATCTCATGTATTCTAGCCTCGCCACCAAATTTCGTGGCTAGAACACATCTGATGCTACAAAAGCTAACGCACCCAACCTTAGACAAGCCGCAACCAATATTTCTTGCAACTGTCACCACTGACCCCTCAATCAATTTACTACTTGCCTGTGCCCTTTGTCTCACAACATTCCCTTCCTCAAAGAGTGAGTGAATGAATGAATGCTTTTCATCTCCCTTTTCGCCATTAAATAGAACCAACTATTTTAAAAATGGTAAGGGGATTGGAAAGGGATCCAAATGTGCACAATCCATGTGTCATCGTGCCAACTTTTATTTCTTTTTTATTTATATATTATTATTATTCCATTTATTATTATTATTATTATTAATACGAGGCATTACATACTTTCCGTCTTTAAGGAACTTCTTCTCGAAGTTAATATATTCATTTATTATTTTATTTATTTATTGCTCCATGTTTTCCCAACACCCTTTGTTGAACTAGTATACCAACAAGCATCGAAAGTTACATCACAAGCGAGGAAAACCAGAGAAATCTCAAGCCTATTTCCCAACTTTCGGCAACATTGTTTAAGGAACTTCTTCTCGAAGTTAATATATTCATTTGTTATTTTATTTATTTATTGCTCCATGTTTTCCCAACACCCTTTGTTGATCTAGTATACTAGCAGGCATCGAAAGTTACATCACAACACGAGGAAAACTAGAGAAATCTCAAGCCTCTTTCCCAACTTTCGAAACGAGGCATATAGTCTCATTGGTCTATACCATAGCCGCAAGACTCACCTTAGGGCTTAGACCTCATCTGCGCCAAGATAGCCATTTGGTCTAATACTCAATGATCCCGGCTATTTCGCAAGGTTGGACCAACTCTCTACACAACCAACTAAAGTACATAACCCCAAACATCGAAAAATAAAACAAATAATAAATGAATAAATGAATATATTAACTTCGGGATGAAGTTCCTTAAAGAGGGGAAGTATGTAATGCCTCATAATAATAATAATAATAATAAAATTGTATGTTTGTTACTTATGGTATTTTAGTCAAAATTAGAATAAATTATGTATCCAAAATAAAATGGTAAGGGGATTGGAAAGGGTTCTTGTTAATTTTAGTTAACAATGGTAAGTTCTATGATTGGCAAGTTCTAAGCTTAGCACACTTACTTCAATGTCTTTTAAGTAGCCCAATGACAATTTGCAATTTAGTTTCCAATAACAATCACTTTGGCAGATGCTAGGGAAAAACCCCAATGTGGGGAAAACCCTTTGATCAATTCTTCTTATTATTATATCAAATGTTCAACAGAGAAAGAGAGAGTACAATAGTCAAAGTTGACTTGCCAAATCAAAATCAAAACAACCCTGTCAAATCTGTAGTCAACTGCAGTGAAATTCAACCCTAACTAGAAAGTCAAAGATGGTCAACGCAACAACAAATTTTCCTTTTTGGAGCTTAGTCATATCCAGTCAAACTCGGCCTGATAAGGTGGTCAAATCCAGCCCAAAACAGTCCTGAAAATTGCGGTCAAACTTGGTCAACTCTGGGTCAAAGTGCCCAGAAATTCTCGGTTCTTGTGCCAAACTGTATGGCCTGCCAAAAACGAAAATTTCCCACAAAAATCACAGTAAAAGGATGAGTCAAAGTGCTCACTCAACGTTGCTCAAACTCCTGCAACATTCCTGAAATTTGGTCCTGCAATTTGCCCAAAAAATTCGTTCTTCTGCCACACGTTTGAGAGAGAGAAGATCTTCCTAATCGCTGTACGGACCAATGAGAGAATGAGAGAGAAGAAATGTGTGTGATGATGATGATGCCAAATGAGGTGAGAGGGCACTTGTTTTTATACAACTCGTTGAGGGTGAAGAGTCACGTTCATTAGGCTTCATGAGCCTACATGATGATGTGGCCGGCTTGAACAATTTGAACATGTGTGGGCATAAATTCAAAAACACACTTCTGCTTGTCCAAATTGGATGATCTTTATATCAATTTTGGTCCTCTCGAAAAGAGGAATTTAATGCAATCATCATCTCCATCAAATGAGTTGTCTGAAGGTGGAATTTGGTCCTAAATACCAAATTTAACACTCCCTCTCAACTAAGGAGAATTGCACCTGCCAATCCATCCATCATCATGCCATCCTGTCGTCATGTACCATCTCTATATCTCATCTTATCTCTGCTTTGCTAAACACTGATATGAATAATGAAGAAGAATCGATTGAGAGTGAGTCACAAGACCTTACCACTCTCCATTGACAAAAGTCAGTCCAAAGGTAGAACCTCAATCAGACTTGATCCTAGATCAAGTTGTTGAATACCATGCATCCTAGACATAGGACGTACGACAATACACGATGCGTCCATCGGTAATGTTATGGTCCCTATCCACTTTTCCCAACTCATTGGCCAGATGAGAGGTACTTCCCATGAGTCTTGGACTACATGGGTAGGATGTATGCTGGGGCATTAGCAGGAGAAGGTGAACCACTCATCCTGCTCATATTCCATAGGAGAAGGTGAACCACTCATCCTATGCATATGTCAATCGTAGGCACAGGTGAACCACTTACCCTACACACATGTATCGTAGGGGAAGGTGAACCACTCACCCTACACATATGTCAATCACTAGGGGGTATCACAGAGGAAGGTGAATCACTCACCCTGTACACAAGACACCAATAGGTGAAGGTGAACCACTCACCTGATGGTTGCTCATAACTCCAAAAAGTACCCTAAGCCCCTAGGATCTCCTAGAGCTCAATGTCCAACTCAAGCGAGACCCTCATGGGAGGGCCTTCCCACGACTCCTCGGAAGGCTAAGAATTTGACCTTCCCTAAGGGCTTTGCAAGGATGTTTGCGACCTGCTCATCAGTCCTAATGTGTTGGAGCCTTATTGCTCCCCATTGTACCATATCCTGGACAAAATGGTACCTGATATCAATGTTCTTGGAACGGTCGTGGAACGCGAGATTCTCTAAAAGGGGAATCCCACTATGGTTTTCATGGAAGATCACAGTGGTATTTAGCACATGTTCAAACAACTCACTAAAGAGCTTCCTCAACCAGACAACTTCACAACAGGGCATACTAATAGTAATGTATTTGGCCTCGACGGTGCTTAGAGCAACCGATTTATGCTTGCTGCTCATCTAAGAAATTGACGCAGACCCCAATGAGAAGCATCATCTAGACGTGCTCCTACGATCCACCACACTGGCAGCCCAGTCAACATCAGTATATCCATGTAGCCTCAAATTCCCAACAATGTGTATCCGTCCATAGCTGATTGCGCCACAGAGATATCTCAAGAGATTCTTAGCAGTAATCCAATGTATGCGATGAACATTAGGACCCCCATAAGTTGTTGATACTCGGAAGGGTTTGCCAATTCAGGCCCAACAACACTTCCACACAATTTCTTGAAGTCGAGTTCCATCAGAGTAGACACAGACTTCCAATCCACCATCCCACCTCTCTCGAGCAACTTCACAATGTATTTTCCTTGAGAAAGGAAAATCTCACCTGGTTTTTGCCAGACCTCCAGGCCTAGGAAGTAATGCATCAGACCTAGGTCCTTCATTTCGAATTCAGAAGCCAACTCCCTCTTGCATTGATAAATGAGAGGGTCTGCATCAGTCAGATAGAGATCATCTACATAAAGGACCAAAATGAGAGGCATGACCTTTTCAACCTTGAAGTATAGGTTAGGATTAACATCGTTCCTCTCATAAGATAGCTATCAATCCTCTCATACCAAGCCCTAGGGGCTTGCTTCAACCCATAGAAGGCTTTCTTCAACCTGCATACGTGTGTCCTTCGATCTTGTACTTCGAACCCTTGAGGTTGTTCCAAGAAGACTTCCTCCTTAAGCGAGCCATGCAAGAAAGCAGTCTTAAAGTCCATTTGATGTAGGCTCCATCCTTGAAAGGCAACGAGAGAAATAATTGATCGAATAGTGGTATATTGGGCGACCGGTCAAATATATTGTCATAGTCCACTCCTTCCTTTTGAGAGAAGCCTCAAGCAACGAACCTAGCCTTATATTTTCAACAGTCCCATCAACTCAATGTTTAATTTTGTATAGCCATTTTGAGGTGACTATAGATTTGTCCTTGGGTCTAGGCACCACTTCCCAGACATCATTCTTCATTATAGATTCATATTCCTCATTCATCGCATCCTTCCAAACTTGGTGCTTTACAACTTCTTCGAACATACAAGGCTTAAATTGAATGATAGTACTCATTGCAGGTAAGTACCCTTGATACTTGTTCAACTTCTTACTTTCACAAAATGTCCCTCTTGGAGCAATATGTCTTTGAACATTTTCGAGAGTATCTTCGAGCCACAAAGGTCTTTTCCTTGAGTTAGAGGGATCACCGGGTTGTGGATCAATGGGATCCATTGGGCCTTCAACACCGGGCATCGACTCATCTGTCGGAGGTTCATCATGCTTCCTTGCAACATCATCATTGTCCTTTCTTGGGACAGGGAGATCTTTGGCTTTTCAAGGGCAATATCTTCATTGAAAGTGACATCATGGCTAATTTCCACTTCTCTTTGACTAGGCACATAGATTCTATATGCCTTTGAATTTTCACTGTAGCCCACAAATGTACCTTTTTTCCCAGATGCTTCCAACTTGTTTCTTTTCTCTTTCGACACATGAAAATACACAAGACAACCAAATATTCTAAAATGAGAAACCTCAGGTTTCTTACAATTAAACTTCTTCGGGTGTCTTGAAATCCAATGCTTAATGTGGGCTCCTATTTTGAACATACACGACAGTGTTGGCAACTTCTCCCCATAATAAATTTGGTAGGCCTTGATAATGGAGCATGACATGAGTGGCTTCCATGATTGTTCGATTCTTCCTTTCAGCAAGTCCATTTTGCTCAAGAGTGTATGGAACGGTTGTTTCCCTCTTAATGCCAACCTCTCTACAAAAGTCATTGAATTCATTTGATTCATATTCGGTTCCATTGTCGGTCCTCAATATTTTGATCTTCTTTCCCGTTTGATTTTCCACCAAGGCTTTGAAAGAACGAAATCATTTGAACACTTCATCCTTCTTCTTCAAGAAATAGATCCATGTTTGTTGTAATAGATTTTCCGGATTTATCCCATTCATGTTGATTTAGAGATCGATGTTTCGAATCATCAACTGAGGTTCATCATCAGGAGAGAAGTCATCCACAAAAATTGCATAGTATAAGTATCATCCCAATGATGTTACAGGCAATATTCTTGATAGGTTAGAATGGACCAATTGAAGAATATCAATAGTTTGGCTTTCACTTGAAGGGAATTGACCCCTTATAAGTTTCCTAGTTGCAAAACCCTGACAAAATCCTTCATGATTCATGTTGAACTCGGGCATACTTGCGACCATCTTCCTTATCCCAAGTAAGGCATTGTAATGAAGGTGAGCAAATCGCCGGTGCCATAATTCAGATTGAAGAGAAGTATCACAAGTGAAGGCTCTCAAAGGACATCCTCCAACTTGATAAAGACCATTAACCCTAAATCCAAGTGTGAATGCATCTTTAGGGTTTATTTGCCAAATACATACCTTTTCATCAATGAATGCTACCTTGAAGACTTTATCTCCCATCACAGAAATAAACACCAGGTTCTTCTTCAAATCGGGCACATACAACACTTCTGAAGAAGAATGGCTTGACCTTGATTCAAGTGAAGAATGAATATACCTATCCCTTTCATGGGATAGGTGGCATTATCTCCAAGTATGATCTCCAAATTAGTCTTCTTTTCCACCAAATTTGAGAGGGTCTCCTTGTACCCAGTGAAGTGCCTTGAGGCTCCACTATCAATCAACCAATGATGCCAAGTATCTGGAGGAGAGGCAGTAGATAGAGTGGAAATAAGATAAAATTCATTTTGTTTCTCTACAACATTACTTTCCTCGTACCTGGAATTTGTCGTCCTTTTGGGATGTTGACCATTTCCATATCGAGCAACGAGAGCATTCCTCTTTCCTTTATTGTTGAACCTGTTGTTCCTTTGATTGCCATTGTCTTTGAAATTTTTGTGGTTGTTGTTGTCATCGTCCCTTGGAGAATTCTTCTTGTGAGGGCATTCTCTAGCATAGTGACCGACTTGTTGCAAGTGTAGCACCTTCCTTTTCTTCCTTCTTTGAATCCCTCTTGCTTGAACCCTTGACCTTGTCTCCTTGGACCAACATTATTCTTCCTCTTAGCATGAGGTTCATTTCCATTTGAAGGCTTATCTCCCTCCATCATGCTCATCTCTTCTTGAGTGTGTCTAGCCAATAATTCATCGAAACTAGGAATCCTATTGTTGTTGAGAATGGTAGTGTTTCCCATGCTCTTGAAAGACCTCCAAGTGCAATGAGAGTGAGCTCCCTATCAACGATAACCTCTCTAATGGATAGAAGGTCATTCTTGATTTGTGTGATCCTCATGAAGTAGGATTGTATAGACTCCCTTTTATCCATCTTGATGTCCCTCAACCTGTTCTTGAGCAAGAGGATTTGATTTGCATTGCTTACTTTGAACATCCCAATCAACTTATCATACATATCCTTAGATGTTCCCAAATCAGAAATATATGCAACCAAATGCTTTTGAATGGAGTCTGTGATAATTCTCTTAGCTTTGACTTCACCTTTTTTATACTTCGTCTTTGCAGCAGTAGGTGCATTTGAAGGAGGCTTTACCACTTTTCCCTGAACAGAGTCCATGGCATCATGCTCTTCTAAAGTCAAATCCAAAGTCATCTTCCATGCATGATAGTTAGATTTGTCCTTGAGCTTATCCTCAATTTTGAAGTAAGATGTAGTAGCCATTGGTCCAATAATCTTGATCAACAAATCTCCTTTAGTGATTGCTTTCCTCTCTCTTGCTTGGGCTTTGTCTTCACCTGAGCTTTGATACGATGTTAATTTTAGTTAACAATGGTATGTTCTATGCTTAGCACAATTACTTCAATGTCCTTTAAGTAGCCCAATGACAATTTCCAGTTTAGTTTCCAATAGCAATCACTTTAACCATAAATCACATTGACAAAATTGTAGATAGAACATAAAATAAAACGCAGAAGCGAAGCCAAGGTAAGAGGACACCAGATTTGGCAGATGCCAGGGAAAAACCCCAATGGTGGGGAAAACCCTTTGATCAATTCTTCTTATTATTATATCAAATGTTCAACAAAGAGAAATAAGAGTACAATAGTCAAAGTTGACTTTCCAAATCAAAATTAAAACAACCCTGTCAAATTTGCAGTCAAATTCAACCCTAACCAAAAAGTCAAAGATGGTCAACGCATTAACAAATCTTCCTTTTTCGAGCTTGGTCATACCCAGTCAAACTCGGCTTGATAAGGTAGTCAAATTCAGCCCAAAATAGTCCTGAAAATTGCAGTCAAACTTGGTCAACTTTGCGGTATGATTTGCCGTCAACCTTGCAGTCAGCCTTGTAGTGAAAGTGCCCAGAGTTCTCGGATTCTGTGCCAAACTGTACGACCTACCAAAAACGAAAATTTCCCACAAAAATCCTAGTCTAAGGATGAGTCAAAGTGCTCGGTCAACGTTGGTGCACGATCCATGTGTCATTGCAATTTTTTTATTTTTAATTTTAATTAATTTATTTTTATTTTTAATTAATATACTGTTAATATTAATACAAGGCATTACAAAAACACCTTATCTGCTTTGAAATAATCAAAATTTTAGCTTCTAATCGAAAAGAACCCCAACAACTTTAATCGGGAAGATTGCTTCAAACATCATGGAAACCCACCATTCACCATCTTTCCCATAAACCTTCCCCTCAGGATGATTGATTTCCTTCTCGTGCATCTTCAATCATCGATTTCTTTTCAATTTATCCTTTTGCTTAATCCTTTAATATCTCTCTTTCCTTCTCTTTTTTTCTTTAATCTTTTTATCCTCTAATTAAGGGTGCTTTCTCTCCTCCTTTCTATTGATTTTAATATTACAATCTATTAATAATGTAATCACTTGGTCCTTCGATCTTTCTCACACCATTTCATTTGTCTTCTTTATTCTTTTGATCATTTAATTAAGAATTCTTTCTCTCCCTATCTATCAATTATAATATTACTAGCGTAGATCCATCTTAACCCCAAATATACCAAGCATCTAGAGGGATCAAATCTCTTGAGGTGCAAACTTCCTTTAGAGTTAAAAGAGATTTGATCCCTCTTGGTTCTTGGTAGATCTAGAGTTAAGATGGATCTAGGTTGGTTTAATTATTAATTTTTATTAGTTAAGATTAGATTCATCTTAAATTGCTCTCCATTTTATGTTTAAAAGAATTTTATAAAATTTTCATTAAAATATATATTTATATATTCATTGGAATTTTATGCCTTTAAATAGGCTAGATTAGAGAAGAATACCATGGGAAAAACCATGGGTAAAGAATACCATAGGAAAAACCATGGGTTGTCAAAACCCAGAGTCCGAAAACCACTAATGTTTACATGACACGACACCATCTTTTCTATACTAGGTTGGAGAGTACCTCTTGGTGCAATTAAGTAAGCATGTGCTTATTAATTAAATTTAAATATGGTTACAAATTCATTATTTCAATTTATATGGTAAAAATGATCTTAATTTATAACTACTATTTATATGTTATATATTTTAATGTGGTATGTATGTTATGATTTTTTTCTAATCTAAAAAATTGTTCGTAATTTTATTAATAAAAACAAAATTTCAATATAACAAATTATATTTTATTATTTTTAAATATTTATTAATAATTGAGTCAACATTTAAATGTTTACACTATTTTATGGACACTACAACATCTCTCCCAACCTGAGCTCTATACCAGTATAGATCCATTTTAATTCCGGATCTAGCAAACCTCAAGAGGGATAAAATCTCTCAAGATGCAAACTTCTTTATGAGTGCAAAACTTGAGAAAAGGTCTGCACCTTGAGAGATCTGATTCCACTCATCGCTTGGTAAATCCTTAGTTAAAAATTTAAATGGATCTATGTTGGTTCTTAATAATGTTATTTATATTATATAAATTTCACATCGCTATATATAAAAGAATTCTCATTTTTAATTTTATTAAAACCTTGATTTAATCTCTATCGAATGTCCATGCAATATTTTTAGTAGTAGTGAGGATAGAGGGCTTAGATCATAGTTTTAAAAACTAGCCGACATGAACTGGAAACCGATCAAACCAACCGGTTCATTAGGTAACTGGGTCGAACTGGGCAAAAAACTTGGTTTAAGGGCCGACTTAGCCAAAAAGGCACAAAAACCGGACCAAACCGACTGATTTATGACAGAATCGGCCGGTTCATTGCCAAGGCCGCGACAGACCCACACAAAGTATTTTTGGAAGCTTCCTGGGTGTTTTGAAAGGAAAGTAAGGGTTGTTTCCCTGCAAAAACACCCTCTCCAAGCCTTTAAGAGGAGCTCACCCCCCTCATTTACCTCACACATCTCGTTTGGAGTTTTTGTGAGTTTGATTGGGAGCTTGGAGAGTGTTGAGTTTTTGCTGGAGTAGTGGAACAACAGAGAGTTTGAGTTAAGTAGTAGCCATCATGCCTTCGAAAGCCAAGGATATTGCATGGGTTCATTGTGATATGATTGATGGCAACATGATCTGCAAATATTGCCAAAAATATATTGAAGGAGGGGGTATTAACAGGTTCAAGCAACACTTGGCTGGTATAAGAGGCTATGTAAAGCCATGTGGAGCACCAAATGAAGTAATAGGGCATATCAGGGCAGAATACCTTCAGAAGTTTGAGACTCAAGTCATTGAACCAGTATAGAAGTTTGGGAGTCAAGACTCAACCAACTGAGTTTGATCATGATGAAAAGTTTCAAGTGATAATGCTGATCACTAATATCATATATGTAGACTTGTAGTAGGCCAATTGCCCCATAGTTTGTAGGCCTTGTTTTTGAACTCTAGAGGCCATTTAGAGCCTCATTGATTATATATTTTGTTGCTGATATGTACTGCACTTGGTGCCATTTTGATATTCACCTTTACATGGTATATAAATGAGAAAACTTTGCATATTTTGTGTCTATTGGTTTGGAATCATGGTTTTGAATCTTAAAAATAGTTTTTTTCATTTAAAATTAATTATTTCATGTGTTTTTTTTTTAAACCGGCTCATTGAGATCTAACCAGTCCCGGTTTGATACTTGGTTTATCAGGTGGACCGGTTCGGTCACCTGTTTCAATTTTTAAAACCATGGTTTAAATATGTCTCAAAACGAATTATAACCTTTTTGCTTTTAGATTTATATAAAAAAATGTTATAAACTTAAATTAAAATGAAAAATATATAAAATATTTGGTTCGTGAATGAGTTATGGCTTATAGGCATGTGGTATTGATAAGACAATGTATTGTAACAAAGCCTGTTTACAATTTAATAATATCCATGGCAAAGTGGGGGAGAATATCCATTGTTAAGAATCTTGTTATATTGTAAGTTTATTATAAGTATTGAGTTTCTATGTGCTTATTAAATTTAAATATGGTTACATAATCATTCTTTTAATTTATATGGTAAAATGGATCCTAATTTATAGAATTTTAATGTAATATGTATATTATGATTTTCTTTTATTTAAAAAAATGTTCATAATTTTATTAATAAAAACAAAATTATAATATAACAAATTGGATTTTATTATTTTTATTGCTTTTAACTTTTTATTATTAATTGAGCCAATTTTTAAATGTTTACACTCATTTATGGACACCACAACATCTCCCCCACACTGGGCTCTATATTACCTTTATTACCTTTAACTTGTTACTATTTTTTAGTTGAGCTGACATGTAAATGTTTACAAACAAACATTTACACCATTACAACAAAATTAAATTAAAATAAAATATTTATAAAATATTTTGATTTTGAAATGAGTTTTGGTTTTTAGTCACGTGGTATTGATAAGCCATGGTATAATAGCAAACCTATTTACAAGTAAATAATATCCATGGTAAAGTGAGGGTCAATATCCATGGTTAAGAATCTTGTTATATTGTAAGTTTATTGTGAGCATTAAAATTGTAATTTATTAATAAAAACAAAATTACAATATAGCAAATTGAGTTTTATTATTTTTATTACTTTTGACATTTTATTGTTAACTGAGCCAACATTTAAATGTTTACAATTATTTATGGATGCTACAACATCTCCCCCATGTTGGGCTTTATATTACTTTTAGCCTCTTATTATTTATTAATTGACTCGACATGTAAATGTTTACAAACATTTACACCACTACAACATCTCCCCCATACTAGGTTGCAGAGGGCCTCTCGCTACAATTATATTAATTCTGATTAATAGATCTATTAATATGATCCATTTCTATGAAATATAATATAGTACTAATAATATTAATATTAATATTAGATAAGCAATATCTAGTACTAGTAATAATTTTCTTCATTAACAATCCTAATATAGTAATAATAATTTTATAGGATACCTTTTCTGATTATTATTATTGTTATTCTATTTATTTGCTTCTTCTTATTATCATTACTACTTTTAATCATAGTTCCACCAAGTGTTTGGGATGTGGGGACGGGGGAGCGGGGAAACACAGGAGCGGCCTATGCAAAAGGTCCCCACCAATTTTTAGGAAATGTGGGGGGACGTCGAAGTCTTTAAGACAAGGGACCTCGACAAAAATAGTAAAATATTTATAAATATATCATTGAAATTTTATAATTTAACTATCTTTATCATTATACAACACTTACATCATAAAGGATAAATCGATGAATCATATCACTGAAACAAATTTAAAACATCATAACATATATATCTTAATTGTTTTTTAACGAATAAATATCCAAACAATATCTCCAACAAAGAAAGAAGGGCAAGAAGAGTAATGAAAAATATTTTTCATGCTACCAAACTATTATTTTAATATAATTTTGATCTCGCAATTTGCTATTAGCGGCAATGGATCTCTCTGATTGCATATATTTATCAAGAAGTCGTGAAGAAAAACAAAACACGAGCCATATCATTTAGATTATGAAATTGGCATCATTTATGCCATTAGTTGATCTGATTCTCGGAGCGTGCAGAGGGCTAATCCATTCTCAACCAACCTCTATTATTGGTGATAGAATTCAATGAATGAACAAATCAGTTTCATTGAGAAGCTCAACAGGCCTCTACAAGTGGATCTCATCATTATTTGTGAATAAATGTTCGAAAACCCCTTTTAATCAATTAATTATTTTTTCCCCAACAGCTAATGAACCCCAATCCTTTTTAAATTGTTGAGATTTTTGAGTGTTGGGGTAGCATCGGATGTGCTCTAGCTCCCAAATTTTCTGGAGGGACTAGAGTACATGAGATCTCCAAGACCCAAAAAGGGTTTGAGAAATTCCATCCAGTTTAAGAGAAAATTAATTAATTAATATTTTTTAATTAAGGACCCTAAGTCTAACTTAGGAAATTAAAATATTAAAGGTAATTAATTTAAACATGTGATGGAAATGACTTAAATCACACAGATCAAGCTTTCTTTTAATCTTAGCCATCGATTCAAGATTAGATCATGGCCGTTGGTTTCCCAACGAGAAAGTATAAAGGAAAGGCTTGGGGTCATTTGGAGAACACACATACGGAGACAGAGCACTGAGACTAAGCTGGAATTCTAGGGCGGGTTTGCTAAGAATTTCCAGAAGTGTTTCAGCTGCAGCGAGGGGTAGTATTGGTTAAGGGTATGATTTGATCCCAGAGCCAAGAGTCAGCAAGAGGCAGAGAGGCAGCAGCGAGATCAACGTAGAGGGGGTAGCGGCTACGCAATAGTTACGCAACGCAGAGGGCTTCAGCCGCTACGCAGACCCAGAAAGAGCAGCGCTGAGGCAACAGAAGGCCATCAGGGTTACGCAGAGGCCATCCAGGGCAATGTAAGGACTGTGTCACCCAGTCTGGGTTACACAACCCTCTCCTGAGTAGTGCAGGGGCATGCAGAGGCTAGCAGGCAACTTCAGAGTAGTGCTGGTGTTTCTAGAGGCAGAAAGGGGTTGAGTTTTGTAAATCCCGTTTGAGGGTGTGAATCAGTCCAGTTTTTAGTCTCCAGAACAACAAGTATTGCTGCAGATCTTATTTTTCTCTGTCGGGTTAACCAGGAAGGTGCTTAGATTGGCTGTACTTAGAATCTACTTAATAATATAAACCTTGCAGCAGCGAGAAGACCGATTTTCCCCCATTGGGTTTTTCCGGGGATAGTTGTCCATAAAATCTTGTGTGTCACTTTGTCTGTGTGCATCTATTATGTTTTAGATCTGAATCAGTGAAAGAATGTTATGTGTTTACTTCGATGTTAATATGAAATTTCAACATTAATAACTTGATTAAGTAGGAGAAGTATAACCAAATTTAACAGTAGCGTTTCTACATAAGTAATATTCAGAATTTTTCACATGGTATCAGAGCGATTGCAGATCTAACAGGATCACCAGTAGGAGAGTGAAGAGTCCTTGCTGCAGAAAGCAACAAAGATAGCGACAATAGCTGCAGAAAGCCAGACTAGAAGGGACAACGCAACAACAGAGGGAGCAAAGCCACACAGAGGCTAGAGTGATGCAGTCCTACACAGTCTCCACGCAAGCCCACGTACTTACTGCGCAGAGACAGCGCAAAGACAATGCTGGGACTGTCTGCTCACGCAGAGGCCAGCAAGGGTGATACAGTTCTAAAGCCGTTGCTGATTAAGAGTGTTGGAAGCAGCGCTGCAGAGCTTCAGTAGTTGCTGGCAGGGTTAAATTTCTGAAGTTGCAGAAATTGACCTAAGCACTAGTTGACAAAGAGCGGGAGGAGAACAACTTCTCAGAGGGTTTTCAGCCAAAGAAATCTGCAGATCAGAGGATCAAAGAGAGCTGATTCGTTTGTTTTGGCAGACTTCCAAGAAGAGGAAGTTAGCTGTCAGAGGGAGCAGAGGGTGCCTTTTCGCCAAGGACCCTAGATCCGAGCTTCAGTTGAGAAGTGAGGAGTGGAAGATCTGTTCTGACAGAGTAGATCTGAGCAGATGGCACCTCACGAACTACGTGATCAGGATAGGTTGGACGGTCTGTCCAACTTTGCAGTCTGGAAGGCCAGAATCCTGGTAGTCATGGATGCATATAGTCTGAGGGATCATGCAGAGAAAGTCCTGGCCACGTCGATCGATGCAGATCTCCTGAAGAAGCATGAGGAAGCTACGGCACATGCCAAGCGCTTCATAATGGATGGGGTTAAGGATCATGTAGCTCCACACATAGCCGAAAAGAAAACGACTAATGAGATGTGGAAAGCCTTAATTGCCCTATATGAGGGAAGATTCGTCCAGAGGAGAATGCTTTTGGAGAATTAGATGCGGTTATTCATGATGGCCAAGGGGGAAGAAATCTAGCCCTTCATTTTCAGATTACAGGCGATCAGGGATCAGTTGTCTACCATGGGAGCGAAAGTGGAAGATGATGTGATGGTGAGGATTGCACTCAATGCGGTCACAGAGGACTGGGAAACTTTTGTCCAAAGTATCTTGGGCAGAGCAGATCTTCCCAACTAGGACAATATGTGGGCGATCCTTCATCAAGAAGAACTCCGCCGGTTCACCAAGAGGTAGTATAACACTGGATCGAGTAGAGTGAAGAAGGAAGAAGAAGAAGAGGCAACCTTGGAATCAAAGAGGCAACAAGGGAGGAAGAAGCATGATCTATCCAAGATTAAGTGTTTCCAGTGCGACGAATTAGGACATTTTGCTAGCAATTGTCCTAAGAAGAAGAAGAAGGACAAGGAAGCTTCTACGTCCAAGGCTGCTATGGCGGATGATGGTTCTGAAGATGACGTAGCCATGGGCACTCATGAACCACGAAAGTGGGGTGACATGGATCTGTAGAGCAGCTACAGAGTGGTGGCGGGATCCTTGAGCAGCTCAACTTTTGGATCACATCCGAGCTATGGGAGCCTTAAGACAGTAGCGGGACATGTGGAGCAGTGGGTGTAGAGAATCATAGATGAAGCTGAGACGAAGCTGGATGCTTAGGAGGAGCAGCGCAGTGCAGATGCAGTAGCATTGTAGCAACGCAGCACAAAGGGGCTGATGCGACTTCAACAATGCAATGCAGGTTGGCTTACGTAGAATAAAGCTGCAGTAGTGTAGAGGCTTCAGGAGGACAACGCAGTGCAACAACATCATAGGAGATTTCAACGTAGGGGCTGATGTGAATTCAACAGCGCAGAGGAAGTCTGCTTACGCAGTGCAGAGCTGTGACTGTGCAACTATCTTCAGATGACAACAGAGATCAGTAGCCTATGGAGCTTCAGTGATGAGGATGCAACCCAAGTGATTTGTCTGTCAAAGATTGGGCAGGGGTTTCAGTTGTTTCTCTCAGCAATTGAAGTTGCAGTGCAACAGGTGGCAGCACGATGCATTAGATTGAGAGGGTGCTGCAATACAAATGTGGCAGTGGCGGTGGCAGCGTCATGGGCAGCAGTATAGAATGGTAGCAACAACGCAGTGATGAAGGGCAGCAGGTTCAGCATCAACGCAGAAACCCACACTAGAGATCAGTGCAAAGCTTAAGGGTGAAGCAATGTTGTACTAGAGCACATTCCTTGCGAAGAGGGAGTGTTGAGATTTTTAAGTGTTGGGGTAGCATCAGATGTGCTCTAGCTCCCAAACTTTGCGGAGGGACTAGAGTACATGAGATCTCCAAGACCCAGAAAGAGATTTGAGAAATTCCATCCGGTTTAAGAGAAAATTAATTAATTAATATTTTTAATTAAGGACGCTAAGTCTAACTTAGGAAAATTAAAATATTAAAGGTAATTAATTTAAACATGTGATGGAAATGACATAAATCACATGGATCAAGCTTTCTTTTAATCTTAGCCATCGATTCAAGATTAGATCATGGCTGTTGGTTTCCCAACGAGAAAGTATAAAGGAAAGGCTTGGGTTTAGTTGGAGAACACACAC
Source organism: Pinus albicaulis (assembly GCA_034641835.2). Lineage (NCBI taxonomy): Eukaryota > Viridiplantae > Streptophyta > Pinopsida > Pinales > Pinaceae > Pinus > Pinus albicaulis. The sequence goes on from CM076581.1 coordinate 1,581,510,470, forward strand.
ACAGAGGCAGAGCATTGAGACTAAGCTGGAATTCTAGGGCGGGTTTGCTAAGAATTTCCTGAAGTGTTTCAGCTGCAGTGAGGGGTAGTATTGGTTAAGGGGATGATCTGATCCCAGAGCCAAGAGTCAGCAAGAGGCAAAGAGGAAGCAACCAGATCAACGCAGAGGGGGCAGCGGCTATGCAACAGTTACACAGTAGCTGCGCAGTGCAGAGGGCTTCAGCCGCTACACAGGCCCAGAAAGAGTAGCGCTGAGGTAGCAGGAGGCCATCGGGGTTACGCAGAGGCCATCCAGGGCAGCGTAAGGACTGCGTCACCCAGTCAGGGGTTACACAGCCCTCTCCCGAGCAGAGCAGGGGCACGCAGAGGCTAGCATGGCTGACGCAGGCAGCTTCAAAGCAGCATTGGGTTTTCTAGAGGTAGAAAGGGTCTGAGTTCCGTAAATCCCGTTTGAGGGTGTGAATCAGTGTAGTTTTCAGTCTCCAAAACAACATGTATTGTAGCAGATCTTGTTTTTCTCTGTCGGGTTAACCAGTAAGGTGCCTAGATTCGCTGTACTTAGAATCTACTTAATAAGATAAACCCTCCAGCAGCCAGAAGACCGGTTTTCCCGCATTGGGTTTTTCCGAGGACAATTGTCCAGAAAATCTTGTGTCACTTTGTCTATGTGCATGTATTCTGTTTTAGATCTGAATTGGTGAAAGACTGTTATGTGTTACTTCAATGTTAATCTGAAATTTCAGCATTAATAACTTGATTAAGTAGGAGAAGTATAACCAAATTTAACAGTAGGGTTTCTGCATAAGTAATATTCAGAAATTTTCACATAAATTAATTGATATTGCTCTCTTCACCATGAATTTTCAAGCTTATGGTCCATGAAGACGGGTGAAGTGTTCACTTGAAATGTTGGGCATTGCAGTTTCTCCCACTGTGGAAAAAGTCCTGATAAAATCGTGATAACATCGGAAATTCGAGATTTTTTCAACTTGCCGATGTTATCGGTCGAGTTTTTCACGATTTTTTCAAAAATGAAAAACTCAGGTTTTAATCGTTAAACTTGGGATAAAATGGAGAGTTTTTCCAAAAACTCGTGAGTGAGGTGCCAGACCACGTATAAGTTAGGAAAAGGTCGATTTTTTCGCTCATTTTGCACTCTGACCTTTGTGATTCGTGCTTGTAGAGAGAGGAGGTGTTTGTCATTGCCCTAGAGGACGAGATTTACCAATTTTGTGAGGTGGATGCGGAGGCACTAGATTTGGAGGAGGTAGCAGCTGCAAGGGAGAGAGAGGTAGAGGAGGAGCAGGAACAAGATGAGGAGGAGGAGGAGGTGACACCATTTAGGATGGGAAGCAACATAGGACAAAGGCGAACACCCATTTTTGCTTCTAGAGGACGACATAGTCCATTTGTAGCCCTAGGGGCAAGGCCTTCTTCCTCTAGAGGAAAAGGCAAAGCCATTACCTATTCTCGTAAAATGGGCAGAGGAACTCAATGGCTGATTAGTTTATGGCATGTAGATGACTCATGATGATGATATACATTTATTATATTTTTTGTTGATATTTTGACTCTTGAGACCGTGTCAGGACTCAAAATTCAAGACTTGATTCACAGGTGATATGCGCTAGACTTTTTATACATCTTATATATTAGCTTTCTTTTCATATTTATGTGGTAATGCATTTATTTGATGTTGTGGATGTTTTAGATGATATTTTTTTTAAATGAATATTTTTGTACTTTTTAAATTTTGCCGAGTTTTTTTAAAAACCTCCCGACTTTAACAACTTTTTCAATTTCCAGACCCTTGCCGATTTATTCTTGAGGTCGATTTTTTCCACATTGGTTTCTCCCCACACATGTTTTCCAAAAAATTTGTCTCCAAAATGTCACAACTCTTGATGCAATGTCACAACTTGCAAGGCAGTGACAACTCTCAATGCAGTGTCACAACTCTCAAGATAGTGTCATGGTTCCCAATGCAATGACACAATTCTAAATGAACTGTCATGACTCTCAATTAAAAATTACAATGCCCAATACAATGCTACAATAACCTAGGCAGAAAGTTCTTCAAAATCTGTAAGGTATACAAGTCCATCAAAGTGCCAAAATCACCAAACAAGAAAGGGAACCCAAGTAGTAAACCCCCATCAAGACGAATCATGCCAGATCATCTTCAAACGATTAGGACACTCCATCTATGTAGTCTTCCAAATTTTTTCAAGCATTGAGGACGTACCATTTAAGCAAGGGCACTTGAGTCTTCAATATAACTGTTGTACCATGACTTGAGTCTTCAATATAACTGTTGTACCATTCACCATGGTGGACATTCTTTGGCTTCTTCAACACACTTCCTATTCAATGGATCTCATAAATCTTATTGAGAAAGGGATCATTTGTTGTGCCGAGAGGCGCTCTCTTGCCCAATATGGTAGAGATGTTGTAATGTAATGTTTAACATTTTGACTAAGTCAAATTACATAAAAATTAAAATAAATAAAATTTTAGAAATAAAATTAAACAACAGGATTATCATAATGTAATATAAACATTTTAACTCAGTCAAAATAAAATTAAAAATAAAAATAACCCTTTAAAAATAAAAATTGTCCATGGGATTGACCCATGGTATTCATGTGGAATGTCACCTATTTAAAGGGGGAAATAAACCAGCCTATATCCATCTCAACTCCGGATCTACCAAGCAGAGGGATCAAATCTCTTTTCACTCTAAAGGAGGTTTGCATATCAAGAGATTTGATCCCTCTCAGTGCTTGGTAGATCCAGAGTTTAGATGGATCTAGGTTGGTTGCGCCTAGAGGCGCTCTAGAACCCAGTATAGGGTAGATGTGTAGATGTAATGTAAGAAAGTTTGTAAACTTTTTTAATGTCGGCTCAATATATAAGGTACATCTGTAGATGTAATGTAAGAAAGTTTGTAAACATTTTGTAATGTCGGCTTAATTATAATCAATATATTTGTAATAATTATCCCTACCTTTTAACCCAAAGTTATATTTACGAACACTCAAAAATGTATGGTAAATAAATATAAATATAAATAAATGGGAGGTATGGTAAATAAATAAAACCTGTTTTTATACTTACTCTAGAGGTATGGTAAATAAATAAAACCCATTTTTATATTTACTCCATAAAACTCCTTATATATTTAAGAAAACTCAAAAAAGAAGTTTTATTTAGGTGAAGCCTATGGGCCAAATACCATGGAACAAATTATTATTAATACTATGGGCTAAATACCATGGGTCAAATACCATATTTAAATAAATAAATATTAATGAGGAATAAATAGTATGGTAAATAAATAAAAATATAAATAAACGAGAGGTATGATAAATAAATAAATCCTCTTTTTATATTTACTCCATAATCAACTTTATATTTAAGGACACTCAAAAATGATGTTTTATTTAGGTGAAGCCTATGGGACAAATACCATGGGCCAAATTAATATTATTATCTAATATTCATATTAATGTGTAGATGTAATGTAAGAAAGTTTGTAAACTTATTTCATGTCGACTCAATATATTTGTAATGGAAAGGTAAAAGTTGACAAACTATTGATTCTGGAAATCAAAGAAGATTGAGAGATATACTTATATTTTGTTTTATTTAGGTGAAGCCTATGGGTCAAATACCACGGGCCAAATACCATGGAACAAATTACTATTAATACCATGGGCCAAATACCATGGAACAAATTCTTATTAATACCATGGGCTAAATACCATGGGTCAAATACCATATTTGACCTACAGGCTTCACCTAAATAAAACAAAATATAATTATATCTCTCAATCTAAATCTTGGAAACATTTGAACATTAACATTATATTCTATCATTGGTGTATGATGGGAGAGAGAGATAAAGGGAGGTGGGATAGAAAGTGAGAGAGGACTTGAGAGAGAGGAGAGAGAGATGGGAAGAGAGATGAAGTTGGAAGGGGAAGAAAGATAGAGAGAGAAAGGTGGAGAGTGAGAAGGAGTGACAAGGGAGAAGAGGAAGAGCGAGAGTGAGAGGAAGAGGGAGGGAGAGAGAGATAGATAGATATATATGGAGAGAGAGTGTGTATGTTTTTGGGGTGATAGAGAGAGACAATGGGAGATAGAGATATAGATGGAGGGGGGATAGATTGAAGAAGATAGAGGAAAATAAAGGGAGGGAGGAAGAGAGATAGATATGGAGAGAGAAGAGGAAGAGAGACAAAGAGAGTGGGAGAGGAAGAGGGAGGGAGAGAGAGAGTGGGAGAGGAAGAGGGCGGGAGAGTTAGGGAGAGGAATAGGGAGGGAGGGAGAGAGAGAGATAAATATATAGATAGATATGGAGAGATAGTGTGTATATTTGGGGGCAGAGAGAGAGAGAGAGAGAGAAGGGGAAGAGATAGAGAGAGAGAGAGAAGAGGGAGAGATAGATAGATAGATATATATGGAGAGATAATGTATACAAGATGATATAGATAGATAAAGGAGAGATATAGGGAGATAAAGATATAGACTTAGAGGAAAGAGGGAAGAAGAGAGAGATAAAGAAAATGAGAGAGAGAGAGGGAGAGATCAAGCCATGTGTTTCAGGGGATGGGATAGAGAGACAAATAAGGAGAGATGGAGGGAGGTATATATATAGATGGTAGGGGGAGAGGGAAGAAGATAAAGATAAAGAAAGGGAGGGAGAGGTGGTGAGAGAGAAATAGGGGAGAGAGGGAGGGAGAGAGGGAGGGAGACACAGAATGGAAGGTAGACACAAAGGCACATATAGACATAGAAGTTAGATCTAGAAAGTCATGAATATTGTGGTTTTTTGCTAAAATAGATGTATTGATTTGAGTGTAGTAGTTGATTTCTAATCCAATTTGATCACTTTCACTAGATGCATTGATTTCAATGTAGATGTCGATTTTTAATCCTATTTAATACCTTACACGAGATGCATTTATTTTAGTTAGATGTTAATTTTTACTCCTATTTGATTTCTTGCACTAGATGCATTGGTTTCAGTGTAGATATTGATTTCTAATCTTATTTGATCACTTGCACTAGACGCATTGATTTCAGTGTAGATGTTGATTTCTAATCCTATTTAATACCTTGCACTAGATGCATTGATTCCAGTGCAGATGTTGATTTCTACTCCTATTTGATTGCTTTCACTGGATCCATTGGTTTTAGTGTAGATATTGATTTCTAATCCTATTTGATTGCTTACAATAGATGCATTGAATTTAGTGTAGATTTTGCTTTCTAATCCTATTTGATTGTTTGCACTAGATGCATTGATTTCGGTGTAGATGTTTATTTCTGATTTGATGCAACTAGCTGTATGATGTACATTAATTTCAAAGTAATTAGATTAATAATGTGCATTGATTTCAGTGTAAGCACATCTCTGCCCCCTCCATCTTTATCTCTCCATTTCACCACCCCAACATACACACTCTCTCTCTCCATATATATATCTATCTCTCTCTCTCCCTTTTATACTCCCCCTCTCTCTCCCTTCTCCTTCTCTCTCTCTCTAACACTTCTCTCTTCATATCTATATCTCTTCCACCCCACCCTGTATTTGCATCTCTCTTCTCCCCTCTATGCATTGGTTTCAATGTAGATATTGATTTCTAATTTTATTTCATTGCTTGCAATATATGCATTGAATTTAGTGTAGATTTTTGTTTCTAATCCTATTGATTATTTGCACAAGATGCATTGATTTTAGTGTAGAAGTTTATTCCTTATCATATTTGATTGTTTGCACTACATACATTGATTTCAGTGTATATTTTGATTTCTGATTTGATGCAACTAGATGTATGGTGTAGATTAATTCCAAAGTAATTAAATTAATAGAGCACATTGATTTCAGTGTAAGCACATCTCTGCCCCCTCCATCTACATCTCTACCTCCCATTGTCTCTCATTCTTTATCTCTCTATCTCACCCCCCAAACATACACACACTCTCTCCATATATATCTTTCTCTCTATCTCTCTCTCTCTCTAACACTTCTCTCTCCATATCTGTATCTCTTCCTCCCCACCCTGTCTTTGCATCTCTCTTCTCCCCTCTATCCCCCCTCCATCTATATCTCTATCTCACCCCAAAACATACACACACACTCATAGTGTAAGCACATAAACATTATTCATGACATGAATTGACTTATGTGTTGCAATAATTCAACCATAAATACAAAACTTGAATTTTCATCCTAAATAAAATTTTCACTTACCTGAAATATCTTCTTCTTGAAACTCTAAACCATTTGTAATTGGCTACATCCTTATTATTCCCATTTTCCACGCTCAACATTGTTAATCACTTTTCATTCAAACACGGTAATAGAGAATAACTAATTGTGTGAGAATAAGAACAATAAAATAAAATAGTTTCAGATTGATCACAATGAAGATTGTTTGTAATTGACTTCATTCTTATTACTCACATTTTCTATCATTCAACATTGTTACATTGTCACTTTGCACTTAAAATTTTAATTGCATCATTTTTCATCATTCAAGTTAGTAACTGTCTCATCATTCATCATTAATCTTAGACATTTTTAGCATATTTAAAATGATCAAAATAATTGGATGTTCCACAAATTTTGTATGATGGCACACGACTGAAACCAGCCTAGATCCATCTTAACTCCAGATCTATCAAGCGCCGAGAGGGATCAAATTTCTTGAGGTGCAAACCTTTCCTCAAGTTTTGCACTCAAAAAAGAGGTTTGCACCTCGAGAGATTTGATCCCTCTCGGCGCTTGATAGATCCGGAGTTAAGATGGATCTAGGCTGGTTTTTCTAACAACCTTTCTCAAGTGAGATGGCCTCAAAAACATGGGCAAGCAAAAACACTGATTGTTTGATTGATTTTTCAATTTGTTTGGATGCTGAGATGAGATGCTCCTCATATATGCATTGCTGTGTTAAGGTTCAATCCCATGTATAGATCTGAGTTCTTTAGGAGCTCATCGCAGGCTGATGAAGCACATAAACTACCCTCTTGGTCACTGGAAATGATCTTTAAGGATGCTTCTACAGGTGTCCTTTTAACTTGTTTCAAAGATTTGATGCTTGTAATATTCTCTGAAAAGCTTTCCCCCCTGCAATAGGGACTTGCTGTCTGAACATGCCACCAAAAGACATCTGAAATTTTATCTATAACCAGCTGATTATGCTGCTGTCATGTACAGTCAGAATAGGAAATTTTTAAGGTTGCCTGTGAACAAATTTGTTCCATATTAAATCATGTATGACAAATTTACATCCTTCAGAGGTTATCTTCATACTGGAAATGATGTTCCTTTACTGCTGCTATACCCAATCATATGCAAATGTATAACGCTTGGGTAGGCTGACCCCTCAAACCATGATATATGAATATGAAAAAAATTCCACAGTAAAGAGGGTGCGCTATAAGATAAGATAAAATAAGATAATTTTATTAATATACAACAAATGACCACAAATGTAGCTCAATGGGGCTGAGCTGCTGAAGAAGAGTACAATTAGGATGAATACAATCTGGGAGTGCAAGCGCTGCTCCTAGAAAATGCTGAAAATAACATAAAGAAAGAAAAACAAGCTGTAGTGATGCTGCAACAAACATATATAAGATCGTGCCATGATACGAAATAATCAGTAGCTTGCAAAGAAAAATTGAGTGAGATAGGAATCTCTTGAAATAGAGCTAAAGATATTAAGGGTTTTTGAGTCTGATGATGTATGGTGAGGGAGGCAAATTGGGCAGTGGCTCGCTGTCGAAGTCCCCTGTAAGTTGTAACCAGTGGTGGGTCAGACTGTATGATCCTGGGGGGATGTAGGAGTGAGGGATACTCCTAGCATCCAAGGTTGAAAGAAGAAAACTCTGAACAGATCTATAGCTGCTCCTACGAAACTAAGAGATAGTCAACTTGGTTGGTGGCACCCTGCTCTGGAACTATTTGGAGCTGGTCCCTTTGGTGCTTTGAGGACATGTGAATTGATGTATGATTCAACATCACCAAACTAGTCTCGATAATATTTGTCGATCCCACAGAGGGGGAGGCTAAGAAAAGAGTTGAGATCTCACCCTTCTATCCTATGGTGCACCTTGAACATCTGCCATGTCGCTTGTGGTTCTGATTTAACAGATTTACATGAGTGTATGAGTGTTATGAATAAACTGATATAAATAATGTAAACAAATATATAATGATTAGTTAGTAATTAGGTTGAAGAGGCATGTCTAAATGGGACATGACTATCCATGAAGAGGCACCTGCCTAGTATATAAGCAGACCTCTCAATCTCAATGGGTATTTTCATATTCCAAGTCTTTTGGAGTATTTAACTTGAGGTACGAACTTTGTTCGTTCCATTTGGTATTAGAGCAGTTCGATTCTCTGGCCTTTCACCGCTGCATAGAGCCACGCTTTCCAACCCAGGATTTTGACTGTTGCAATTCGTCAACTTTGTTGCTGTTGAAGTGTTTTGATACAAGCTTGTGGAGGTTCTCCAGGTTAACGTTGGGCCATTGGTCATTTGATAAAATAATAAATTAATTAATTAATTAAAAAATAAATAAAGAAAATCAATCAATATTGAAAGGAAAAAAATATTAAGCCATATATATTGAAAAAAAAATAAAAATTATAGAGAAAAAAATATTAAATATATTAATCACAAAAAATAATAATAATAAATAAATAAAAAAAATTGAAAAAAATATATGAAAGTCGTTTAAAATATATATATATATATATATATATATATATATATATATATATATATATATATATATAAAAGAAATTATGTTTAAAAAGAAAACAATAAAAAAAGGTCTATATATATAAAAACGAAGAGTAAATACATTTAAAAAATAAAATTATACAAAACATTTTTTTTTTGGTACCTGCCACCGTATGAACCTTAGCGACCTGCCGCACCTGAAGCAGCCCAACCTCATCATCTCTGCACCCACACGACCTCCGACCAAAACCTTTCGAGTCGCCACTTCCGCTGCGGCCTTCCATTCATGCCACCACGCAACCACAACTAAACCGACGATCCATTTGCTCGAAACCCTCTGCTGTTGTTACCACGCCGCTGTTTCGCATAACACTTCGGTGTATTGCAAAAGGGCCGCACTCCAAAAATGTTACAACTCGTTCAAGGCTTCAAAGTCGTGCACTAGACGCCAAATAAATAAAAAAATTGCCATCTTCCTTACAGTGTCGGCCTATCATCACTTGGCATCAGATTAACAGTGCTGTTTAGCCACAAATCCATCTGTACTCGTTTAAATTTTAGTGGTTGGCCATACAAATGCGACCATTGCTGATATGGTCAAACTCCATACCAAGTTGAACAGGTCGTTTGACGTTTTAAAATTATACTAAGAAAAAAATATATAGCTATATTAGCTATTATAATTTTATATAAAAAGGAATAAAGGGGTGATTAAGTTAAAAAAAAGGTAAAGGTTAAAAGAAAAACATATTTTCTTTGAAGTTATAAAGAAAAGGGTGAAGCCACTTTTTCTAAAAGAAAGGGTATTAAAAGCAGTGAAACAGGAATCGACGATTTTGCCGAGTACTCGCGAGTTTAACTCTGCTTGGCAGCTAAACGAGTAGACTCAAATCTGCAGGAGTCAAACTCGCGTTGATCGAGTTTGACTCATGGTCAACGCGATTTCCACTCACGACTTGCGATTGCGGCGATTTTTACGATTGAATCGGGAATTTTTTTAGGTTTTTTGTTTTATTTTATTTTTTATTTTTTTATTAATGCGCTTGCCGTCATCACTCTGTCACCGTCTTTCACTCTCGCCTCATCGCTGCTCGTTGAATCTTTACTCACCCGCTTGCTGAACAGTATCGCTCTCTGAGCAGTGCATCGACTGTGGAGCCATCGCACAACATCGACCATCCATTGCTTGACCATTATCGCCCACCATCGCTCGACCATCGCTGAGCCATCATGGAGCCGCATCATCGTGGAGCCATCACATCACCGGCATGCCATCACAGAGCCATTTCGGCCATCCATCATTGATGTGCCATCGCAGAGCCATCGTCGGCCATCCTCGTGCCATCGTGCCATTGTCGGCCATGCCATTGTGGCCCATGTCATCGCTGTGGGCAATCGCTGTGGGCCGTCATATTTGCTGCCTGTGAGGAATTGCTTTGCGAGCCAGGTAATATTTTATTAGTTGTTTTTATTTTGTGTTATTGTGTTTTTCATTTTAATTAAATTATATTTTCTTATATGTAAACAGTACTAAGTAGAACTAAATATTAACTACAATGTGAGCTTTGTTATTTTAATTAATTTGTATTGTCGAAATTTTAATGCGCTTTGTTATTTTAATTATAATATTAAATAGAAATTATTATTATTACGATAATATATTTATTATCAAATTTTTAAAATATACTAATTTTGTAAATCATTATCATTATAACTGTATAACATATTTGATTTAAAAATTTAAAGGTAACATAATAGATATCAGATTTCAGATATCGTTATTAATTTAATAGATATCTTTATTCATTGAGTACTTGGCAGCAAGCTGCAACAGCAGAACCCTCTCTCCTACTTATCTGCATTTTTAATTTTAAATTTTTTTTTTTGTCTTACAGGTAATGGGAGACATAAATTAAACAAAAGCAGCAAAGCCACAACCTCAAATCTCGATTCTTCAATCTTAACAGAAGCCACAATTTAAACACAAGTCCAAAACAACTACAATGCCGAGGGAGAAGGACTTTGCTTGGGCTTATTGTGACAAGATTTTGGGAGACCCCAAGCTCCATTGTAAATTTTGCAAAGCGAAAGGAGGCATTTATAGATTCAAGTACCACCTTGCACAGATACCCGGCCATGATATAGGTCTCTGCAAAGATGTTGACGAAATTGTCAAACACCAAGCAACCTTGGCCATTGATATGTTGACTCAGCATAATGCCAAGAAAGCAAAGCAAAATAAAGAAATAGGAACTCTTGGAGTTGATGAATTTTCTTCCAATGCCCCATTGTCATCTCCCTCTGTTGAATCGTCAATGTCATTCCTAAGTTTCCTACACATGCCTCCAAGTCCAGGACAAACTCAAGGCCAAATGAATCCTCCTTCATTCAACACTGGAGGTGGAAACATAAACACTTTTTTTGCTCCCCGCACAAAACCTGGTTCCCAACCTACCTTGGATGCAATTGGTTGGAAAAAAATATCCATAGTCAGGCAAGGAAGGCCATTGCTAACTTTTGGTACTATTCTGACATACCTTTCCACTGTGCCAGAAGTCCTTATTGGCAAGCTATGATTGATGTAGTTGCTGTTGTAGGTCTAGGGTTCAAAGCCCCTACATTAGAGAGCCTTAGGACAAATTTGCTGTTAGAGAGTGTTGAAGATGTCATGCTTGTCCTATCTGAGTTTCGTTCATCATGGGTAGAAACAGGGTGCACCATCATGAGTGATGGATGGACAGGTTACAGGAATAGAACTTTAATAAATTTCCTTGTATCTTGTCCAACAAGCACAATGATTCTCAAATCATTGGATGCATCGGACAAGGTTAAGACTGCCCAACTTATTTGTGAAATGATGGAGGAAGTCATTCAATAAGTGGGAGAAGAACATGTTGTGCAAATTGTCATCGACAATGCAGCTAATTATATGGTTGCTGGTAGACTTTTTGAGATTAGGCACCCCACTATTTTTTGGACCTCTTATGTTGCCCATTGCATAGATTTAATGCTTGAGGACATTGGTAAGCTTCATTGGATACATGAGGTGGTGGAGAAGGCAAAATCCATAACCAAATACCTATAAAACCACACTATTGTCCTAACCACCATGAGAAAATACACTGAAGGTAAAGAAATTGTTCGACTTGCAGTTACTAGATTTGCAACAAATTTCATATCTTTGCAATCTGTGGTTGAGAAAAAGATAAATCTGAAGAGGAGGTTCTTGGGACTTGAGTGGATGGCATCTAAACATTCCAAGAGCCTTGAAGGCATTGAAATTGTTGCACTTGTGTTTAATGATGGTTACTGGAAAGATGCCGAAGAGATTTTTGCTGTGACGAAGTCCCTTGTTAGAGTACTCAGGTAATTCAAGTCTTTTAACTTTTTCATTTTAAAATTTCATTTCAAGCTTTTTTTAAATTTTCATTGTTTCATATTTATTTAAATTTGAAAGCTTGAACTTTCAGGATGGTTGATGGTGACAAACCTGCTATGGGTTACATTTATGAGGCAATGGATCTTGCAAAGGAGGCCATCAAAAGAAGATATGGGGATGAGGAGGCAAAGTATATGCCTCTTTGGGACATTATTGATGCACGTTGGGATAGGCAATTGCATTCCCCCTTACATGTTGCTGGGTACTTCTTAAACCCACAATATTTTTATGATAAGAGCAAATTTAATGAGGATGGGGAGGTTAGTAGAGGACTTATGACATGCATTGAAAGGTGCTTCCTTGATCCAGAATTTCAAAGTCGTGTCTTTTCCCAACTACAGGATTATAGGACGCCAGCTAAATTATTTGCTTATAACAGTGCTATACGAGAAAGGTCCAAGATGTTGCCAGGTACCCTTTGAGGCTTGAAGGCTTCATCAATTCATTAAATTTGTTCAAACTTCAAACTTTATTTTATCTTTCTAAGTTTTTACTATTTAGTATTTAGTACTTCTACTCACGATTACACGAACCCTTGCCCCTTGCTAGGTCTTTGGTGGCAAAACTTTGGTAGTGATACATCAGATTTAAAGAGATTTGCCATTCGAATCTTAAACCAAGCATGCAGTGCTTCTGGTTGTGAGTGCAACTGGAGCATGTTTGAGAAAATACATTCTAAGAAGCGCAACCGATTGACACAAAAGCGCTTAAATGACCTTGTATTTGTCCATTACAATCTACGACTTCGCAACAAGAAAATACTAGGTGAGAGCCTGAATTTGAAGGTTTCATAATCTGATTTGCACTTTAAAGTTCAAAGTTCAAAATTTAATTCACATTTCAATGTCTCATGATAATGACAAGTTTGGATCATTCACTAATCAACCTTGAAGAGATAGGTCTGCAAACTACAAACGCAGCAAATTGGGTCCAATTAGAGGAGGCTCCTCTTTTAAGCCTACATGACTTGGAGAACTTTGAGAGTCAAGCAAGCGAAGGAGTGGGAGGAATTGCTTCTAGTTCTCACTCTTAAGAGTCTTAGACTCTTAGTTACTGATTTTTTACTGATTAGTATGCAGTTTTTGGTAAACTTTTAGAAGCAGATGCTTCTGGTTCTATGTATTCACTGGTTAGGAGTCAGGACTCCGTACTTTGGATCGTGTTTGGACTCATAACATATATGAGATACTTATTCATTTATGATATTTTGGACATCTATTGATAGTATGCGTTGTTTGGATATGCCTTTATTGAATATCAATGAAAAATGTTTTTTTAATTCAATATATGTGTATATTTTATATTTTTATTTATTGAATTCACTGATTTTTTCCCGATCTGATTAAAACTCTTCACTCTTTTGCCTCGCCGATTTATTTCTGATTCCGAGTCTGGTAACATTGATTAAAAGTATTAAAAGGGATATAGAAAAATAGAGGCTTATTCAAAGTCCAAAAAATAAAAAAATAAAAATAAAAATTTAGTAAAAAGTGTTGTATAATAATAAAAGATATACTAAAATTTATGAAGTTTAAAGTTAAAAAAAAGGATCATAACGATTATAAGGAACAAAGAAGGTTGATTGAAAAATTGTTTTGGGGAGTTATAAAGAAAGAAAAAAAATATAATATTGACAAAAGACATATATTTAGTCAACCATTGAAGAAAAAAATGACATGTAAATGCGAATTGAAGGGAGGAAGATTTTTAGAAACCTCCTTACCCACCGATGCTAAAGTGCTATTTAAATTTAAAGGAACTCTCGCGGGAGAAGATGTCAATATTGCTATATCACCCGCCGAAGATAAAAATTATATAAACCTTAAAATTGCAAATCAATTGCTGATTCCCGAGTTAAATATAAACAAAAAATTAGACTTTTTTAACAAAAAACAATACAACATAAAAAGTCTACAACCAAATATTGGGGATTATACTTTTGTCTCTCAATTTACCGTGAAAGCCTTACTTTTTGACGATAGTGACATTGTGTTGGGCTCACCCTGGATGGAAACTCTAGTTTCCTTTATCCTAAATACGAAAAAGAAGTTTTCGACATTTTCCCACAAAAAGAAAAAAAATAACGTTATAGGATGTTACCTTGAAGCCAAATGCAGTGACGCTTGAAGACATACAAGAAATCTCAAAAGTAATTCTTCAAGAAAGTAAAAAGGCGATACAAAATATGCAAAGAGAAGTTGACAAGATCACTACTGACAGAAATGAAGAAGTTTCTCGACTTAAAGACCACAATGAAAAACTACTAACGCAACTTAAGAAGCTTAAGGACAAGAAGTCATTAGAAAACAAGGTACAACAACTTATCGAGAAGGAATCTTCAAACACCGATCCAATTTACGAAAAAACAACAAATACCGATCCAGTCAATATCACAACTCAAGAAGAGGACAAACTAGTTGAAGTAAAGATGTACTCAGAAGTTGCAGTTCCAGCAACAAAAGATTCGAGTGAAGATCCATAAATTAACCATTCAATGTCCATGGCTAAAGGACATCTGGTATTTCAAATAAATCAAGGAGATGACATAAACAAGATAAGGGAAAATCAAATCAATAGAATTCCTTATCTACATCCAAATCACGAGAGTAGATAACTCGATCAAGCTACGTATTAAGAACGGAAACAACAAACTGATGTTCCGAAGAATACTAATGTCAGTGCAATCCACTCATGTGATAACAATTCATCACAAGTTGCCAGTGATTGCAAAATTCCACTGAAGATTGATTTAGGATGGTCTGATCCCTTCTTAGTGTGACAATTTGTTTGTCACTTAGAGGATCATATCAACTTGTATCGACAAAGATGACTGTCTCGAGATGAGAAGACATTCGTAGCATAAAAAGAGATCAAGAAGAAGACATTCGTAGCAGAAAAAAGAGATCAAGCCTTTCATCAACAAGCTTTGAGGACAACTTTTTTGAGGAGGAAGGTAATGTTATGAATAAAATGATATAAAGAATGTAAACAAATAAATAATGATTAGTTAATTAGTAATTAGGTTGAAGAAGCATGTCTAAATGGGACACGACTATCCATGAAGAGGCACCTGCATAGTATATAAGCAGGCCCCTCAATCTCAATTGTATCAATCATTCATCATACATGTTATATAATAATATTTGTATCCTCAATGGGTATTTTCATATTCCAAGTCTTCTGGAGTATTTAACTTGAGGTACGAACTCTGTTCGTTCCAATGAGGTGATGGTCCTGGTCATCCCAAGGCAAGGAATGGTGTGCAGGAATTGAGATCTGTGGCTGAAAATCTCCCTGATGAAGAGGGTGAAGCATCACTAGCCCTAGTATTTGAAAAAGGTAGAGAGGGAGCCTCTTGAATGTCGATACAAGCAATGGAGCATCCTCAAATCTCATATTATAGTGGGCACCAAAAAATGAAGTGCACTTGTCTCTGGCTCTTGTAGATGGCACATTTGGCGGATCCTATCCAACCATGGTATATGATGGTTAGTCTCTGTCCGGAGTATATGAGAGCTAACACTGAATTGTCCCAGAGGGATCCTAAGCGAATGCATCCAATGTCTGCATGTGTAAGTGTGGTGAACTATGATGCCATCGTGTAGCTCCATCTTTGAGCCCATGCTTGTCAGAGGTGGGGTCCAAGTGACCTGAATGTACAATATGTAGATATCCTCTTAGATGGCCTAATTCAGTACCTGCTGAGTTGGCAAGAGATGGCTTGATGCATCAAGGGAGAATCTAAATGGGAGAAGGCGCTCTGGGCAGATAGTCAGCAATTGGAGAAGTCAAGAATCAAGATGCCTCTTAGAACCAACTTTGAGCATGTCTTGGCGGGGTGGGGAGGGGGGGCAGGGGTCTCTCTTTCCCAGTGGCGAAGTCTCTGAAAGACCTAACTCTATGAAGGAAGGAGACTAAATGGAAAATGACCTTGAGGCGAAATGGGTGGACACTGAACTCTGCCTGAATAATGGACTGTGGAACTGTCCACTTACAGTGGATAATGCATCTGAGAAGCAGGGTGTGAACTCCCTCCAAGCTGGCCCAATCTGTCTATTTTGTCAAGAATCATAATAGGACCAAATAGATATCTCTAGCACTACAGTGCTCTCACCATCATGTGTAACATTATCATCCATTATCTATGTGTTCAAACAATGTGATCTATATGCAAAATAGTCATTGTTATAACTGAGGCATTGTTGAAAAGTGTAACTAGGTCGGTCTTCATAATGACCATGTAATTATGTACTTATGTGAAGAAGAAGTCAAAAGTAATAAAATGTATTTTTGGTTTACTTGCTTCATGGGTTTCATGAGCAAGATTCTTAGTACAGGTCTATAGACTTCTTCTTGATGTCTATTAGGAACATAAGTGTAATTAAGAGTCATGTAAATGGTGTGGAGAATATCCTCCAAGACAGTGCAGAAGAATGCCCTTATTCATCGTTGAAGAAAAGCCTATTCGCTGTAATGAAGTCGGCCTACAAACAACGTTGAGGTCGGTCTACATGATTGCTGAAGGTTTGGCTTACATGATTGCTGAAGGGTCGACTTAATATCTGGCTGGAACAACTATAAATACCCCTACATATGCTGCGGTATACACACAAGTTTTTGTGGACAAGACTGAGGTTGACGGCGTGGAAAAGGGAGCAGCTAGTGCGGATTTATCTAAGGTTATATAACATCTAAAAAGGCTGCGGACATAAGGACAAGTTTAGTGCAGCTTGAAGTATAACTTACTGAAGGTACAAAAAGAGAACTGTAA
Source organism: Pinus albicaulis (assembly GCA_034641835.2). Taxonomy (NCBI): domain Eukaryota; kingdom Viridiplantae; phylum Streptophyta; class Pinopsida; order Pinales; family Pinaceae; genus Pinus; species Pinus albicaulis. The sequence continues at coordinate 1,581,527,441 of CM076581.1, forward strand.
GAACATCTCTAATTGTAAAGTATCTAAGGAAAGAACTTGTCAAAACAGTGATTTAAAGGTGGTAGAAAGTGAGGAAAGTAAATCAGAGATTTACCTTCCTAAATACATTTCAAGATGTTCAGTTACAAGTGAAAACTATTTTGTCTCTACATTTGACTAGTGCTTTGATAATTGACTTGATGAAAGATTAATTTAGTGAAATAAGAATACATAAGCAAGCTCACAAGTAATTATCAAGAAGAGAATTTGAGTTAATCACTTTCCCTACAAATTCTCAACATGGTATCAGAGCTATGGTGCTAAAGAAGGGCATCTAATCAAAGAGACACCCAAGGATCAGTTTTCAAGAATGGCCTTTAAGCAAGGTAAAGCATGTCAAAGCAACAAGCATCAAATTTTCTGATCACTGAGTTAGATTACAATTCAGATACCTTTAAAAAGAATGAATGGTGCCTATTGGAGCTTAGAACCTGGGCAAAGTTTCGACACCACAGTGAAATATCCTCACTGTTTCAGCACTATAACACAGTGAAGTATTCGGATGGGTTAATACAGATTGAATTCCCTGAATTTTCAGAGATCAATTACAGTCCTAAGAACACAGTTCAGAAATTGCAGTCTCGGTGATACATTCTCGGATCACTTACATACAGCTCAAACATCATCTCAGATTTGGTGCAATTGTAGTAACTGAAGCTTTGAACAAAAGTCTCTATGTCTCGATGGTATCTCTATTGTTTTAAGTGCACACACAGTTCAGACAATAGATACAATTCGGTGATATGATGAAGACCACAGTTCGGTGAAAAGCCCTATTACAACTAAAGCAATCAAGCTGAAGACTCATCACTTATCATGTAAGTATTTTCATTCTATAATCAAATTTGGTTAAATGACTTTGTTTTTGCAGGGAGTTCTATGAGCTGGTTGGGCTACCAAGAATCCTTGCATAAGGAGGATAGTCACAGTCCTCGAAGAAAGTAAAGTCATGGAAAGACTATATAGGTCAAGATTTATTTGAATACATGGAACGAGATAGAAGGGCTCAAAAGGATTCTTATGGAATCAGTCAAAGTCCTTACATCCCTCTGTCTATGAAAAATTGGAGACATCAAGAGAATACATGATAAGCTAAAAGAACTATTCTATGCAATAAATAAGGTTATGTCACTTAGACCAATTTACACAAAATTGAGGTATCAAAGAATGAAGGGATATCAACTGTGCGATCTGGAAAAGATGATAAGATGGACAACATAATAAATAGACAAGAAAATTACCTCATTCAACTTGTGATCTCTATGCTAGATGGAAAAAGACAAATCTAGGGCAAAAATGTTGTGGGATAAAAGACTCAAACATTTGTTGAGGAAATATGGAAAGACTTATGGACATTACAAGAAAGATGGTCCTAAAGGGACAATCTCAATAGGAGAAAGAAAGGAAGCCCATATCATCGAAAAGAATGGAGGAAGCTGAAGAAAAAGAAGATTTAAAGAAAATCTCACAAACTTATGAATAAGAATTTTACTTCTGTTGGTTATGTGATAATGTAGCATCCTAATCTAAGCATGGCAGGAGCTCTCGTTGAATCAACTCCAGGAATCAACTCCAGGAAAACCTCTCTGACAAACATTACTAATGTAAAGCAGTTATCAAGAGCAAGGGTCATCATGGAAACATATTTCTGGATGTGATGACATATTGATGAAGCAGGCCAAGGGAATGAAGCTCTTCATTCTTGAGAAATTGCTACAGGATGACTCAAGGGAAAAAGGTATGAGGTATGTATATATTTATACGCTGACATTGGATGTTTTGAAGTCATGTCATGTGGTTGCAGGTAATGGACTTCTGTACTTAGCAGTATGATCTATGGAGGAGTATCTCTCAATGCACAGACAAATGAAATCAACATAATATGTCCTCATGGAATATGAGGTGGCTGTATGTGAACAAGAAACTAGGAAAGTTGTACATTCCTGGGAATCAAGAATGTGCAGAGAGGAAGAGATCATGAAATGCAACCATGTCAAGAGGCAGTTATCATTCGGTGGCCAATAAGATGTGACTAGGAGATCTCCTGGAAAGATATGTAGACTCTGATGGAAGTCTGGTAAAGAAGAAGACCCTTGGAAAAACATATCATCAGGAGATGTGTCAATCTGTATGAAGGATGCCGATGCTTACAAGAAGATGTCATGGTGAAAGATCATCACTGAGGTAACTTTTGTTTTAAAAGGTTCATATGTAAATCTTTATCTGGATGAATTTGTGCAGGGCTGCTAATCATGAGAAAGGATGTATGATCCTGGGAGATGATTCGAAGGAGAGCAGCATGGCACAATATTGGACCAGATAAGGAAGTCTGGTGAATCACTCTGATAGCTGACAAGACTCAGGATGGAAGTGATGAATGATCTATGCCCTATGAAGCTAAAAGATGGAGATTCCTCAATACCGAAATCCATGACATCGAGGACAGGAATTCTTCATGAGCAGCTGGGTGTCTCACCATTGCTGCTAGAGGTCCCTGGTTAAGAGGGAGCCTGATGGTAAGTTTCTTACTTGGAAGAAACTTGGTAAATCCTAAGGATAAGCTTAGGTACATTCTTTGTATAAGAATGAGTACATTCCCTTGTGGAATAGGTCCTCCCTGGGAGGGAGAGAAAGACACATCATTCTGGTCTTGGGAAGACAGAATGGAGGATTGGGTAATCATCTGGCATTCGATACTCTTTGAGAATGTGATCGGGCATTCAAGATAAGAGTAGTCGGGGACCGATATTCTTTGAGGGCTAGCTACCCAAGAGAAGAATAGTCCAGGAAGGTCATACTTTGGGAACACCTGGGTGGAGTATGTACCTTGGAGAGACAATGATGAAGGTGTCTATAAGTCGTGTCTCGCCAGCATTGAAGCCCATTGTCTTGTTTAAGAGATGGGGCTGTTAGTCAAGGCCTTGCACTAGTACAATGCTGGTTGAAATGATGCTATACAGATGCGATTACCAATCCGATTTTTCTTATGAGATTCTTCAGTTTTAAAAGTGACCATGTACCTGTATGAATACCTCCCTAGTTAAGAGGGAGTGTTGAAAAGTGTAACTAGGTCGGTCTTCATAATGGCCATGTAATTATGTACTTATGTAAAGAAGAAGTCAAAAGTAATAAAATGTATTTTTGTTTTACTTGCTTCATGGGTTTCATGAGCATTATTCTTAGTACAGGTCTATAGACTTCTTCTTGATATCTATTAGGAACATAAGTGTAATTAAGAGTCATGTAAATGGTGTGGAGAATATCCTCCAAGACAGTGCAGAAGAATGCCCTTATTCATCGTTGAAGAAAAGCCTATTCGCTGTAATGAAGTCAGCCTACAAACAGTGTTGAGGTTGGCCTACATGATTGCTGAAGGGTCGGCTTGATATCTGGCTGGAACAACTATAAATACCCCTACATATGCTGCAGTATACACACAAGTTTTTGTGGACAAGACTGAGGTTGACAGCGTGGAAATGGGAGCAGCTAGTGCGGATTTATCTAAGGTTATATAACATCTAAAAAGGCTGCGGACATAAGGACAAGTTCAGTGCAGCTTGAAGTATAACTTACTGAAGGTACGATGATGATGACTGAAGGTACGATGGTGACTGAAGGTTTGATGATGATGACTGAAGGTTCGATGATGACTGAAGGTGCAGAAAGAGTACAGTGAGAACATCTCTGATTGTAAAGTATCTAAGGAAAGAATTTGTCAAAACAGTGATTTAAAGGTGGTAGAAAGTGAGGAAGGTTTCAAGATGTTCAGTTACAAGTGAAAACTATTTTGTCTGTACATTTGACTAGTGCTTTGATAATTGACTTGATGAAAGATTAATTTAGTGAAATAAGAATACATAAGCAAGCTCACAAGTAATTATCAAGAAGAGAATTTGAGTTAATCACTTGCCCTACAAATTCTCAACAGGCATATCATCATGTAGTGAAGCCATACTATCAAACAAAGTATCTCATAAAAGTTTAAAACCCAAAGGTTCATCAATCAAAGATGTGTGACAATGAAGAGAGAACCAAATGATGAAGCATCAATCAAGAAGAAAACTCCATCATATCAAGCAAAAAATACTACCTCCAAGTGAATCCCACAAGTTCATGAAGAAAAATGATTCACAATTGGAGTAGCCTCTACCAAAGAGGGCTAGTATCACCATACCTCCTTGTAAATCTTTGAATCACATGATCAAGATCACATGTTCAATCATCATGCAATATAAGAGATAACAGAAAGGATCGTCATCAAGTGCATCTTGGCTCCAAGGATGGAATAGATACATAAACTCCTGAACTAGCAGCCCACAATGAACTGAGGTCAATTTAAGTAGAATTGGTGCCCACTAATAGTAGTTCATATTCAAGTAGTGCGCATCTTCCTACGAAGGTCACTAAGAAGCTTGAAGGAAGTTTCATCACACCATGCACCTTGGATCTAAGTCAAATCACCAATGGATAAACTTGCTAGGCTAGTGAGCCCGTCTCTGAAAATAGTAGCTGCATCTCAAGTGGGGTCCACCAGTTTCCTCCCAGAATGCTCCAAAGTCATATGAACCCTGAAAATTTGACCAAAACTGAACTTCTTGGAATGGTGTGAAGCTCAACCCAACTGCTAGCTATATGCAATACCGGGTCTCCAAAAATGATGCCAAATCCTGAGAAATCTCTGTGCTAAACCTGTGAAAAATTGCACAGTATGTGTTGTCCACCTGGAAAACCAATCTTTGGATAATCTCAATACACTCATACATTACAACTCTAGAACAAGGTCGGACTGGAATAAAACTCTATAACAATATACCCATATGCCCAAGGTACTCACAAGTAATGAACTGTAGATGCCGAATGGTGAAGTCTGCAATGTTGAGTCCACCCTGTACAGTGCCAACAAGTTGTTAATGCTGAATGGTGGTTCTGTAATATTGATCTTACCATAACTTGTATATGTAAATATGATGTTTACATGGCTAAGGCATGTTGCTGATGTGGAGGCCATAGGTCATAAGTTCAAATCTGGTCAGGTCCCTTGGGGTTAACAGCCCGCTATTGTGGCAAATGTTTGTGCTGCTATCCATCTGGATATTTCAGGGAAGAAGGTGGGTGGGTGGTAGGTGGGATGGGTTAAAGAAGTGTGGATAGCCCTTACAATTAAGTTATTTGTGAAATATACTTTTAAAAATTTTACTATTTAAAGTAATTTTTGAATTTACTCGAGTGATAATAATGCCATAATTTGTTACACATGAAGGAAAATTTTGATGGACAGGATGATACGATGAATATTGATATGATAATAGCCATCAAACCTATTCCCATGAACTGTGGAAGATATTTAAAATTTTAATCAAATTGCTATGTGAGTGCTTCTTGGTTAATTCAAATGGATTGGATTTTAGATGTAGTCATTTAGTGGATCTTACAGTACAGAACATTTATAGGGGTTGTCTGTCTAGCATTCGTTATGTATTATTTTAAGGTCATTGCATGGTACATACTTTGCACTTTTGAGCTTGATTTTAAGGATGAAGGACGTAGGACATGCTTTTCAGTTTTCAGATTTATTTTGAGTTCAGATTTATTTTCTATTCATATTGCTTAACGTTCCTTGTGAGTTACTCCAGTTAATTTTCTTTAAATTGAATGTATTTGTTGGAGAGAGTGGCAGGTCTTATAGTTCTATATATTAGATAGGCTAATAAGCAGTCGGGTAATTGTGCATCTTTGTACCACACTGAAAGTTTTATGAATAATTGTGTCTACAAAGTTATATGAAACATCATTAGTTCTAAATTTATGTCAGCAGTTTGATTAAATAATAGTGAAATCTCCCAGAGGAAACCAATGAGGTATGACTTTATGGTGTTGTAATCAGCATCACTTTTATCAGTGCATTGCATTGACCTGGACTGAGTGGTTGGACGCTCCAAACTACAAAGAATAAATGAAAAATATATCAACTACCAGCTGAGCAGCCAAATGAAGGACATATGCAAATAACTCCTGTAATCAACTCTCCTATACAAACACAGTTTGAGATCTTTCATGGTCTTTGATTACCAAAATAATTTTCGTTTTCTCCCTAAAATATTTTTCTCATATAAACTCTGAAATAATTCTATTTTGGTTAACATTCCACGGAGTCATGTTTGGAACCGTTTGTTTGTTTTAATTCTGCAAACATTGCTGATATAGTTGCTGGAATGACGGCCTCTGCATTAACTTTCTTTGAGTCTAAGATTTTTCTTATCTTTATAAAATTACGATTGAGTCTAAGGTACTGCAGGTTTATTGTTTTCATTGATTGCTACGTGTTACTAGAATATTTGTGATCTTTGACAGTGGGTCTATGCATAGTTCATAAATGGCTGTTAGCAATGTTATTGGTTAATTAGATGCTCCTGTTTTCTGTCAGGTCTATGAATTTGTTTTTGTGGTCTTTAGTGACCTCCATTATAGATGTTCCTGTTTATTCAATGCATTCATTTCCCTGTTCTCTGTACTGTGTTCGAACTTTAAACATGTCATAGACTGCCTCAGTTGATGCCATTTCTGGACAGATCTGTGACTTGTGAAGAACTAGAGATGTGCTTTTGTATAGTGACTGCATCATATTAATGTGAATGTTCTTGGAGAGAAGATGGTATTGATTGGATGCATTTGCTTTGTGTAGCTTTGCAATTACTTTCAATGAGAAGTTGACAAGAACAGTAAGGAAAGTTTCTCCACAACTGGCGGCAAAGATGCGACCACCAGTCACGTAAGCCATACTGTTTGTTTTGGGACAAATTTCTGGGAAAGTATCACAGAAATAGTCTTATGATCTTAATTGACCCTATTTGCAGGCCAGTAATTCGAGGACGTCCAGTCAAGAGGACAAGGACAATTCATGTTTGTGGTCAACCCCGTTGGATGTTTGTTTTGCTATTTTCCTCAGGTAGGAATTATGTGAATGAACTTTATATGTTAAGTAGTCTGTTGAGCTATGCTTAAACATCTGTTGTTAGGGTTTCTATTTTACAATTTTAATTTGCGTACAGATCCTGGACAGTCCTGAATTTGCATTTTTATAATGATAAGATCTCATTATTAGTTTGGAAATGATGACTATTGCTGAAATTGTGTGCAGCTAGTGCTTTGGTGTGGTTTGCGTCTTGTGGTCTCCTAACGGTTCTTTGGGCATTACTACTAGGCCTTCTATGTGAGCCTCTAAAATCTGTATATTATTACATTGCAAAGTTTGGTTGTGTTACGGCTTGGTTATTGGCTATTATTAAATCTTGGAATATTTTTTGGCAGCTACCCTCCTCCATGCAAGTTTCCGTACTCCAAATCTCAAAGCTCGACTGAATACTTTCCGTGAAGAATTTCGGGCAGTGTGGCGGAACTATAGTGATTTGTAAGGAAGACCGAGTAAAATGAAATGCGAGCTTAATCACTGTGAGTGTTATACATATACCTTTATTGCTATTCTAGGCTAAGAAGGCCCATGACAAATTTAGATCTTGACAAAGCATATATATGTGTGTGCGCCTGTGTGAGGCTGTACCTTGAGCTTTCCCCGATTTTATAAAATTCACAGGATGTTGACTATGGATATCTTAAGAGTGATAAGTCCCCTATGCTTGATGCAGTAGACCAAAAAATTTACCATGATTACAGACCTGGATAAGGATGAGGTTACTGGTCAGATGCTTAGCATGTTATGATAGGTTTGATGGTTTTATTTCAAGTTGTTTATCCTGGGTCCATCGTAAGTATTTTTTTTGATAAAGTTCTCAAAGATTTGGATTGACATGCCAAAACATTTAGTAGTTTCATTTTGAGCTTCACTGTATTGATTTCTCATCCTATGTTGAATCTGATTGAAGTCCTGTGTCTGCCCCTGTTTTTTTTTGTATTGAATTACAACAGGATAGAGTTGCATAAAGACAAATTTCTCTGAGGCTGTGTAAAGATGATTGTATAATTTATTGAATAGAAAATATGTCAAGATACAATTTCATTGCAACTTATTAATATGGCTAGGGCTTTATTAAAAGTTGCGAAATTGCTAATATATGTGCATGAGAGCAATATGTTTTGTACATAACATGTCTCATGTTCTTGCAAGCCAGTTAAAACCTATGTTGCACTAGTTTCTGGGATGGGGGAATAGTGGGGATGAGGGGATGCATTTTCCTGGGATGGCCAGAGTTCACCTCCAAGTCTTTGAGGGGACGGATATATTTTTCCTGGGATACGGTGGGTGATATATATATATATATATATATACAGAGAGAGAGAGAGAGAGAGAGTAAATTGCAGAAATTTTCTTTCTAATGCTTGGACCTTTTTTACTGTAATGCTCCAACAGAATATAGTGATAAATCTTTTAATAAATTAATGCTAAGTCAGTTTTACACTATAGCACATTTAACATAATAATAAAGCATTGAATATATTATATAACCAAATGTCAATGATCCGACGTATTAACGGGCTCACCGTATTAATGTTAAAGGGCCCACCATATTAATCCAAATCCAAATCAAAAGTAAATCCAAAGTTTTAAAATGAATTTCTTGTCAAATTTGCCTTTGACCCAACAGAAAAACCAAGAAAAATCTGCACTGCTCCTTTTTTGAAGAGACTCCTGTACATAAAGTGCCCAAGAATTTCACTGATTCAGTTTAGATCCTGTGTTGGAACAGAGAAGAAAATAGAGGTGTCAACTAGGGTGGAATCTTTCACCACCGAAATTGACAGATAATAGGGGTCTTAATATCCTCAGAGCCTCAGGCTCAAAGAAGACAGAGATAAAATGATCCACAAAAATGATGCCTCCAAATGAATTCAATCCACCTTTATTTATAGATAGACTTCCTTGAGGGGGGGTTTATGGGTTGAGTGTATCTTAGTATCTTACTCAACCCCCAGTTTTGGGGTTTTCCACCCAACTGACCCAAAACTTGCCCAACAGTGGGTATTTTGGGGTTTTATCCCCTTTATGAAGGACTATAGCCTACAGGGATGGATAGGCTACTAAGTCAATTTGTCTTCCATTCGTAATTCGTCTTCAATTTGTAGAGGACATTTCAGTCCCCCTCCCGAAATTGCTTGCCCTCAAGCAATTACAAATTCGGTTGCTGCGAAATTCGTCTTCCTCCCCATGTCACATCCTCCATTTCGACTGCATCAACACCATCTCCTTGCTTATTCAAGTGGGCTGGGGTAAATTGGTGAAGAACAAAAGCAACTTGAGAGGCAGACCCAAGATGATCAAATGACATATTTCCACTCGCTGAAGACTTTCCTAAGGCATTAAAATGACATAACAAAAGAATAACAGGAGCATATTTCTCAGCAGTATTAAATGCTTGACCAAGTGTAATAGACTTGTTTCTTTCCAAAGCTCGCAGAAGATCATAACAATTATATCCAAGAAGATCTAAGCTTCTTGCAACCTGTCTGACAAAAAAACATTTACCGCAGCCTGGGGGACCATGTCAGAGCACTGTCATCTATGATCTTAAATGAAAATGCAGAAGGATGTAAGCAAAGTGCCAGCAAAGCTGCCAAATTTCGAGCTATATCCTCTTGCACATATGTGCATTCTGCACCACCAATAGTCATGAAAACAGGAGCCACTTGTAAAATTTCAGTATCTGGAGAAACAACACAATACTCACCAGGATCTCTCTCAATGATTTTATATTCCATACTTCTCATTCCTCCACGTGCTAGAGAAAGGTCTCCTTTTCTTTCTGGGTGGTAGGCTGCTAAGAGTTGAAGCTTCAAGTACACATTGAACAAGTTTCCCGTAACACCTTTGATTGGTTCATACATAGGCAGAATATGCATATGCTTCCCATGCCTAATGTCTGAGCGCTGATGAACCTACATTGCATCCCTAATCTTAAGAGTTGTAAAGGGTTTTTCTAGGGTCATGTTGACCAAAAATCAGCGTGTTATTTTCTGTGTGTGTGGCTGAAATTATTTCTGAATTTTATTTCTGTAATTTTCAGCGCTTTGAAATTTCCAGAATTTGTGTTTTCAGAAATATTTATTATTTCCAGCTTGTTGAATGTATGGTTATGGGAATGGACATTTAACTACATGGGAGTAATAAGGAGAAACTGATAACCGGGGTTGGGTAAAAATTTCTACACTCTAGACAAAAGATTAAAACAACTCCAAGTAGACCAAATAATGAAGAAAACACAAACAAAAGAAGGCAACCAAGGTATGGAAGAGGAAGAAAAAGGAGCAGCCTGAGACTTCAATAGCAAAATGAAGTCATGATAGCTTCAACAGGAGCAACTCAAGAAAACAAAAGAAGAATTCAATCAATTTTATAGGAGCAACAACATATTAGGGGGAGAGCAACCCCAAAATATCTTGAAAAATATCAAATTTACACTTGTGTCGAAGGGACTTGGTATCTTACTTATTGTAGCTGGAAGCAAACCCTAATCAAAGTACTCAAAAACTGTGTAAGATTAGCAATGCAAAGTGAAAGCTCTTTTGTGATTGGTGTAGGTTCATATTTCATGTACATGAAGAAAAAGATATTATTCAATTCAATGAGAACAATGTCAGCAGTAATAAAAAATGATATTGGTAGGGCCAACTACCATACTATTGAGATTTCTCCAATAGTCAAAGCTTGTGAAAAGCCTGTGCAAGATGTGCTACTAATTGATCTAGAAAAGAGTTTATCTTCGAATCTGGAGTACATAACAAGAGCTGAAGCAAGACACTAACGGTTACCCAATATGTATTGAACGAGTGAATATATACAATATCATGTGGTTAATGGATTACCATGTTATTAAGCAATCAAAAATCATTGTGAAAAGAAAGACTAGATGGGGAACTTCTTTTCAAGTTTTAGTCTCTCTACTTAAAAACTTAGTCAGTGCTGAGAATTAAGCCAAATAGAAATCAAACTTAAAATAAACTCGGTGAAAGAAAGTCAAGGGAAATAAAAGAGGTCTTCCTCAAATCCAAAAGCTTCAACTCACCTATGAAGAATTACAAGAAAATGAATTAACCAAGTAATATTACTCAAATCTCTTCTATCACTATGGGGTTTAACATGAAGAAGAGGAAGATAGTGATTTTAAAGTAGAATTATCAAAAGACACTTCAATTGCAAAGGAAGTGCAGAAAACAACTAGCAGAGGAGGGTACCATAACCTATGTAAATGAAAATAAGGCTAAACACTAAAAATCAAGAACTGATCCAAATCCACTTTGTGTGAGTTGATCATAAGAGAAAACTCAGAGAGTAAACAAGAATTTTGACAAGAAAATAGAAGCCCAAAGATAATTGAACAATCAGAATGATTTATCCAACTCTGCTGCTGGGTAATTGAATAAATCTTTATTTGCAACACCTCTTTCTAGCTCCCAAGTTACTAGACCCATAACATAACCACTAATAGGATGTTTGTGTGTGTGTGGATCCCAAGCTATTGAAACCCCTACTATGTATGTTGCTTATGCTTTTGACAGGGGGATGTTCCCATGACTCTTAGGGTATTGCCAATTAGATATCACCTACCTAAATACAAGATAGAGAGACAATTTAGAGAGTAGATAAAGACGTTACTGAGGTGGCTACGCCAATTGGGATGATGATTTGGTTGTCCCACATGTCATAATCTTTCCTTCTCCCTCAATAATCTTTTGGCACCAAATAGAAAAGTTGCGGACTCACTCGAACTTATTGGGCCAGGTGCATGTACATAACACCTCTGACGGTGGTTGCCAAAGCTCCGAGTGAGCCCGAAATGAGCCATCGACTTGGATATACCAAGTGATAAGAATGCTTCTGAGATGACGCCATAGACAACTTTGCTCCTTGGTTACAATTGTATGTAAACCCCCCCTGAACTCACACCCCCCAAACAAAGTCGTAGAGAAGGTTATGACTTACCTTTGTTAAATACCTATATGTCTAAGGAATGAATGCTGGCAGGGAAGGTAACGCAGAGAAGAATAACGACTATAAGAGTGGGAATAATTATGGTTAACGCAGAATTGATAGGAGCAGAGATGGCAGGAAACAAAAAGACAGATAATGAATGTTGGCAGTCCTATACATAGTATTGACAGGTTGAATATATTATTGTTGCAGGATTGGATGCGATACTTGGTATATGATTGCGTTATCAGCATTTAATTTTTGACATATTCATATTTGCTATGCGTTGTAAATATCAACTAGGCTGGGTGATTGGATAGTGTTACAAAAGAATATATGTCGTAGGTCCGTTACAAAAGAATTATTACAAATGATGCGTTACATGGTAATTCAAAGAGTGCGGTACATTGAAATTCGGGGTTTCTACCCTAATCTGGTCTGTTACTGTTGAGTCTACCAAAGAGGGATTTTTCATCTATTTGCAACCATATACAACAATATTTTTTATGGGATCGATGTGTAATGATATACTACAAACAATATATATCGTTGCATAACGCTTTGTTGCAAACAAAGATATGGAACACTATTCAAACTTGATAAAAACGTTGCAAACGAATTATGGTTTTGACTATATGCTACAAACAAATTATGGAACGTTATTCAGACTCCCTTGCATATGTTGCAAACAAATTATGATTATTGACATATTATGGGTTTGACTATATTATTGTTTCGACTAAATGAAATGACTATATTATTGACATATTTTGACTATATGGCCTTAGTGCGAATTAGTTGGAGGACATTAATTCATTATCATATTATGGAGATCGTTAATCCATTATTATATTATGAAGAGCGTTAATTAATATATAATGGAAAGCATTAATGAATTTGTTGGAAAGTCATACCATAGATATGGTTTACATAGAAGTCATGGTTTATATATGCAACGCAAATATGGTTTCATGAAAACGTAGATATGCTTTGTAGTGCTTTAATACTATGCATAGATATGATTCCGTGATGTTGAAGAATGTAACTATGTTCGGTATTCATTATTGTACTCTAGTCAAATGTAATATATTTGTCAAAAAAAAAATATTGTTATTTTAATTGACTTTTTAAAGCATGGTTTTCATGCTTGGGTCAATTGTCATAGGTCAAGTCTCCATTGTAGGCTTTAGGATTGAGTCAAAGTTTGTCTTGTCATGTTGAACTCCTCCATCAAGTCACCTTGTGTCGGCCTCAAAAGAAGAACCATCAAGTCAGCTTCCATAAGAAACTACAAGTTGACCTATCCTAAATATGAAGACATAACTGTTCAAGAACTCATGTCGGCACATTTACTATGGAAAACAACTATAAATAGGAGGGTATACCTCGCTCCACGGTTCAGTTATAGCTCGAATAACATTTCAGAAGAAAAGTTTCGGTGAAGGAGCTCGGATTACAAAAGGTAAGTTCGGATCACTTTTTAGAGTAATGATTGCGAATTGCAGTTCAGTGTTACCACAAAGAGCTCGGGGTAAGTTGCAGACATGTTCAGAAATCACAGTGATATTTTTCCGTGCTATACTTCGGTGCTATCACAGTGAATGAATCTTGATGCTATCACAAGAATGAATTTCAGGGCTATCACAAGAAGGAATTTCGATGCTATCTCAGTAAACTAAACTCAGTACTACCACAGTGAATGTCTCAGTGTCATCAAAGAAATGAAGTGTCTGTTCTTCAGTGTCTCGTTGCTAGTACAATGATGAAGTCTTGATGAAAATACAATGATAAGGATTCAATGCCATTACAGTGATAAAGCTCAGTGCCTTTGCAGTGATGAAGTTCGGTGTCATTGTAGTGATGAGTGTCATTGCAGTGATGAATGATGGAGTTTGGTGCCACCTCAATGATGAGGACCTAGAGCAGGAGAAGAACATTTTGAAGAATGCAATACTACTCACAAGTTTGACTTGATGGAGGGAGTCTCTAGTTTGTAGGGGTCTTGGTCGTCTCATCTTGAATCCACTGAAGGAAAATTTTTGACTGGGTTTTCCCCTAGCGTGGGGTTGCCCTGGCAACGTCCCTACATCTTGTGTTCTCTTCTATTTGTTTCTTGGAATTAGTGTTGATGATAAGAAAAGATAATTCAAAAAGAACAAATAATAATAATAAAAACATCACAACATAATGTCATAATAAGAGAAATCGATTAACTACCACACTAAGGATTTCTCAACATGGAATCAGAGCTATGGTCATGATCAAGGGTAGTTTGAAAATCACTTGGGTGCATTTGTATTGAAGATCAAGTCAGAAGGATTCAAAGGAATCTTGAATGACTAATTTCAAAAGGTTCAAGTCATACCAAGACAGTTCAGTGATCAAGCTATATCAGTTCAACAAACAGTTCAGTGATACAACCACAGTAAGACAATGTGGATTACATGCATGGTGCAAAATATTAGAAGGATTTCACATAAGTTTCAGAGAATGTCACTTCCCTCATATTAAGTGTTTCAAGTAACAAGGTGTCGATATAACACAATGAATTGTTCGGATCAACCACAGAGAAATGTACATGTGATATTTCAGTGACAAGTGTTAAGGTGTTGACTTGGTACAAATCTCAGAGGGAGGTTCAATGATATTACAATGAGAAATTTCGGTTTATTATAGTGAAGAAAACTCAGTGATCACAGGACCGAAGATTTTTGAGTATGGATAATTATTGCTTGGGCTATATCTACAATACCTTCATTAAATGAACTGTGTCATCACATAAAGAATTCGAACTCTGTCCTATGGAAAATGAAATTGATAGTCCAAGGAACCAACTTTAAGAAAGGACTCTTTAATGATCTGAACTACAAGGAACCAACTTGAAGAAAGGATTCTCTAAGGATTTGAAGTACAAGGTACCTATGTTCATGAGTTTTTAGATTTGCAATATATCTAATAATTCTTGCTTATAGTTAGTCTAGGGTAACGATTGTAATACCTAGATAACATGCATCCTTATCTTCTAGAGTTTACAAGTAATCTAGGATTTCAAGTGAAAGTCTTATTGTTGATTGAAAGAATAAATAAATTGATCTTTGACATAATAAGATTCCATCTTCATGGTTCTGTAGGAGATCTAAGTCGAGGAATTAAATCATGTTCTTGGTATCACATGTTTTGTTTGAGAGTATGTATTACAGGTGTACTAGATCATGGTTGAATACAAGAAGAACACTTCAAGGAATTACTACAAGGTTTGCTAAGAAATAAAGGTATGCCTTCGATCACAAGCTTTGTTCTCTTTATAATCATTCTCTTTGGTAATCCATTCTATATTACTAACAATTGTTGTGTCTAGCTCTCTTGAATCTTAAAAGATTCTTGTTTGGTTGTGTCTAGCTCTCTTGAACCTTATATCTCTGATTGTTTGTATAATAAAACCCTAAAATGGTTCTCTGGAAAAATCCTAACCTAAGGGTATGATAATAATGTGCAAAACCCTAAAACTACTTAGGGTTATTAATGAAGAATTACTATTACGTTGATGATGTCATGTTTAAGGTTTTGGTATGATCATGAAAACCCTAACTTGTTAGTGATGAAATGATGTTGTCCGAAATCCCGAACCTTTGAAATTATGGTATAATAGGGTTTGCTTTGTTATGAACTGAAACCCTAGGTTTTGGTTAGGTCTACAAGCAAAATTCTTGTTATGTACTTAAAGTCCTAGGATTGAAACCCCAAGTATGTGTTCATTTGGTTGAAACCCTAGCTTAGTCTAGGTTAGGATATGTCTAATGTATTAATATTGTCTGACATGATATGCTTATGCATGATGGTAATCTCCTAGATATGTGTGTTGACCAAATTCTTTATGGTCATAAGTCTTAGGGTTTGGAAACAAGCCCTAGTCAAAGTTTGAATTTCTAGGATGATGTTATTTGAGAAATCTAGGGTCTACATTGAACCCTAGTAGAAACTATTCATGTTGATCAAGCTGTGATTGTTTTGATTGTTATAGCTCATGTATGAAATCTAGGGTTTACATAAAATCCTAGTGGGAAGTCTAATATATATGACTACTAAAAGTTATTAGATACTTTTCTTTTCTTTTGACTTATTTCTAGGGATCACTATATGACAAAACTAATCTTCTGTCATCTTGATTGAGTTGTTGATGTGATTTAGGGTTTGTAATGAACATGGGCTAGAAGTTGAAGTATTGAAGTATAGTCTCTTGATGATTATGTTTGTAAAGTATAATGCTTCCGCTACTATAAGATTTCGTTATGAATAACTTCATGCTTCTATTGATCTGGTTGTACTTGTTGTCTAAGTTGTGCAGGTACATCATATTCAAGTTGGTAAAGATGTATGTAAGAGAAGACGATATGTTAATCATGATGAGAAGGATGGAAGCCACAGAAGATTCTCCAACGCCAAAGGAAGAAGTTTATCTCCCTAGATTAAGAGGGAGCCTAGATAAAAGAAGAAGTGATGGATATGGTTCTCTACTTCATGTGTCAAGCACTAGACCAGGACTAACAACCATAAATCTTAGTGAAGGTTGTGAGTAAAAATCATAGTCATGATGGTTATCTTGAAAGAAGAAATTGGAGAATGCTTTGTTGAGGCGTTGTTGTAAGAAGGAAAGTAGGATCCGATTGAAGAATATGTTGCTGCATGTAAAGTAGGAAAGGTAAGTGTATGATTGAGGAATCTTCTGCCAAAGATTCGGTTGATAGTCCTACTTTGTTGAGAAGCAACATCATTTTGCTTGAAAGACCCCGAAGGTTTGTGTTTGTTTATGAACATGTGAAAGTATATTATTGATTGGGGTTTTTGTTTGTATAGGTGAATCTCACAAAAGTTTGAGAAGCATAATGGTTACCGATCAATTTGATCGGGAGAGATTTGTTGTTGAGGCTTTGTGAGTGAAGCATTGCCTGGAAAGACATCAGGCCGACACTTTGTATTGATGTTTGGTAAGGAGGGTGGCATCGGGTGGATGCACACCTAGTTCCCTGGGTTGATGGTTAGTAAGTAAATCTGATGGTACCTATATAGGCTGAAATCTTTAGTCCTTTATAGTCCCACTCGGATAGATTTCCCTGGTCAGGAATTTAGTTCGTGGCATTGCAGTGCCTAAAATGTTGAGAGACCAAATGGATAGATTGCCCTTCAAGAATCTAGTCCATGGCATTGCGGCGCCTAAATCGTTGAGAGACCAAATGGATAGATTTCCATGGTCAGGGATCTAGTCCTTGGCATTGCAGTGCCTAAACATTTTCATAAATAAAGTGAGATCTTCCATGTACCTCTTTAATTATATATGAATACCTCCCTAGTTAAGAGGGAGTGTTGAAGAATGTAACTAGGTTCGGTCTTCATTATTGTACTTGAGTCAAATGTAATATATTTGTCAAAAATAATTTATTTTTATTTTAATTGACTTATTAAAGCATGGTTTTCATGCTTGGGTCAATTGTCATATGTCAAGCCTCCATTGTAGGCTTTAAGATTGAGTCAAAGTTTGTCTTGTTATGTTGAACTCCTCCATCAAGTCACCTTCTGTCGGCCTCAAAAGAAGAACCATCAAGTCGACTTCTATAAGAAACTAAAAGTCGACGTAACCGAAATATGAAGACATAACTGTTCAAGAACTCATGTCGACTCATTTACCATGGAAAACAACTATAAATAGGAGGGTATACCTAGCTCCACATTTCAGTTATAGCTCGAATAACATTTCAGATGAAAAGGTTCGGTGAAGGATCTCGAACTACAGAAGACAAGTTCAGATCACTTTTTAGAGTAATGATTGGGAATTGCAGTTCAATGTTACCACTAAGAGCTCGGGTTAAGTTGCAGACAGGTTCGGAAATCACAGTGATATGTTTATGTGCTAAACTTCGATGCTATCATAGTGATTGAATCTCGGTGCTATCACAAGAATGAATTTCAAAGCTATCACAAGAAGGAATTTTAGTGCTATCTCAGTAAACTAATTTCAGTACTACCACAATGAATGTCTTAGTGTTATCACTGTAATGAAGTCTCGGTTCTTCAGTGTCTCGCTGCTAGTACAGTGATGAAGTCTTCATGAAAATACAGGGATAAGGATTCAATGCCATTACAGTGATAAAGCTCGGTGTCTTTGTAGTGATGAAGTTCGGTATCATTGTAGTGATGAATGATGTAGTTCAGTGCCACCTTAGTGATGAGGACCTAGGGGAGGAGAAGAACATATTGAAGAATGCAATACTACTCACAAGGTTGACTTGATGGAGGGAGTCTCTAGTTTATAAGGATCTTGGTCATCTCATCTTGAATCTACTGAAGGAAGAATTTTGATTGGCTTTTCCCCTAGAGCGGGGTTTTGCCCTGGCAGCATGCCTACATCTTATGTTCTCTTCTATTTGTTGCTTGGCATTAGTCTTGATGATAAGAAATGATAATTCGAAAAGAACAAATAATAATAATAAAGACATCACAAGATAATGTCATAATAAGAGAAATAGATTAACTAGCACACTATGGATTTCTCAACATGTGACAACACAGATATGGTTCGCAGTGGTGATAGCTGTGGGAGATAATACTCTATGTAGATATGGTTCATATGGAGAGCATTCAATAATATTTTTTGCATTGACAACATATTATGTTGGGCAGTGTATTAACTTGGTATCATACAACATTTGTGGAGACATATATATATATATATATATATACACACGAAGTAGCAACAATAGCAACAATATATGTTTGGAGCAGTGTTATGGACCATTATAATATATATATTCAATGCATTAATGCATTGGCCAATTTGCGTTATTGCTGGAGAGAAATGTCTTACTTATTCCTCCACTACAACGTATGTATGAGTGTCTGGATGAATATTTTACCCTCACTCATGGAATTGCACAACATTTAACACATTTTGAGCAACGTTATGCATTTGGAACAATGTTAAACTTGCAACAACACAATTTGGAGTAGAATTAAATTTTACAAAGCCAACAACGTTTACAATGTTATTTGTAGAGTGTTGAAAAAATATATTATGGATCGTATATTTGGAACGACGTTCTATTGCCAACCTCATTTGGTATTAGCGTTTAATACATTTTTCCAAGATAAAATTATTGATTGCCTTGGAGCATGGTTTATATTGACACCATTTTTTTATAATTCACATTGCATTGGTTTATAAAAAACGTTAATACCCAAGGTTCATAGTAGATTGGGAGAGCGTTGAGCGTTAATATTATCACAGTTTTAATGTCAAGATCTTCTTTTAATTGCCAACAACGTTCATTACCATACAACACTATTCAATACAATGCAGTGTTAAAGCAACAACGATATATAATGGATCGACATGGAACGATATCAATACAACGAAAATGGAACAATACAACGATATATTTATTGAAGCATTTATGAAGATATGCCAATGCAATGATAACGAATTATCGATGACTTTAGAAAAAGTCTTTCACATTTAAAAGAAGTAATGGAAGGAATGGTTAACGACCTCGCATGTCATACGTGCCAACCTTTGCTTTTGTATTTGAAGCATTTAGATTTTGAAGGCATAATATCTCCCCGCAAATTGCAGCGTTTGGTAGAAAAAAAATGGAGGCAGATTTTATTTGTCATATTTTTTCACTGTTGCCCCAAATAACAACCTTCTTCTCGAGCTACGAAATTTGGAAATGCAGTTGAAGGAACGCTAGATTGATTTGCAAAAGACTATGAACGACTTAGTAGCTCTAAGCAGAGCTATCGATGCTGAAGATCAATTAAATATTTCCCCGAGTAACGCATTTCCAAAGAAGGAAATAACTCAATTCTATCACTTGGTTGTGTTAACGCTCAAACTAGTAGGGGACCCATGAGGGGATCCTATAGGGCAACTACTAGGTCAAGGGCAACAATGGAGCAATACCCCACTGTCACCTCAGTTAAAGCTCGTTGCTCATTACGAACTTTCACCGATGGGAGAAGACTCGATATATTAAGGATCACGATAATGAATGTATCAATGATTGGATTAAAGGTGATCTTGAGAAGCCTATTCACAAGAGAGGCTCAAATATGTGGCTTGCTTGCTTGGAAAGCAAGGTGAAAAGCTCTCTAGGAAGGGCTAAGAGGATTTCAAGGACTAGGTTTTGATTATATGACTTGCCAAGGATGATCCTAGTTCTTAAAATCCTTGTAGAAACTTGGTTTCCATATGGTCTTTGTAAAATTATCTTCCAAAAGTTTTGGGACCACACGGGACCAAGTGGTCCCAAAGTTAGGTCAAGTGGCTGGAGTTGATCAATCAAGGGTGTGCTTGACCTAATTGAGTGAGAGAAGGGGATCAAAGGAGAAATTATAAGAATTTTTGATGCAATGATCCAATGAGGTCACTAGCCAAGGGAGACCAAGGGCAAGAAACGATCTCAGGGTTAGGGCTTGGAATATCCACAGATCCCACTGTCGGAATTGCTTCAAATTTGGAGAACTCCTAGGAGACATAACAACGCAGTAGAGGGAAAGAGATAGAATTTTTTTGATGGGTAAATAGTGAGAAAAATGATGCCCTAGGTCACCTATGGAGGCTAGGCCTAGAAGAGAAACAGAAAGCTGAGTTAAGATGATCGCCTATGGAGGATCAATGCCTAATCCTTGGGAGAAATGGAGTTAAGAAGATTCCAATGCTTAGGATGATTTCACTTAGTCAAGGAGGCCTCTGAAACAATTTCGCATGGCAATTAGGGCATGGGACAATTGCTCAAGGTCTTTACACTTCGATATGCAACATATGATGACTTATTGAGATAAACTATAGAAAAAATATCTCTAGGAACATTCAGTTATTCATACATGGCCCATGACATTATGCAACGCTATAAAAAGACAAATTTCCACACTTTCACATAAGAGAAGCAACAAATTTCAGCCTAGTATAGCGAAAATCCCCAACAACATGCATGCGACATAAAAAAATGACAAAATAGCATCAAAAGAGTACTTACATGTAAGAACAAGTATATCTAATCATCATCATATGCCAATAATGAAGATCCAAGACAAAAATGAAGAGATCCAAACATCAAAATTCAACAATCCACCCAATTTCGTCCTCCAAAAAGAATAGCGAAAACCTCACAAGAGAGAATGATCCAATCAAGGTGTTGATGATCCAAATGATTCATCACACTTGTATTTATACACTTCCTAATGAATTTGATTTAGTTAATTTGGCCTAATATAGCCCCTAAAATAAAATAATGTGCATACTAACAATAACTTTTGGTGACAAGCCCACCAAATAGCTCATTACTACATGAATAAGCCTGTCAAGAGGGTCAAAGGATCAACAAAGTGAATCGTTGGGCCTTTGAGGAGGCCAAATGAAGTCCAAAGGGTGCCATGATGTAGAAATGGACTCCCATCATAGTGGACAAGGGGTTGGCCCCTTGTTCTCCAAGCAAGAACCTGTGGTGCTCCCAAGTGGGTGTGGGGGCACAAGGTCATCCGCATAGGGCTCCAAATGGATCGAAGGTGCCCGTAGACCATCTGTAAGGGCTGGAATGATGACATAAGATCTCCTTTTGGAGCGGGGGACAATCCTCTGGATCCTGGAACATCTGCAAAGTGTATGGTACATCTGTGGAACTGACTGGGCATGGTGAACTAGGTGCATCATCCTCATCCAAAAGGTGGAATAGGAGCAATCAACGAGTGCTGCTGGGGATTCTTGAAGTAATCCCGACTATGGTGGAGGCCCATGGCTCTCAATGCTCACCTTACAAGTGCCAATGTGGCCCTCTGGAGGGCTAGGGTGCTGTATAAGGAGACCAAGCCCCAAATGGGAATCCACCTGCAATCTTGCATAAGATCCAATGTGTCCCCTTGCCCTCCAATACAACAAATCATCAGAATAATCAAGTAAAAGAGCCTACAAGTCATGGAATGAATGGGACACTTCATGGTGGCATGCCCTTCCATAGTGGGCTTTGGTATGTACAAGTGTCTCCAAGCTCAATAAGGGGGTTAGCCAAGGGCCATATTAGGTGGTTTCAACCTCTATAGAGGGTGACATGTTGGAGGTACATTCCTCAAATGGTAGGTGGAAAATGATATAATAATGGAATGGAGTGGGGATCAGGGGAAACATCGATGTTGCATGTCAAGGTGCAAGGGTAGTTGTAATAAGGGAAGCCCACACCTGGGTATATGAGTGTAGGAGGGAGAAAATCGTGGTACATGAGTTACTCCGACCTTTGTTTTTCCACCCTTCTTCATATGCCTTTTTCCTTTCATTGATTTCTCTTCATAACCGCTTGGGGCTCCAAGGGATGAGAGCATGATGTGTAATATGTAGCAGTAGATACCCCCTTAAGGTGGGGTGGTTCATTGTCCACGAGGGGTTGGGACAATCATGGGTTCCTTAGTGATGGAGGGGGCTCATCTAGGGCACATATGAACCAAGGTGATGGCCATGGGTGAGGGGTAGAGCTCATGTTGGGCTTTTTCCCACGTGCTAAATTCGTATGTCTTGGCTATCTTTTGCATTTTATGGTACATTTCCTGTTGAAAGTGGCCAAATTATGCTTTTTCCTTTCTTTTTAGCAGCATCAACCTCTGGGGCATCGTTCTAGGCCCGACCCAAGGTGTGGACAAGGGGAGGGGGAGGCTAACCTTGTGTGGATCCAGTGGACACATGTGGACCTGAATGGGAAAAGAGATGAATGTGGTTAAAATGAGTGGAAGAGGAGAAATGTAGGTGGTGTCAGGAAGCGAGGCCACACAACCAAAATCAGGATTTCTCATGTAGTGCCATCCCTAAAGCTAATGGCCATTAAAAGAGATCTCACGGGACTAAGATATAAGGGTAACTGCGAAATCGGGCAATGGAGACAAGAATACAAACCTAACCTACTCTTTTCGCCCACCAATTCATGCCCAAAAGTGCTCATGACAAGTAAGGAAAACTACTCAACTATACCAATGAAAAGCCATACCTTTAGGGTCAGAAGGCCGACCTTCAAACATACAGTCATAGCAGATGGGCGAGGGACCACAAGACTAGCTCAGGCAGCAGAGCAAATGGCACATCAAGCTATCTGGGGGTTGCAAGGGGCCGTTGACTGAGGACCATCTAGGATTTTTTTTTTTCTCCCATATACACTACCCACACGTGGTGGGTAACAACGGGCTCCAACTGGGACATGAGCTCTCAGAGAAGTGCGCGAAGCTACTCGAACGGGAGGTTATGAGAACACCAACAATCTCTTGGTTACCGTAGATCTGTTACCTGCACATATCAAAGGCCAAACACATGGGGCAACATGTTTTTGTGGTGTCTTATGATCACCCATGCTTAGTGTTAGGCCGTAAAATCAACACAAAAGTAAAAAATATGCAATTTTAATCTAGATGCAACTAATCTATTATGAGAGCTATCATATGATGTTAGTTCTAATGATAAAATCAGTTTGCAATGCATCCTACCCTAACATGCATGAGTGGAAGGCAAAGAGTAAAGCCTGTTCTCTTCATATTCTTATGTGGAATACAAACAACCAACAAACTATCTTTATAAAATATGTGATTTTGGAAGGCAAAAAGAGGTTAGAAGTTAGAGAGTTAGGGAACATGTGAGAGCTGATATTATTCGTGAGTTACTTGACACATATGATGCTAATGTGAAGCAAATTTGAAGGGGAGAAGAGGCACAAATAAATATGGAGGTATGCAAAATCGATGACTAGGTAAATCAACATATTGTTCATTGTATGTGTCAGGGGATTGTAGTCTCCTTTCAAGTGTGAGTTTGATAATGAACAGGTTGTAGCCTGTCGAGGTAGGAGCCTCCTGTGGGTTGTAGCTTGCAAAAAGCTTATGGGAGTTCGAGCTTCCTTGCATGTTGTAACTTGTAGAAAAATTGAGGTAGTAGCCTCCTGTAGGTTGGAGCCTACAAAAAATCAAATGTAATTAGAGAGTAGGAGCTTGCATTTGCATCACAATAATAACAAAGTCATGGTTTTCTCCCTTTATGGGTTTCCACTTATACTTGGTGTCCATATGTATTTTTGTTATGTGCTTATGTGATATTTTGGTTAATTTATTACTCGCAGGTCACATATTAAATCTGCTGTTCACTATGTGTTAAGCTGCTCATGTAATATTTCAGTTAATCAACTAAAATATATATATTTTTAATATCCATGAATTTACTTAAGCTAATTCACCCCCCCTCTCAATTTAGTCAAGTTTTCGTCATTGAGTAGAGCTAATAGATGGTCATTAGAGAAATTTTGAGGTCTAAAATGGGCCTCAAAACAAAAAATATACAACCAAAATCAACTTTATAAAAACCAATAAGATTCAAGATGATGATGTCAACCATGGGGGATTCACCATTTTTGAAGTAAAAAAGTAAAAAAAAAGTAAAAAATAAAGAATAAAAAAACTACTTTTTTAACTCGTATGTTCAACTCATCTCCCTGCGGTTTTACTCGAATTTCGAGCGGGAAGACTCATTGGATGCATAATTAAATTCCTCATCCAAAGAGTACCCATGTTGCATACTTTTGATGGACCCTACTGTATGAAAAATGAGAAATACATGAAAAAACATAATATCATGTTTTTTCATGTATTTCTCATTTTTGATGCAGCAGGGTCCATTGAAAGTATGTAACATGGTACTCTTTGAATGAGGCATTAAATTATGCATCCAATGATTCCTCCGGCTCAAAATTTGAGTAAACCATAGGGAGATAAGTTGAAAATATGAGTTAAAAAAATAGTTTTTTTATTTTTAATTTTTTAATCTTTTTACTTTTTACTCCAAAAAGTGTATCATTCCCCATGGTTGACATCATCATCTTGAATCCTATTGGTTCCTATAAAGTTGATTTTGGTTGTACGTTTTTGTTTTGAGGCCCATTTTAGACCTCAAAATTTATCAAATTTTGAACGGAAACACTCGTTGGATGCATAATTTAATTCCTCATCCAAGGAGTACCCATGTTGCATACTTTCAATGGATCCTCTTGCTCGAAAAATGAGAAATACATGAAAAAAATGTGATTGAATAATCCCCCATGGTTGACATCATCTTGAATCCTATTGGTTCCTATAAAGTTTATTTTGGATGTACATTTTTGTTTCGAGACCCATTTTAGGCCTTAAAATTTCTCAAATTTCGAGCGGGAGCACTTGTTGGATGCAAAATTTGATTCCTCATCCAAGGAGTACCCATGTTGCATACTTTTGATGGACCCTGCTGTACGAAAAATGAGAAATACGTGAAAAAGCATGATTTTCATGTATTTCACATTTTTCGCGCAGCAAGGTCCATCAAAAGTATGCAACATGGGTACTCCTTGGACGAGGAATTAAATTCTAGATCCAATGAGTTTTCCCCCTCAAAATTTGAGTAAAACCATCGGAAGATAAGTTGAAAAAATAGTTTTTTCTTTTTTCCTTCTAAAATTTGATGATGTAATTTAATCTTATTTTATTATTTCCTCCGCTATTTTATAATATTCCTTAGGAGGCCCTTTTTAGACCTCAAACTTTCTCTAAAGCGAGGAGAGAAAAAGTGAGTTGCGACCCTGTCCATATATATTATTTGGTAAATCGGGTCTTGCGAGACAACACCAAATAAAATTTGAGAGCTTGATATTGCAAGTGCTATTTGATAGCAGAATTGGTTGATGAGTTGTACTAGGACTGTGGATTTGTTATAGCTAGGAGGGTGTGGGCTGAAGGGATAAGCTTACACCTAAGAAACTAATTAAGGAGTCTGCCTGTTGACAGTGATCAAAAGGAGTTGATCTATGTGGGAGCATTGGAGGCAAAGGATAGCTTGGTACAAGAGCTGAAAGTCCTAGTGTTTGTGGGATGAAACCCTAGAACAAGATTTGGAGTGCTGAATGCCAGTGGGAGATCCAAGGGATGAAGAAATTGTTGAGAAATCTAGGGCATAGCAATTATGTGATTTCTCTTCTATTAGTAACTACTTGTGAGTGCTTTTTACTTCTTTAGATTAGGATCTTCTTTTACTTAGGTTTTTAGTGTTCTTCTTCATCAAACAACAACTAATGCATAAACTATAAAGAGACAAGAGACACAGAGTATAGGCTATCATCTAGGGCCAAAACCTCTCACTCTTTGAGAGGAAAACCCGAACAAATTCTTCTTTTTATAGAGATTCCAAATGACGAATACTAAGATCAAGACCCTTGACCTATTTTCCACTCCAAGACCAAGACACAAGTTCTCTTCCACTGCTTCTCCTTTGTGCTCAAGTCAACACTCGGTCCACATGCTTGCGTTCTTTTGCACTTCAGCTATACTTCAGATCTTCGACCTCTTATTGACTCGTCCTTATATTATGACTGTAATATTCTCAACTTCCCTTGTAGCAGTTCATTCTTCTTCTAGCTGCTGTGATAGATATCAGCCCTTAAACAAGCCAATCAACTCGTCTTTTATTCCTTCCTTGCTTGGAGAGAGGCTTCCTTTGTGTGAGTTCGCACTAGATACTGCAGTCTTGTTATTTTAGATGTTGACCGAAATTTATCTATGCTATTTTGCTCTTACCTTTCCTCGCATAAGTGGCAGACCTTGCCCAGAAAACAGTCCTGAAATATCTTCAATCTTCCTTTACACTTGATCTCCTTCCTTCGCTTGGATGTAGAGCTGTTATTGATCCTTAAATCGAACTCTTTTACACCTCTTCTTGGATTGCCTTCTCTGAAATGTTCAACGAAAATATTGCTCTGAGATGATTCCGAGTACTTGTATTTATAGTTGTTTACTATTAATATAAGACGACTTGAGTTGGGTGTGAGCCGACATGTCACTTGAGGAGATCATTTAATTCATCTTCAAGCCGACTTACATGAGGAGAATTTTCTTGGTCTTGGAGGGATATTTACACTTATTTGATGACTCATACAAATTATAACATGCCCGAGAAGGGTCCTTCATACACGACATAGACTCAATTTGACTTTTATGACTTGATGACTCAATCCTAAAGGCTCACAATGGAAGCCATTACTAAAATAAAATGCCTTGCTCATGAAACCCATGAGACAAGCATAACAATAATAATTTTATTTTTCTTTTTTCATCAATTAGATGAAATCACAATTACATATGTCATTACGAAGACCGAACCTAGTTACTTTTCAACACTGCCTCTTACCTATGGAAATATTCATAATGGTACTTGGTCATTCTTAATCTAAAGAATTTCTCATGAGAAGAATCAGATTGGTAACCCATCTGTATGTCATCATATCAAGCAACATTGTCACATAGCAAGGCCTTGACTAACAACTCTATCTCTCCACGAGATCTGAGCACAATGCTGGCGAGACCAATGATGTATAGACACCCTCATCATTGTCTCTCTCGGAACATACCATACCCATTTCTCAGGGTGTGTTGCACCAGGACTATTCTTATCTTGGATTCCCAGTGCTCAAAGAATATCGGTCCTCAACGATTACTCGTATCTTGGATGCCCTAATACATCCTCAAAGAGCATCGGATGCCAAATTCTTACCCAATCCTCCTTTTTGTCTTCCTAAGTGAAGACAAGAATGATGTGTCTATCTCTCCCTCTTAATTAGGGAGGACATATCTATTCCAATAAAGGAATATACTTATTCCTATGGAAGGAATGTAGCTAAGCTCCCTCTTGCCTTAGGAATTTCCAAGTTTCTTCCAAGTAAGAAACTTGTTTCCAGGCATCTTCTTTATTAGGGACCTACAATAACGCCTCAGGTGGAGATGATGGGACAACCAGCTGCTTTAAGAACTCCTCCTCACGATGTCATGAACTTCTTTTCGTTATCTGGGAGTCTTCATGTTTGGGACTTCTACATAGGGCACCGACCATCCATCACTTTCATCCATGAGTCAGCCATGTCCATTAGAGAATTTTTGAGGTCTAAAATGGGCTTCCTAAGAAAAATGTACAAACAAAATAAAATTTATAAGAACCAATAGGATTCAAGATGATGATGCCAACCATGGGGGTTGATTCACCATTTTTGGAGTAAAAAAATAAAAATATTAAAAAATAATAAAATAATAAAACTACTTTTTCAAATTGTATTTTCAACTTATCTCATTAAGGTTTTACTCAAATTTCGAGCGGAAGTACTTGTTGGATGTAAAATATAATTCCTCATCTAAGGAGTACCCATGTTGCATACTTTGGATGGACCTTGCTACACGAAAAATGAGAAATACATGAAAAAACGTTATTGCAATCATGTGTTTTCATGCATTTCTCATTTTTTGTGTAGAAGGGTCTATCGAAAGTATGCAACATCGGTAATCCTTGGATGAGGAATCAAATTCTGCATCCAACAAGTGTTCCCGCCCGAAATTGGAGTAAACTCATAGGGATATAAGTTGAAAATACATGTTGAAAAAGTAATTTTTTCTTTTTTTCCCTCTAAAAATTGATGATGTAATCTAATCTTATTTTATTAAATCCACTATTATTTTATGAATTCCTTAGGAGGCCCATTTTAGACCTCAAAATTCCTCCAAGGATCATCAAAAGTGTGAAAATTCTATAATGTAGAATTCTACTACAACTACTTATTATATTTCTTCTATTGCATTCTCAAAGACAAATATTTAACATTTCACTGTGTCAAATAACAAAATAAAATATGCTGCAGTCTTCACGATCAACAAACAACATAAAAGAAATAGCACGAGTATTCATACACACACACACCGTTATTTTTGGACAATTGTCCCCGGATAAACCCAATTCGGGAAAAGCGGTGCAACAGATCTGAGGGTTTTTTTATTATGCAGAAGTTCCTAGTACAAATGTGTGATTGTATTTATCAATCAATCACTTGAAGAAATCTGATGAGAATGGGCTTAGTGAGACAATTGTCACTCCATGATGAAGTTTCGACACTGACTTGCACCCACGCTGAGTGGCTCTGCGTGTTTTCTACGCAGTGATTGCGTCACTCACGTCGTCACTGCGTCACTGCTGCTGCTACTCATTATGGCTACCTTGGTGCTCACTGCTGTGTGAGACTAGAGTTTCCTCCTCTTCCAGAAATGCCCTCCGGATACTGGATGAACCCTCAACTTTCTCTCCAACTGAAATCAAAACTCCCTCTGCTGCTTTGCGCTAGCCCAGCGTAACTGCTGCTTGGCTATCTCTGCGCTGCTGCTATGGCTCGCTTCTCACTTCTCTTCCAACATTTTTATCCATCAGAAATTCTCCCTCCTGGAGATTTCACCTTCCCCTCTCTGCAATCGAGAATTAATTTGATTCTTCCTTCGGCTGAAGAAATCGATCTCTTGATTCTTTCTTCGTCTGATGTGTTTTCCATAGGCCCCTCACCCTCCTTATATTCTTCTGTTGACTCTTCAACGACCAAGATTGAGACATAATCAAGGGCTAAGATTAACTCGGAGGTGATCCATGACTTTATCTAGAAGATTCACACTTAGTTTAATTAATACCCTTTAATTAATCAGTTTCCATAAGTTTAGACTTAGGAAAATGTTAAAAATGATTAATTAATTTAATTAAACCATCTCTAAGTGGAATTTTCCAAAACCATTTCTGGGTATTATGGAATACATGTGTTTTAGCCTGTATACATAATTACAAGGCTAGAGCACATCCGATGCTACCATAAATCAACACTCCCTCTTAGCGAGGAAAGTGCTCTAGCAAGACACTCACTGTGCTGCTCTGACTCCTGTAACACCTGTTGCTATGCTGTTGATGTTTCTCACCAACATTGCACAAATGTTGCAACTGTACTGTTGCTGAATCTGCATGCTGCTTCCAACTGCTACTATATTGCAACTCCCTCTTTCAACTGTGCTGATGATCCAGTGACTACTGAAATGGATTTTCAGTCATACCCAACTGTTCTTTGAATTGAGTGAACTGAATCGTCCCCAGAGCCTTGGTGAGTATATCTGCTGCCTGTTCTCCTGTGGGAATGTACTGGAGTTGTACGACTCCACGCTAAACACAGTCTCTGATAAAATGACACCTGATGTCAATATGTTTGGACAAAAAATGAAATACTAGATTTTCAGATTGTTTGACAACTCTGGTTATCACGATAAATGCTAGTTGGCTCCATCCTACTCCTGAATAGACTCACAAGAAGTTTTCGAAGCCAGATGGCTTCGCATGTAGCTGTACTAGCTGCCATGTACTCCGCTTCGGCTGTGCTCAATGCTACTGACTTCTGTTTCCTGCTGCACCAGGACACCATTCCTGAACCAACGCTGAAACAATACCCAGAGGTACTTTTTCTGTCCACTGAGCTTTCTGCCCAATCTACATCTGTGAATCCATTGAGTTTGACATCCTCTCCTCGGCCATCCCTTATACCAAATTTGACTGTTCCTCGTACATACCTCAGGACGTGCCTTGTTGCTGCCCAGTGCACTCTTTTGGGTTCTACCATGAACTGCCTAAGAATGTTGACAACAAAGCAAATGTATGGTATGGTGTTAACCAGATACATCAATGACCCGATGAGATGTCTGTATAAGGTGGGGTCTACTTCTGCGTCCTCTGATGCATTTATATTTTTCCAATTTGTGATCATGGGTGTGGCCATGGGCCTGCACGCCTGCATTCTGAACCTCTTCAGAATCTCCAAGGCATACCTTGAAGCAACAAAACTGTAAGCTTGTTGACTTTAATTGTAAAATACACAAGAGGTATTTGTAATAATAATTTATTAATATACAAAATGTATATGTGATGATAAATGTTTACAATGAGGCCCCGCTTATATACCTGTGCAGGTGGCCTTTCATGACTGGGCATGTCTTTTTAGACATGCCTTTTCACTAACTTAATGACTACTTAACATAATCCTTATTTGACTATTTAGTAATTACATTTATTTGTATTTATTCAATTTGTTATGAATTATAATCATAACATTGCCTCTTTCTTCGAAAAGCTTTGTCCTCAAAGCTTACTTGACAATTTTCTTCAATTTAATCACACATCGTTTTCTTCATTTGTTTTGTCATAAGTGTAAAGGGTCACGGTTTTTATTTTATTCATGTTTGTCATCTCAACATGTATAATTGGTCATCATACTCCTTTGGGAACCTTTTGGAATTTAGGGTTTTTGTTTTTTGTTTTTTGTTTTTTTTTAATAAAATTAATTAGTTAATTTAATGAATTTATATAATAATTATATAAATTATAAATTTTATAGTTATAATATATATATATATATATATATATATATATTAGTTGTAAACTATATAACATATATAATATATATATCGATCAGCCATAAAGAAAAAACCCGTCCGTTTTTAAAAACGTCACACCTCGTAAAATCGATACACCGTTTCGTAAACCTGTTCACGGATTGCTGACTCCATATATTTTTTTGTTGACCCGCAGCAGCACGAGTCACTTTTTCATTAATTTGGTCACATTCCTGATGGTTAAACCTGGCCTTCCTAATCTCCTCGAACTTTGCTTCAGGCAACCCATTCTCCGTTCGGTGAGATATATTATTGATAAATTCAGGCCCCATCAGAGAAACATGCTCTTTTGTAATTCGACGGCCAACCCTGGGCTTTGGTCCCCAATAATTTTCAGGATTGGGAAGAAAACGAGCAACCTTTTTACTCTGTGCTTTGCTAAGAACAGATTGTGCCCTTGCAAAATTAGCCTTCACATTAGGTTCTTTGCTAAGGATGACACTTCCGGGTTGATCAGGGGGTTGACTCTTCACTGGATGTGTTTTAATGCAGCAACGCATAATATCCCAGACAATGTGCATTGGGGCATCTGTCTTTAGGCCAAGTGGATTTGCATGAGTTCTTGAGATATGGTATCCTACATTTATAATTGTTGATCAAAATATGACTGCTGATGGAGACGTACACTTCAACGTTGCACATAAACTGTGGAGACTTACGTAAAGCGGTACATCCTCTAATTCCTCAGAAATCGACGTCAAGACAACATATATTTTGTCATATGTAGGATAGCGAGATTTGAGGGCAACAACATTTGATAATATGGACGAAACCCAGTCAGGATCATGAATTGGGGCAGACCATATGGGCCCAACCATATTGAATTTCTTGCCACAATCACTGCATTCTTGAGGAACAACTGGGCCACAACGAGGTGCATATCGTACACTGTTATTCTTATTGACAGTTCGTGCTAGAGGCTGCAAATGGAATGAATCACATCCAACACATTGGTACACATAAGACAATTCAGAGGTGTGTTTTTAATTGTATTTGCAGACGTGAATATCCGTACAAACACACATATATAAAAATCTACCGAAATGGACAAAACTGGGACAATGTAGCGTTTGTAACGGTTAGCATGGCTCTCAATACAAGCAAGAAGAATCCTTAAAGCCATCTCATGACAATACTTTGCACGACTAGGATATGAACCATATTTTGAATAACAAATTTCCCCATTATTCCCACAAAGCACTGCCATATCAGTTGCTGTGCACATTAACATCCCCCCATGTACAACTGACTGTACTGCAGAGTCCAGAAAAATAGAAGGTGACCCATAAGGATCAAGGTCAACCTAGATAAGATTGATGGAACCCGCAGATTGCAGAAAAAAACATTGTGGTTGGTCAAAGAAAATTTTGCAATAGGCGCGATGACAGTCAGCGGATGGTGGAGTGTATTTCCCTGGAGTTTTGGGAGTAAGTTCGAAATTACGGAGATGGCGCTTGGCCCTTGTTGCAAGGCAGTTGATATTATAAAATTTTACAAAACCATAACCTTTGCTTGAAATTTTCACAACGTTGAATTGGGCAAGAATTGTTTCTACAACTGCTAAAGAAGAAACATGAATTACCCATGACCTTTCCTTAGAAAACCATTCATATTTTGGAATACCAAGGAAAGTTTCTACCAATTGGGGTTGATATTCAAATTTAGCTATAATTTTCCTATTGCCATGTAAAAACATCCTAAATTTAATTTTTTGCATATTTATTCCAGAATTAGTCCCTAACATATGCTTCTCTTCTTGCCATATGGTTTGTATGGGTGAAGGAGTTTTTCCATGTTTTAACTCTGATTGGACAAACTTTCAACTACCAAATTTTCTTGTGGCCCAAGTGTCTGGCACTACTATTGGTGGAATAACCTCATCATCATTATGGTTTTCTTCCTCCTCTTTCCCATAATCTGTTTCTTCTTCCTCATCATCAATGTCTGCATCTGAATCCTCATCTTGATCTATATTGGCTTCATCATAATCATCTACTTCTTCATCTTCTTCCGTATTATGGATTTTTGCATATCTTTTCTTAAAACGGGCTGTAACTTCTGCACATGACTTTTCTAATTGCTGAAGCTTTTCTGGAATTTTTCTAATCTGCTCACTTTCTTCAGGATCTACACATACTGACACATTGTACGGTAAACTATGTTCATAGGCTCGTAAGACTATATTGTGCGACATGGCTCCGATACCACTGAAGCAACAAAACTGTAAGCTTGTTGACTTTAATTGTAAAATACACAAGAGGTATTTGTAATAATAATTTATTAATATATAAAATGTGTATGTGATGATAAATGTTTACAATGAGGCCCCGCTTATATACCTATGCAGGTGGCCTTTCATGACTGGGCATGTCTTTTTAGACATGCCTTTTCACTAACTTAATGACTACTTAACATAATCCTTATTTGACTATTTAGTAATTACATTTATTTGTATTTATTCAATTTGTTATGAATTATATTCATAACATACCTTTCCTGACCCATGAAGATGTCTCCATTCTTCTGACAGACTTTCAACCCTAGGAAGTAATGCATCAACCCCAAATCCTTCATGTCGAATTCCACCTCTAGATTCCGTTTGCAATCCTTGATGAGCCTAGATGATCCAGTGAGAAACAGATCATCTACATATAGTACTAGTACCAACGACTCATCCTCTACCAATAAATAGTAGAGATTGGGATCTGCGTCACTCTTGACAAACCCCATTTTTTGCAAATAGCTATCTATTCGACCATACCATGCTCTCGGAGCCTGCTTGAGCCTGTACAGGGCCTTCTTCAATTGGCATACATGAGACTTCCTTTCATGAGTCTCAAAACCCTTTGG
The DNA here is from genome assembly GCA_034641835.2 of Pinus albicaulis. Taxonomy (NCBI): domain Eukaryota; kingdom Viridiplantae; phylum Streptophyta; class Pinopsida; order Pinales; family Pinaceae; genus Pinus; species Pinus albicaulis. Next base: position 1,581,561,576 of record CM076581.1, read on the forward strand.
CTATTGATATATACCTCTTCCTCAATCTCTCCATTCAAGAACGTTGTCTTGACATCCATTTGATGAATCTCCCATCCCATCTGCGTTGCTAAGGATACAACAGTACGGATGGAGGTATATCTGGCAACTGGTGCGAAGGTCTCTTCATAGTCAATGCCTTCCTTCTGAGCATACCCTTTTGCCACGAACCTTGCCTTATATTTCTCTACGCTACCATCTGCAGCGTATTTGATCTTGTAGATCCATCGCGATCCAACAACTGATCTGCTCTGAGGTTTGGCCACAACTTCCTAGACATCATTTGTCATGATAAAAGCATACTCCTCTATCATGACATCTACCCATACCTGGTGCTGAACAACTTCCTGGAAGTTGGAGGGTTCCTCCACTTGAGCAACCAAAGCCTGGGACCTGTCAGGGGGTCTACGCTGCCTTTTCCCATTTTGGGAGTCTCAATAAATTTTTCTGCGTCCTTCAATATCTACTGAGCTTCCCTGCTGACCCGACCACTAGTGGAAGGCTGCTCCCTTAACTCTTCCTCTTGATCTGGCTATTCCTCATACTGAGTATCCTTCTGATCTTCTTCTAAGAAAATGTTAGTACCTATACTAGGTACCAAAGTCTGCGTTTCTGTCTGTTCTACCTGGTGCCCCTTCCGCTCTTGGACCAAGGGAACTTCTGCAGTTTGATCCTTTGTCGGTATATCACATGATTTTTGAAAAGCTCTATCCTCCATGAAATTAACATCACGTCTTATCACAACTTTCCTGCTGCTAGGAATATAGATCCTATATGTCTTGGAGACTTCACTGTAACCTAAAGAAACCTCATTTCTGCAGTTTGATTAACCTTGCTTCTCTTCTTGCTTGGTACATGACAGTATGCCATGCTACCAAATATTTGAAGGTGTCCTACCTCTGGTTTCTTCCCTTTGAAAACCTCTTAAGGAGTCTTCTTCCTCAATGCTCTATGAGGAGTCCTGTTCTGGATGTACACTATTGTATTGCAGGCTTCGACCCATAAATATCTAGGCAAATCAAGGTCGAATAACATGGCCTTGGTTGTGCCTACAATTGTCTTGTTTTTCCGTTTTGCCACACAATTCTGTTCGGGATTGTATGGCGCAGTCCACTCTCTCCTGATACCCTCATTTGCGCAGAGGTCTGTGAAGTCTCCATCTATTTATTCTCCACCATTATCTGAACGTAATGTCTTGATTTTCTTCCCCATCATATTTTCAACAAGAGCCTTGAATTCTTTGAACTTTTCAAAGACTTCATCTTTTGTCTTCAGGAAGTAGATCCAAGTCTTTCTGGAGTGATCATCAATAAATGTGACAAAATATTTGCCACCCTTGAGAGCGTTAGTGGACATTGGTCCATAGATATCTGAGTGTATCAATCTTAATATGCTTGTTGCCTTGTTTTCACGTCTTGGAAAGGCTGCCTTAGCGTACTTCCCAAGTACACATTCTCGGCATGCATCATCATGCTCCGTGCTGAGAACATGTGCCCTATCCACTGTTTCTCTGAGCATCTTCAATGCACCGTGGTGCAAGTGCTCCAATCTTCTATGCCAAAGTTCGATCAACCCTTTCTTGTCTTCAAGATTACTACTGACTAGTGCCATCGGAGTTTCAAGCTGCAACCTGTACAATCTGTTGCTTCTAACTCCGATCTGTTTTGTTTGCTTCCAACTTGGATGCTTGACATATACCTTCTTTCCAATAAAGTGTATGTCATACTCTTTGTCCTGCAATTGGGATACTGAAATTAAATTCATCCCAAGCCATGGCACATGTAGTACATGTGACCTTGACACTGGTTCTGACTTCCGTCGGAAACACTTTGGCTCCTCTCCCAACTAGAGTGCATTTGGTACTATTCCCCATAGTGATTTGGAAGTTCATCTGTGGAGAAATATTCTCGTACTCCAGTCATATGTGCTGAAGCTCCGCTATCAATATACCAGATTCCTGCAGATGCTGAACTTGACAAGCATGCACCATCCTGTTTTAACCTAGAGGATAATACAACTAAGTCTGCGATACTTATCTGTGCTTTCTTTTCCTTGTGCTGCATCCCTTATGAAGCTTCTGGATTGCGCAGTCTCTTCTCTGACCCTGCTTCCTTTGGATCTGACAGCTCTGATACCATGTGAAAATTCTATAATGTAGAATTCTACTGCAGCTAGTTATTATATTTCTTCTATTGCATTCTCAAACACAAATATTTAACATTTCACTGTGTCAAATAACAAAATAAAATATGCTGTAGACTTCATGATCAACAAACAACATAAAATAAATAGCACAAGTATTCACACATAGGCACCATTATTTTTGGACAATTATCCCCGGAAAACCCAATTCGGGAAACCGGTGCAGCAAATCTGAGGGTTTTTTTATTATGCAGAAGTTCTGAGTACAAATGTGTGATTGTATTTATCAATCAATCACCTGAAGAAATCTAATGAAAATGGGCTTAGTGAGACAATTCTCGCTCCATAATGAAGTTCCGACACTGACCTGCACCCATGCTAAGTGGCTTTGTGTGTTTTGTGCGCAATGACTGCATCACTGTTGTTGCTACTCGTTATGGCTGCCTCGGTGCTCACTGTTGTGTGAGACTAGAGTTTTCTCCTCATAAAGAAATGCCCTCCGGATATTGGATGAACCCTCAACTTTCTCTCCAATTGAAATCAAAACTCCCTCTGGTACTCTGCGCTGGCCCAACGTAATTGTTACTTGCCTATCTCTGCACTGCTGCTATGGCTCCCTTATCAATTCTCTTCCAACACTCTTTATCCTTAAGAAATTCTCCCTCCTGGAGATTTCACCTTCCCCTCTTTGCAATCGAGAATCACTTCGATTCTTCCTTTGGCTGAAGAAATCGATCTCTTGATTCTTTCTTCGTCTGATGTGTTTTCCATAGGCCCCTCACCCTCCTTCTTATATTCTTTTGTTGACTCTTTAATGACCAAGATTAAAACATAATCAAGGGCTAAGATTAACTCGGAGGTGATCCATGACTTTATCTAGAAGATTCACACTTAGTTTAATTAATACCCTTTAATTAATCAGTTTCCCTAAGTTTAGACTTAGGAAAACATTAAAAATGATTAATTAATTTAATTATACTATCTCTAAGTGGAATTTTCCAAAACCATTTTTGGGTATAATGGAATACATGTGTCTTAGCCTGTATATAGAATTACAAGGCGGAGCACATCCGATGCTACCATAAAACAACAGAAAGTGATCCATCAGTCCATATCTGGTCTTCCTTATGCCAAGTTGCCTTCTTCATGCCATGTTTACTTAAGGATCTTTCGTCCTACTACATGTGCATCAGTGGTGGAAGACATGCATAGATCTTCCCTTGGCAGCTCTGCATAAACACATCCATGTATAAAAATAAAGGAATGAACATTAAAATCAACATTACCTTTGTGATGGTCTTTCATCATGACATTTTCTAGTTTGCATCAACATCCGCCATATATTGACACATCTCCCAAAGATATATATTGTCAAGGGTCTCTTTCTTTTTTAGACTTCATCAAAGTCTTCATATCTTCCATGGAGATATGCTAGTCAAATCTTCTTGGTCTATCAGATGTTGATTTCTTTTACCATGGTTGCATATTCCACGATCTCTTCCTTTCTTCACACAATTCATTCCCAGGAGCTTCCAATCATAGTTCCTCAATTGTATTCAACCACCTCATACTCATTTTTCCTTTGGGTCATCCAGACTTCCCGCAATAGCTTCCTTGATTGAAAGAGCTTCAATCCCTTGATTTGCTTCACTTTTATGTCATCATACCATCATCCCATGAATTCCACAAGTTTGGAATTCTTGATGAAACACTTGCTTCCCTTCATGATCGGTGAACCTTTCAATGAAGATTCCATCAGAGAATCTTGAGGATCTAAAGTACCCCCATTAGCAGATGTTTCCTTTTGACAGATGTACGATGAACCTTGCACTAGATGACCTTGCCACTTATGTTCCCAATGAGATTCCCAAGAGCTTTATCCTTGACTTCCGTAGATTCTAACTATCTTTCATGCTTCTCTATGATGATGTCTTGAGCTCTTGCTTTCAATGCTTCTATGATGCCTTGATGCATGCCATTTAGTGAGTTATGATAGCCATATCTTACAACAAAAGACTTAGGATCTTGAAAAGAACTTAGGTGAGGAAGACTATTTCAGTAATAGAGATCTCTTACTTCCTCTTCCCTGGACTTCTTCTTTTCAGCTTCCTCTACTTCTATGGTGATACGAGCTTCTTCTCTTCCTTTTTTGTTGTCCTTCTTGAGCTTAGGACAATCCCTTTTGTAGTGTCTATATTCTTGACACCCATAGCATTGAATTTTAGACATGTCCCTTTTCTTTTTCCAAGAACCAGACTTTCCAAAAATTCCCTTTCTTCTTGTCATTGCAACATAAGCTTGATTTTTCTCACCTGCTCCCACATCAGATTTGGCCTTTAGTCTAGATTCTTCAATCTTGCATAGTGACCATAGATCTTGGAATGGAGTAGCTTCTTTCTTCCCATAAATACTTGAAGTGAAGTTATTCCACTCCTCCAGTAGTGCATTTAATACAACTGTAGTCATTTCACTTTCAAACATGACTTCTCCCAAATCTTGTAGTTGATCCTGGATCTTAGATATCCTTATAAAGTATGAGGCTATTCCATCTTCCCTAGGCATCTTAGAGTTCTTGTCTTAATGCGATGACTTCTCCAACAATGCTTATGAAATATAACTCTACCAGTTTGTCATAGATTTCTTTTGAAGTTTCGAGTTTAGATACATATGGGATGAGGGGATCCTTGATGGATTCTATTGTATCTTAAGAGACAATCCCTTGGTTGTGAAAGGAATCAGTGCTTAAGATATTTTAGCAGTGTGTCACAGAAATGATTTTATCATGAGGTCTTTGTTCTATCCCTCTGGAGACTAGTTTTCTAAAACCCTTAATGATCTGGAATAATAAAAGATATCATAATGCCATTCACTGCGGATATCTGGATGAAAAGAAGAACTGTAGGGGAAAGTTGAAACTCAAAGTAATATGCTGTAAACACAAAATCTACCATTTTTAAGTTTCAGAGGAAATTCATGGAGAGAGAGGAGACTCAAAATAATATGCTGTAAACACAGAATCTATTACTTTAAAGTTTTAGAGAGAATTTGTGAAGGGAGAAGAGATGGAGTGAAGGAGCATAAATTAAGGTTATTTAACTCTTACTCACAGATATAATTAAGAGACCGGCTGCTACTTTACTTCGCTTCAAAAGAAGAAGGGACACAAAATGGCACAAGGAACATGAATCACCATCAATAGTTGCAGGAAACTTACTGCTTCTTTTATTTACCCATCAGAAAAAGAAGTACAAAATGTAACAGCCAAGAGGTCCAAAACTCGGAACCCTGCTTCCCTCTTTCTCTCTTCCTTAAATACAAACAAAAGCAATTTGTAACTGCTCGAGCTTTTTGAAACTCATAAACTACCTAAACTGTTAAACTACTAATTAAATTGCAATTGAGGACACCGTTGTAGCTTCTATCTTAACAAAGAAAACAAAATACACTTGGAATATAATCCTTTTGCTGAGTCTGATTTGTTGCTGATGTGTCTCTTCTAGTTTCGGCTGTGATGTCCTAACAACATGCATAAATGCATCTCTACCCGATTCTGCCCCTGCTTTTGCGTTTCGAACACCGTCATCATGTCACCTGCTACCCGACTTTGCCTCTTGTGTGCGTGCCTGCGATGTTTAGTCTTCTGTTCTCCTTTGCTCTGCATCGGGTCACTTACCCGAGTCTCTCTGCCCGCATTCAGACCTTCTTCCATTATCAAGGCGTTTCACTGGCTTTGCGTTATAATCCTTCTTTCTTCATTCGATGTGATTTAACACTGGAAAGGCTTTACAGCTGGATTTGAAATCCTTTGTAATTTGACTTTGGTGCTACATCGCATCCGGGCTCTTGTTTCATGTTGCAGGATTTAGTTCTTAGCGCTAACTAGTTTCCCTTTAACATATGCGATATGCAATTTGTGATCGGGTCCCATTGCATCACGAAACTGCATTTTAAACTTTACCGTGGACCTGTGGGTTATGGCCCACATAAACTCCCTTTACATACGCAGCAGACTACAACACTGGAGTTTATTCAACATACATATGCGCACAATTAACAATGATTTACTTTAAAACAAATCACACATAACTCAAATCACTTACATATACGCGGCATAATGGTTGTAGGGTTCCACAATATGGTGACCATAGTTTTAAAAACCGGCCGGTTTGAACCGGTAACCGGCCAAACCAGCCGGTTAGATAGCCCAACGGTCGAAACTGGCCAAGCAACCCAGCTGCTTAGGGCATTTCGCCTGTTTTTGGAAAAAACTGGACCTAATCGGCCGGTTAGGTGCTAACTCCTACGCGGACCCACATTATCGGCGACAGTTAAGTATTGGTGAGGGTCATGCTCGTGACGGACCTTTAAGGTCCGTCACCAATGTCACATATGGTGACGGTCCTTAAAAAACCGTCACTGTAAGTGTATATAGTGATGGTCCTTTATGGTCCGTTACCAAAGACATTTTCAATGAAACTTTTGGTGAGGGTCATTAAAGGCCCATCACTAATTCTCTCTTTGGTGACACTTATAGTGACGAACTTTTAATGACCCTCACCAATGCTCTTTTTGTTACTTTTGATGACGGTCAAAAAATGTTCGTCATCATTGATCATTAAAAAACCGTCATTGTAAGTGTATATAGTGATGGTCCTTTATGGTCTGTCACCAAAGACATTTTCAATGACACTTGTGGTGAGGGTCGTTAAGGGCCCATCACTAATTCTCTCTTTGGTGACTCTTCTAGTGACGAAATTTTAACGACCCTCACCAATGCTCTTTTTGTTATTTTTGGCGACGATCAAAATCATCATTGATCATTCAAATGAGTTTTTGATGACACTATGTGCCTGCTAATATATTTTTTGTCAAAAGATAACGATTTAATACCATTATTGTGGAGTATTTTTTATAATATGTCAAAGGCCATAGTGGTTAGGGTCAGTCAATTTTTTTAGAAGTAATTAGTGCGTATCATTTCCCTCAAGTAATGACTTCCTATGAGTCAACACATGATTCATATCTATTAAGTTTATTATCTAGCAAATTCCCTTTAGATAAAGTTCCACTATTGTGTGTAGGAAATATATTATTTAATACATAATCAAGCTTTGACAATTCTATTAATGAGAAAGAACTAACAATCCTCAACAATCTCGGCACACCTTAAATTAATGCTTTGGCACACACTAACATTTCTTAGCACCCCACATGTCTTGAAAAATCTTTGTACCTAGAACATCTTGTGATCACACTGACACCCAAGCACATGGTGGCATGCGCTAGCACAACATGGAAGTCTCCTAGCATGTGTTGGCATGCTGCATATAGTCCCTAGAATCCCCTGGAACACCTTGGTTGAATGCATTGACATACATTAGCACTTGGCACACAATGCCACTTGGCATGTATTGGGACCTATTATTAGTACGCCTAGCGTGCCCATTTTCAAAAAGATAAAGTCCTGACTTATTAACCCTCTTATTGACTCTTCCTTTTGTTGCCTTGACATATATTGACATACCCTGGCACCCTGCGCCACATCCTTAGCACCTAGCATATATTGGCATATTTTGGCACTATTAATTGGCACATGATATAATTAGCATACCCTGGAACTCCCAAGCACACTTTGGGAATTCTTGACATGCCTTGATATTCCCTAGCATGCCTTACCAATGCTTAGCATACCTTATCACTCCCTCCTTGGCATTACAACTAACACTCATTAACACTAGTCTCTGACACACGTTCCTCATATTCATTCACTTCCATGAATTTTTACCTAGTGCTCCCTTAATGTTTTTTCCTGATAATTCTTAACACTCATCAACATGCATTATCACTCTCTAGCACAACGTAACACTCTTCAACATTCCCTTCCACTTCATAGCATGCATAACACTAGTCCTTGACACATATTGGCGCTTGGCATGTGTTGGCACTTGGAAAGTCTTAGCATGTATGGAATACGTTGAGATGCCTTGGTATGATTTGGCATGGTTTAATATTAAATTTATTAGTGATGATCAATTGTTGGAAAGTAGATGAGAAGCAACAAAGGGATACTTGGCACTTAGAATGCACTTGGCACCTATTTCTGCCTAGTGTTGGTGTGCCTAGCATGCCCCTCTTGGAAAAGGTAAATTGATGACTTATTAACCCTCTTATGTGTTCATTTCCTTGTAATTTAACTTTTTTTCTCTCTTTTTTTTGTCTTGACAGTCCCTGACACACATTGACACACCCTTTCACATCTTGGCATGCCTTATCACTTGGCACATCTTAGCATGTTTGACATGTATTCCCACTATCTGTCACATCAAGGGGGTGAAGAGAGATGTAGTCCTAAAGTAGGTCAAGTACGAGGGCCGAGTAAGGGTTGCTAAAGGGAGGTCATGATCATCCTCCAAGAGCAAGATCATCATGTGAGGGTTCAGAAAAATGTTGCATACCTTAATGGTCGGTTTGCGCTAGGAAGTAGGATGGCATATTATTGGTTCTCTTCTAGCAGATTGAGCTTAAGAGAGGTTTCTCATGAGAATCTAGGCACGTGATTTCAATGGTGTCTTTGTGTGAAGGCCGCATAAAAGTCTGAAATGTTGAAATTTGCAACAAGAAACAGTGAGATTGGAAACTAGAAAGGACAAAAAAAAAAATGCACCGGCCACACTGGTGAGGAATTTTGATGCACCAGGAGTGAGGAATGTGGGGCGTCTAATTTATTTTTCCCTTAAATAAATTGAACAATAAATTGTAATTTAATCTCATAACAAGTTGTGTCAGTTAATTAAGTCATGATGACCGAGTTAGCTCAAGAAATTTGAGTCGAGGGTCTAAGATGAGGCATCTAGAGGGATTCTAATATTTTTGGGGTCCAGTTGAAGTTGATGCATTAGTGGGGTGCAAGTGTAATTAACTCAATTAAATGAGTTAAAATCAGTTTATCTAGTTCTAACTGAGGGATGAGCTAGTGAGAGGTCCAGTGAATTAAATTAGATTTAATTCACAATGAGTGATCAATCATATAACTGATAATTCGCTATTAATAGTTGCATGCATGTCAGTTTCGAGGAATACCTAGTTGAGACAAAGGTTAAAGGGAACAGAACTATCAGTTGTATTCAAAGAAAATTTCCTATGTGCAATTATAAATTCATTGGGATGCCATGATGGATTGCGCAATCAAGGAAGACTGATTTTCCTAATTAATAAGGAGTTAATTCCCTAGGAATTGCATGAGCAAGGCAGGCTAAAGTAAGGATGAGAATTGGTAAGTACTAGACCGAGTTTTCCTAGATCAACGGGAGACAATTGACAGAGTGTTGGAGAATCTCATGAGAGATTAAGCATTAATGTATTGTTTCATGATTCCTTGACTTAATACATAATAGAGATAGAGGGGTTTTGAGCAGTTTCTTTCCCCAAATACATCATGTTGTTGTGCGATTGATAATTTATCTCTTACTTATGTGATTGTGCGATAGTGTTTTTTTTCCACAAATTGTAGGAAGGATTCAGTATCTTGTTTTAGTAGATTACAAGATTAGATTGAATCTCGTTGGTTAGATTTTCTACATGGTATTAGAGCAAGAATTTTTTGGGCGGCAAGTTTGCAGAGAATATCTAAAGATTTTGGTGTAAAATTTTCAAAAAAAAAAAGAATATTTGGATTCCTTGCGAACATCTACCCAAATGGAAAAAAATAAATAAATAATCGGTTGAATCGGAGCTCGGATGAGGGAGATATCATCGATTTAAAATCAACTATTTTTTAGAAACTTTTTGTAATGTCAAGACAATTACACTGTGCGTGAGTCAAGAACCTATATGTACTTGAGGTACCAGATGCATGCAAATATTTGAGGAGAAAGGCAGAAGTTAGAGACTTGGTGGTTTAGAGGGAGCATAAATTACCCCTCAACATGCATCCTCATGAGAAGTAGTCTCAGAAGGTTGTGGAGTAGCTGCCACAATTGGAGAAGCAGAGAGGAGACCGAGTGGAAGTGTCCACTCAAGAAGAGACCTCCATGAGGGGGAAATTTCGAGCCAGATGGGAAGAGAGAGCAGCCATACCTCGAGGTGTAAGTTGGGGTGATGTGTAGACATAATCCCAAGATAAGAAATTTGGGCAAGGTCCATTGAGATGACGTGTCTCATGGATTGAACCTCGCTACAAGGAGCCCATCTTACAACAATAGTAGGAAGGATTAGTTAGATTGATGTAGTCAGATGTCAGCAAGACAGAAATCAGAGTGACATATGTCAAATATTGGAGCACAAATCAGAGTTAGCAATAGTTCAAAGGGCATGGATGCAGATGTCAGCAGCAACACAGAGAATCCAGTACTAGACAGGTGCAGTAGCTAGCAGCAGTCGGAAGAATCTTATGAAAGATGCATTATACTGATTCAGTTGTTCGAAGGCTATTCAGTTTCAGGATTTGCAAGTGCAAACAACACTAGAGAAGTGTAGCATGCAGAACATTCCAAAGGTACCGGATGGGGATAGATTGAATTCCTTTCTTGTTGAGAGGGAGTGTTGAAATTTGCAACAAGAAAAAGTGAAATTGGCAACTAGAAAGGACAAAAAAAATGCACCCACACTGGTGAGGAATTTTGATGTACCAGGAGTGAGGAATGTGAGGCATCTAATTTATTTTTCCCTTAAATAAATTGTAATTTTGTCTCATAACAACTTGTGTCAATTAAATAAGTCATGATGATTGATTTATCTCAAGAAATTCAATTTAAGGTGATAGAGGTGGATATTGGTGGCCACCCACCTATTCCACTTGGGCCCTTGCCATTGTCTCTTTCAGTTTTTCAGTTCCCTTAATTATCGCACAATTTACTATTTTTGTTAGTTTTTCGGGTCCTGAACTTCCAGAGCCATTTTGAGGTCCCAAACGACATTTTTTGGGCATGAAAGGTTTAGTGATTTCATAGAAATCGCATTATCAGTTGTAGTCCTCGGAGAGATCTTTCTAATGAGGTATCATGTGCGTCAAACGAAGATCATATGACCAAGTTACGACCCCGGGAAGTTGGCTGTACCTAATTAGTAATTTAACTAACCATAACAGTTTCTTGATCATGCAGGTATTTCAAATATATTGCCAATAAGCATAAAGCTTTCATGTTAAACAATCAGGTCAAAAGACTTTAGACTATGATTCAAAAAATACAAAGAAACCTCACCAACACTCAAAGGACAAACAAAGTCAAACCTCTACAAAGTGTAAATAGATATCTGATAAACTTCATTCCACCACAAAAATGTGCTTAACTAAAGAAAATTATAATTATTGTGCTTTCAAGACAAAGCTTTCAAGAGAAGTGATGTTATAAACATACCCCTACACCTCGTGAACAATCAATGTGTATAATTAGACCATCATAAGGCTAATTTTAAACATCATTATTATCATTTTATAAATCATTTTTATTAAATCAACAAGAAGCAAGGAACAATTGCATTCAGTTCCAATGAAGCAAAGTATATGGCAATTTCATATACTTATTATGAAGCTATCTAGATTTGCAACTTGATTGTAGAGTCAACCAATCAGTTGTTGAAGCCCAATATTGTCTCCTGTGAGAATCAAAGTTACATCAAGCTCTATGAAAATCCAATGTGTCATGAAGATTTCAAACACATTGATATTCAATACAATTTCCTAAGATTCCAAGTTCATTAGGGAGTTGGTAGTGTTGGACCACATTCTGACAAAGTTGCATATTGTTAATAGTTTGACAAAGCTCATAACAAAGGGGAAGTTTGACAAGTTGGGGGAGAATATTGGGTTATTGGAAAAGAAAAAATTCTCAAGAGTGTTAGATTACCTAGTTGGTTCGAGTTGGTCTCACCTCAACCTTGAGAAGTTGAGCAGCACCAGGATTGCAGAGTTAGATTGTGGTACACCAGTCATAAAGATTCTTAAATATAGCTAGAATGTGTGGCATCGCCTTTATTCACTTGGGAGTTGTTACTTGGCTCCTAGTTTTGATTTCAATTGGGGTTGCCTCCAGACTGAGATAATGGGGGGTACGTTTTCCAGTTACTGGCCCTTGTCCAGGATCTCCCCAAATACAGATTACTGCTACCTAGGTGACCTTAGGTCAAAGACTCGACCAAACTGTCTGTAGCAATCAATGCGCTTGATAACTCAAGAGGATAGGTAACCAGGTTCCCCTGTCCCTAGTTGGTGTATGGTGGGCTGGGGGGAGGAGGGACAAATGGTTGTCTTTCTGTTGATTTTTGCTCCTCCTGCACGTACGGGATGACACGAGGTTCGTTTCCCGAAGACTGGGTGGGGGGATCCTCTTGATAGGACCGCTCGATGGTGTGCAAGGCATCCCTATATCGCGGGATTTCTGGGAAATGATAGGTATAGTTCCCATAGATGCTGCAGATAGTGCATGTGTGATTGGTACACAATGCTTTGCCTTTACCTTTGGTGGTAGGTTCCTTTTTACGGGAACAAGGCATCGCGATGTCTGTCTCGGAGCCAAGGAGTGGTTTTAATTCATCCAACTCTGGACAAATATGGGTAGGATGACCTATTATGTCGCATATGGTGCAGATTGGTGATTCTCGTTGAATGGCGGGGGTCACCATCTTCTTTCCTCTCTTCTCAATTTTCCTAGCGGTGATCACCGGTTTTACAATGGGAATTTCCTTTGCAGGGGTGGTCTCAACTGTTTCTTGGACTGGTGAGGGCTCCTCGGGACTGAGGGGCTTCAATCCTGTGGTAGTAACATGAGTGGCTCCTGTTCCGGAAGGGGGAACGAGGTACCAAACTAGGAAGGCCAATGGTATGTTGGGTAATACCAGTGTTGCCAAAACCTACTGGGAGATGAATCCAGCTGGGGGATAGAGGAAATGGGTTTGGGAGGCGGCGTAGGCTAGAGAGGCTGTCGTGGCCAATGCCTCGGTGTCGTTACCGCTTGAGTTTGTGTCTTGACTAGCCTCGGTGCTTGACATGGACATCATGCATATCAGATCTCTTGTGACATCGGGTGATGCCTTAGGGATAATAGGAGGATCTCCTAGGAATGAGCCTAGAATAGAGGATAGTTTGATTTGGACAGGGCCATATTCTTGGTACCATGAAATACCATCCAAGGTTGTATCTACATAGGGTAGAATTACATCCATGTTGGTTAGGGGATGCTTCTCGCTGTGTGTCATCTTGTCTACAGTAATGATGTGGTCCTCATGGGGGAACATCATAATGCGGAAGACAGAGGAGGCTATGGCAGACATGGCATACATATAACTCCGTCCAAGGAGTATATTGTAATCCAAGTGAGTGTCCAAGACTTCAATGTCTATGTGGACTGACTTTCCAACTAAACAGACCGAGACATTTTGGTAGAGGCCAATGGGGGTCGAGGGACGACCATCATGTGCTCGAAGCGTGATAATTGAGGGTTTTAGTTCAGGAGAGCCTAACTTCTGCCAATTTTTTTTTGACATGATGCATGTGGATGCACCCTCATCTATGACACATCGGTGGATAGTGATATTCTGCACCGACACTGGTATCTAGAAGGCGACCATGGAAGGAAGCTGAGGGGTGGATTTTTCTAAGTCAAAAGCCATCAGGCGCGTATCGTTAGGGTCGATAGCACCTGACGCAGAAAGTAGGGCTTTCTGTTTTTTTGGGCACGATTGCAAGACTTCCAAAGCTGACATGGCAGTGGGAGATTGTGCTAAATCGTCCATGATGCTATAATTATGGGCCGCTTTGGAGTAGTTTCCTACTCGCCTATTAGGTCTCTTTGCCATCTTTGGTAATGGCTCTATAGGCATCTTTGAAATGGTCAAAGGTGCATTTGGCGCACTAGTACTTGCCCCTGACGTATTGGTGTCTGGTGGGGTGTCGTAGTTGCGATCCCGTGTTTGGAAAGACATTTCTTCTCCAGTCATGTAGATTTCATGGCTGCTTTTCCTGGAATTTTCTATATTTTGCTGGTGAGTGCTTACCATCCCTTGGTTGGGGAAAGGTTCTTGCATCACGGCTGGTTGCTGGGAAGATCCTCCTTGTCCTCGGTTACTCTGTAGCTTTTTTAGCTCAGGGAGATCGGGACAGTGGTGAGTATAGTGCCCATACTCACCACATATCGAACATGAATGGTTTGTTTGAAGAGGTGGCCTTTTTCTCTGTCGTTGGGCATTGCTTGGCCCCTGGTTCTGATTCTAGTTGGAGTTACCTCCAGCCTGGGATCGTGATGGGCACTGCTGGTTGCTGCGCCCCTGTCTAGGGTTCCCTTTTGGCTTATTTTTGGATTTTTTCTTTACCATGTTAGGAGAGTAGTTCTATTGGTTATATTGGTGTGGTTGATTTTGGGACGGCTGCACAAAGTTCACCTATGCATTGTTTTGTGTAGGTGGGTCGTGTGTAGGGGATTGAGCATAATGTGGTCCTTGGTTTGCACCTGACTATTGGAGGGGATTTCTTCCGTCAATTTTTCTTTTTGTGTACTGATTCCCCTGAGTCAGAGGATAAGGTCCTTCCTTGTGGTATGGTTGCTCCCTATTAGTCAAATTTTGCTGCGACATATGATGACTTTGAAAATCGGGTTGAGGCACGTTCTGGGTATAACTATATGTGTAACCAGGGTTTTGACTACTGCTGCTTAGGTAACCTTGGGTGATTGACCCATTAGCCCATCTGCAGATTTCGACGCGCTTGTCACTTCTTGATAAGTTTGCAGGCACGGGGTGTTAGGCAGGATGTTATAAATGTATCATGACTGTGTATAAATCAGCTCAAGCTTTTGGGCTTTTCTGATTGCGTCCTCTTCGAATGTGGGATTTTTCTGTGCCACATCCTTTGAAATCTCTAACGTAAGAGTTTTCAAGAACAAGTCTAAGAGGACCTAGTTGTCAAGTTTCGCTTACATAAACTGTGACGTCACCTCCATTCATGGAGATGGTCCAAGATATGGACAACAGGGGTTTGTCTAAAATGAGTCAGTAATTCCATTCCAGAATCATGGTGAATGGGTAACTAAAAATATGTTAGGAACGCGGTAGCGAGGGTGCTAAAGGTTCCATGTGAAGCTGAGGGTTGCTCCATGTACCATTTTGCGGCCACTCCTGTGAGAGTGCTTTGAAATAATCTCAATCGAATAGTATCGTTAATGATACTATTCGATGAGCACCACAGGTGAAAGGTCATGACATGATTACCTGGGTCTTCTGCTTGCTTGCCTTCGAAATTTGGTATATCCGAAGGGAGCTTCATGGGAATGAAAGGCCATGTAGGATCGTGTGCAATGGGGTCATTCGTTAGCTTGGTTAAATCGGGTAGATTCAATGAAGCTAAGAAAGGTGATTGAGAGGTTGACGCCATTGCAATGTGTGAAGACACAAAGTTCTAGTTAGAACGAGGGTTAGTCTTCGATGTACCCTGTTGTGTATTCAGCTGGCGTCCCAAATGGAACGCACTCCTCTACCCCCTAGGGGTTGTGGGAGGACTGGTATTTGGTGTGGTGTTGGGAGACTGACTAGGGTTCCCAACTACGGCTGCCCAAATATAGGACAAACCAATGATGGTGGCAGTGTTCTGTCTTTGACGCCTAAATGACAAAAGACCTGGAACCCCTCTCGGTAATGGGGGGAGGTCCAAAAGATGCCTAGATCGACGAGGTTCCATTGGGACCTATCAGGTGTCACCCATAAATTGTTTTGGAAAATTTTGAGAGGATAGATTCTACGATCAAAGCAATCTTCTTGTTACATACATAAAACAAAATAGATTTCCCTTTAAATTAATCTATGTGATCAAGCAATCAAAAAAGTGGTTTTTGTTAGTTTGCGTATGATACTCAAAATCCTAGAAGACCTACGCATCCTCACACACTCAAAAGTAATTGGGCCTTAAGAATATTTCTTTCAAGTGTTGGCACAGCATCCCGTAAGAGCTGGCGATGCCCCCAATCAGCCGAAGAGAATCCACCAAGGTAAGGGTAGAGGGTTTTAGCGCTTGCCTACACCATCACCTATTGGGTAAAGGTTGCCCTAGTTTTTGGCCACTAAGAACCACCGTCCCACGTGAGCGTTCGAGTCTTGGGCTTCTTGGTAGTCAACTAACAGTATCGAGTATCAGTCGGGTCAGGTAGCCCTAACTGATACCACACGCACTACGCCTAAGCCTAACCCCCTCTGAAATGGGTCTCTGCATGCACTACCTAGCATAACTTGTCACTCTCTCCTTAGCACACCTAGAGCTCATTGAAACTCCTAGTCACAAACTCTTATTCATTCATTCCCATGTATTTTTACCTAGTGCTCCCTTGTGTTTCCATAGCATTCATTAACACTCAGCACGTGTTGGTACACCCTAGCGCCTATGACATCTTGGCCTGTCACCCTAGCCTCTAGCATGCCTTAACACAAACTAGCATACCTTGTCACTCCCTCCTTAGCACACCTGGAACTCACTGACACTTCCAATCACAAACTCTTATTATTTCATTTCCATGCATTTTGACGTAGTGCTCCCTTGTGTTTCCCTGAAGCTCCTAGTTAACACTTCCTTGCACACATTGGCACATCTTGGCCACATCCCACCCTAGAACTCTAGCATTCCTTAGCACTTCCAAGCATGCCTTGTCACTCCTCCTTAACACACTTGGAACTAATTGAAACTCCTTGTCACACACTCTTATTCTTTCATTTTTATGCATTATGATATAGCACTCCCTAACACTCCTTGGCACACATTGGCACACCCTGGAAGTTGTCACATCTTGGCATGCTTTCCTAGCTCTCTATCATGCCTTGGAATTTCCTAGAATACCTGGTTACTCCCTCCTTAGAACACCTATAACTTTATAACACCCACTATCACACACTCTTATTCATTAATTTCCATGCAATTGAAACTAGTCCTCCATTTTGTTTCCCCGACACTCCCTAGCATGCGTTGGCACCAAACCCTAGCACCTAGCACATATTGGAATGCCTAACATGCCTCAAAAATTGCTAGAATGTGTTAGCACTTCCTGGGATTCCATTCACACCTTGGCACTCCCTAGTTGTCATGCCCTCATATATAACCTTACTTTTTTTGCGACTTGGGAACCCAAGCAATTCATTGAAAAAATAGTGTTGCGTCTAGCACAAAGTCTCCCTTTGTATTAAATTGCTTCATCCATCCCCTTATCACAATCATAGGCTTGCCTCCTGCAATTCCTATTATGAAATTCTCCTAACACACTTCGTCCATGGGAAACCTGGAATTCACCGACACTCCCTGAAAAACACTCTTATTCATTCATTTCCATGCACTTTGAACTAGTCCTCCCTTGTGATGCCCTAAAACTCCAAAACACTTATTGTCATGCATTAACACTAACTAGCATGTGTTAACGCACATTTTAATTCATTGGGACACCCTGGCACTCCATAACTATCATGTCCTCATAACTACCCTTATTTTTTTTAGACTTCGGAACCCAACCAAGTCCTACCTCAACTACAAAAACTTGACCGACTTTCATTTACTACAACTAGACTTTGCCTTGTTCACCTAAGAATGAATTATAACTAATATTAGGCTACTCATGGCCAATATTAACTCATCCCACTTAACAAGTTACCAAGTCAAGGCTCATGTCCAATTGTGGCCATAAAACAACTGAGAAACACAGTTTATATCTTGACAAGCCATAACACATGGAACAGCTAACAATCCCTTGGAACTATGTGGCACGGGTTAGCATCCCCTACATTCTTTGAAATGCTTTGGAACTCCCTAACACACCCTACCATTCCCTAACATGCCCTGGAACTCTAGCATGCCTTGGCATTGCCTAACATATAACCTTGTCGTTCCCTCCTTAACACAGTTGGAACTCGCTAACACTCCCTATCACACACTCTATATTAGTTCATTTCCATGCATTTTGAACTAGTTATCCCTTATGTTTCCGTGGCACTCCTTAACACTCCCTGACACACAATGGAACACCCTGACACATGGCACATCTTGGCATGTTTCCCTGGCACTCTAGCATTCCTTGACACTACCTAACATACATTGTCACTCCCTCCTTATCACACATATAATTTTTTAACAATCCCTGTCAAACACTCTTATTCATTCATTTCCATGCATTTGAAACTGTTGCTCCCTTGTTTTTCCCTGGCACTCCATAACACTCCCTGACATGCATTGGCACACCCTAGCACCTGGCACATCTTGGCATGTTTCCCTGGCCTCTAGCATACCTTGTCACTCCCTCCTTAGCACACCTGGAACTCACTGACACTTCCTATCACAATCTCTTAGTTGTTCATTTACATGCATTATTTTCACCTAGTGCCCCCTTGTGTGTCCTTATGATTCCCTAACACTTCATATCATGTGTTGGCACACCCTGACACCTGGCACATCTTGGCCACATGCCACCCTAGCACACTAGCATGACTTAACACTGCCTAGCATACCATGTCACTTCCTCCTTAGCACACCCGGAACTCGCTGACACTTCCTGTCACACACTCTTATTCATTCATTCCCATGCATTTTTACATATTGCTCCCTTGTGTTTCCCCAGAACTCTCTAACACTCAACACACATTGGCACTTGGAACATCTTGGTATGATTCCCTAACACTCTAGCATGCCTTGGAAATATCTAGCATATCTTGTCACTCCCTCCTTAGCAAACCTGGAACTCCATAGCATGCCCTATAACTCCCTAGCATATATTGGCTCTTGGCACTTAGTGGCACTTGAAAATTATTAGCATGTGTTTGGATGTCGTGGAATTCCTTGGCATGGTTTAAGATAAAATTTATTTGAGATCAATTATTCACAACTAAGAGAGAAGTAATAGAGGATGATTTGGCACTTAAGACACGCTAAAACTTGGCCCTTGGCATGTATTGGGACTAGTGTTGGTATGCCTAGCATGCCCCTCTTGAAAAGGTAAGGTCCTAAATTATTAACCCTCATATGTGTTCATTTATTTTCATTTTAACTTGGTGTTCCCTTTTGTCGCCTAACACTCCTTGACATGCATTCACATACCCTAACACCTGGCACATCTCGTCATGCCTTAACACATGGCATGTCCTGGCATGCCTGGCATGCATTGACACGCCTTTGGCACTATCTGGCACATGTTAGCACACTCTGGCACTTATTGAAATGCCATAGCATTCCCTAGCATGCCTTGTCACTCCCCCCTTGACACACCTAACACTCGCTGACACTTCCCAACACACCCTCTTATTCATTCATTTCCATTCATTTTTAGTCGATGATTTATGTTTGATGGGGTGCATGTCTAGAAAGAGTTCCTTTAAGAGAATTAAAAAATAAATGGGCCAACAATGCTTATTTCATCTCTACATTAATGTGCAATATATTGCATGTAAAGGAGTATCTCAACCACATCTTCGATCCTATTGTGCACTTCATTGCACAATGACAAGATAATTATAGTTAAGTACAATATCACTAAGAAAAGAAAAGTGCGTTATCAAGCAAAGGGAATTAAAGGGAAGAAATTTTCACAAACGTATAGTGAGAAAATTGGCTTTACTTTGTGAATGTGCTCAGTGACAAGATGAAGCATTGTGCTGAGTGAAGATTAAGGCAAAGACCTACACTTAGCATCAAGCATAAGAACTAGCGAAGAGTGTAGGGACAAGCAAAGCAACAAGTAAAGGACTTCACACTCTACAAAGGAAATGGCTTGTTGACTATATGTCCAGTTGCTTGATGTATCTATGTTGGAACTTAAAGAAGACATATGAAGTGTTCAGTTGGAGTTCCCTAAGCTTAGTTTATGAATCTCGAAAAAATGAATAACCTAACCACCGTGTAGAGGAGAATGGATTGCCATGCAAGGGGAAAAATAAACACCTTATATTTGATAATACTCTCACATAAGGAAACAGAAGTTAGACATTCAATCCATTCATTCATCACATGTTAGAATAACTTAGTCTAGTCACACTTCAAAAGAAAATAATAAGCCTATAGCTACACATATCAGCCACAATAGTAAAAAAATATTAAGAAAGAAAATTATAGATAAAAGATGAATTAAACCATCACTAATCACATCATAACATAATGACATGTTAAATGTCCACACCATTAATTTTTCTTCATTTCTAACAACATTAAAAACCATATTAAGATGACATTGCATTTTTTTTAAGGAACTCACTTGTATTTCTCCATTTCTAACAACATTAAAAACCATAGTAAAATGACACTGCATCTTTTTAATACGTCACTTGTATTTATTTTTATTTCTAACAACACTATAAACCATAATAGAATCACATTAATTTGTAAGTCCATAAATAAACACCAAAAAATCTCATGTAACGAAAAAAGATGTACAACAACAACTTTATTCACGGTGCAATTCCAAATTCCTACAAACCAATTCCAAGGAGAGTTGAACTTTGAATGAGTTCAATTTCAGTTAAGCTACTCACAAATTTAATTTTGAATACCGACCATCTAACCATCTACTATCTCTTTCTACCATTTGTTGTACATTAATAATCGCTCTACGAGGTTTCAATCAAGGTTGTTCAGTCAATCATTTAGTCAAATTTGTTTGATCAATATCGGTAAGGAATTAGGAGGGAAAAAAAGATCTGGGAAGGAATTAGGAGGGAAAACACAGATCTGAAAAACCAGGTATCGAGCACATCATATCTGATCATTGTGCAGATGAGCATCATGTAAATTATCTGATCATTAAGCATATGAGCATAATCGTCATTCTCACTTGGGTGGACGCCATCTACAACAATAATGAACCGGCGGGATGGCTTTGAGAAGAAATGAAACTAGCTGGTTGAAGAACCGAGAGCTGATCGAATCCATGAAGCGAGAACCTGATGCGTTCATGACCAGTCATAGGCAACTATTCGCTAGGATATTCCATGTTAATGTTGATGCTTTAGTCATAGCTATTGGCATGATTTTGGCACAACTAGGGGAAGGTTACATAGATAGACATATTCAAAAAAATTTATCAACTAGGGGAAGGTTACATAGACAAACAGATTCAAAAAAACTTATCATTTTCATTTTTCCTCTCCCTTTGGTTCATCCATTACGATGATAAAGATTGATTTGGTTCCATCCAGGCAGCCAGTATGAAAAGCACGACTTTGAAAAACAGAGGGAGAATCGAATCTCTGACAAAGACGTCTTCATAAGACATTATACCATTTTCCAGTTCGACACTGATGTTGCTAAGTAGGTTAGTAAACCCTACATTTCTCCTGGCTTGATCTTTAAAATGCCCGAAAAAAATGCTAAATTCTTTGGCTTTTTGGTACCAGAAAGTCGATGATGTCGTGAAGTAGAAGAACAGGGTAGTGGTCACACTTAAGGCCAGATTGCATGAAGAGATTCCCAAGTTGCAGAAATTGGCTCAGAAAAAGGTCAAGATTAGCTATCCTTAATTTTATCCAAGTGCTTTTTAGGGCTTTCTCATGGTTTCGTAGATTTTCTTTTCAATTACTCGATTTTTTTGATGATTCAGCAGCCTTTTCATTGTTGAATTCCATAGTTCCAAGCTGCTAAGTTTCGAGGCATTGGATAAATGTGGCATTCCTTTATTTTAATTCCATTTTTTGTATGACCAGTGTTTTGCCAATCGGCAAGAGTCTTACAATATAGGAAAATTTATTAGATCAAATGTGATAGAAATTAGTTGAAAATTTCCCCACAGTTTCTAACACCTGTTTAGAATGAATCATCAGAGCACAAATTAGGTATAACATTAGTAGAAATCTCCATAAACAATAAACACCACCACCCAAAGAAAATTTTTAGGGTGATGACTTATTATCTAGTTCGGTTTTATAAGTCAGTCTAATACCCCAATGCTTAAATGAAGTTCACGCGAAGGTTCTGGTAGCCATAGGCAATGATCCTAAATTATCACATCGGTATTCAAAAAATTCCCCACGGAATCTCACTTTCAAACACTCTAGCTGTCTGGAAAATTCACCATAAATAAAAATAATAAAACAGTACCTGAATGAACTAACATGTTGCTTCTAGTGAAACTTTGATCTTCAACCATCTTATCTTAAGTGACACCCTGATAAGAACCATCCACTTCATCAAATGAATCACCACTGTCTATTTCTTTGGATGAGTTAGATAATGATTGTTGTGACTCATCTTCAAAGCTACTCATTGGCTTTTGCTTCACCTGGGTATCTATGAATTCAAAACCATCTTGAACGGAAGGAATAACTGGGGTACTAATTGATTGTCTTTGAGAGTGAGATCCAAATTTGGGATAGTCAGAGAAGAAGGCAGAGAATAACTCTGCTATAGGCAGCTCACGCAGTAATATTGGTATGCAGTGTAAGGTTCCATAAAAGAATGCATTGTTTAGGAGAATATTTTGTATGGTACGCCCTTTACCCTCATTTTCTTTTTTCTTTTCCTTAACGTGATTAACTTCTTTTTTGGTTCCTGTTGTGAAACTTAGATTGTAACCCAAAATTAGTGGGGTTGTTAGAGTGAAATTTAAAGTTCCTAATTGGGCACTTGAGGTGTTGTGAAACTCACAAAGGAGTAGTATGTGTAAAATAATTTCTTTTCATATTAAACTATTATGAATTGTTTTTTCCAGCAACTGCAGTAATTAGATATAGGTATTAGAGATTTTATTTTTGCAGTTATGGCAAGAGGTCATTGTCTAGGCATATGCATGCTAGATAATAAACATAACAGTAACAAATTTGCGGGAAAGCAAAACGAGAGAAAACCAAACAAATAGCATTAACTTCATTTTGAAAATCACGATATATAGGTTCTTTGTGATCTAGATAACTATTTAAACTTTCAATTTTACAAAGATTCATCACCAGATTCTCCAAATCCATATTTGTACACCGATGCAATATTCTTTCCTCAATAGTACACTTCATTATCAACTAATATACAACACTGGTTTGTCTTGGCCTATACTTTGGGATCATGATTGAGCTCATAAAAGAAAAAAATGACTGAAATATAGATCATATATAATAACTGGAAAATTGATTTCATCCCCTCCCACTCCACTGCCTCAGTTGAAATAAGAAAAATAAAAATTTCGTTATCTAGGATACTGAAGTTCTTAATTGAATGTTGTTTTTCTAATGTTGAAGTGTTCCCATCCATTCGACAATATACAAAATATAATAAGTTCAAGAAGTCTTCTAGTATATCAAGCATCCATGTACACCTTGTTTCAATTGTGGAAGAACCTTCTAATACCTGAAGCTTTCTAGATGCTCCAACTAGCATCTCAAATACATTTCTTATGAAACAAGTCACCTTTTCTTGTCTTGGGAAAAGATATGATGATTTACAATCTCGAAGGAGGAGAATTTCTGGAGTTATATATTTAAGTATTAGTTGTAACAGGATCCAGTAGGACTCATAAATCAGGGATTGTTGAATAGTCGTCTCTTGAAAATAAATCATGGCACCTTGTGAAACAACTACATGAAGCCTTCCATATAATGCTCAAATAACAGAAGAAAGTAATTATTTCAATTGCCATGAAATTTGTAGAGGAGGAGAATAAATGGAAACAAAATAATATTGTAATTTGTGATCATGTTCCTCCCATGTTCAAGCATAAATGAGAGTTTTGCAATAGCTAAAATAGATGTGAGGCAGCGTAGAACTGCTTTCTAGAGGTGCACGAGGTCTCCATTTTTATTGAAGTGTCAATAAAAAGCATATTTGTAGTTCCATAGTCTCCCAGACCTTCCTAGCCGCTATTCGAATCCATATAACATCCATGGAATTCATTGCCTTTTCAGATGAGTCTTGTCATGGCATAATCCTCAATTGAATAAGAAAGAATCCCACCTAAAAGAAACATAGTTCCTCCCAAAAAGTGTTCTAGGACCAAATCACGCACTCCTCTAGGGTTCTCTGACCACAAAACCACCTTGAATACAGACAAACAAGCCCACAAAAATATGCAAGTCTGAGGCAACAACTTGTCATGTTCCCTTGCTGGCCGCTCCATCCAATTTTCTTGATAATGAAATTCCTGTTTTCAAACCAGTGACCTAACTTTTGGCCTCTGTTAGGCAGGCCTGTTTCCCTGAAAATGTCTTTTTTTTGGCTCCACTGATTTTATATAACCAAACACTGTAGAAAAACATGAGTTAATTTCTAAATGCGCCAAAAATCCTCAACGAAGTCCGAATGTTGGCCCAAGAATTGCCTGATGGATTCATATTTTACAACATAAGGCTTCAGCCAAGACTTGTCCAACCCTTGGAGCTTGTCGTGATTATCTATTTCCAGCCACCTTAAGGATTGTTAAGGTGGCTGGAAAACCTTAGCTCAAGGTCCTAAATGCTAACTTACTGAGTTATTTTTTTTTTTAAATGTGTATCCTTTATGATTTATGGAGGTGGTTTGATATTGTTGACAGTTGCAAGTTTTTCATGCCTTATTTTATGGTTGTCTCCAAAAAAATTTGAGATTTGGAATGTGTGTTCATGTATGTGCAATTAAATGGCATTATTCTTTCCATTTTTGCGAGTGAAACACCATTTTTTCTGATGAAGGGACCATGGATATCTGTATCGTATGTAACTGGCACAACAAGCAAACAAATGTGGTCCCTTTTCTGTTTAACAGAGCCCTTTATTGGTTGGGACACACTTGCCAGGTCTCAAACTGGTTTATTGTTGTAACAAGCTCCCTACTTACCACTAGATTGCCTGAAGGACTTGATGGATTTTTTCCATAATCTGAATACATATTTTGACACATTCATGAAGTGCCTGCAAAATTTATTCTGTTCCCAAAATGAAATACTAGTGTCAATTATTTACCATACTAGATATGATGTGGAGATAGTCTGAGCTATTGTTCTGTACAACATCAACCATTTTCCATTGCAATAAATTAAACGGGACTGGTAGCACAATTGGTGTCTTTGTATGAAGCCCTTCTGTAAGAGCATCCTTTTCTTGGAAGACTTGTTTGATATGTGAGTGGTGTTACTATGTAGTTTTGATTGTTTACTCTTTGTGTAATTTGAAATAATTATATCTAGTTTGTTGGGCCTTCATTTTTTTTGGTAAGTTGGTAAGTAACGAGTGCTTGCGTTGATACAGAGATTGGTGCAGATCTTTTAGGTGGAATTTCTTATGCATTAAACTATTTTATTAATTTTGGTTTGGTGCAGACATTCTTTTATAGCTTATGCTTTGAAAATCTTGAATACTACATAGATAAAAATTCTCCCAAAAGCTTGACATAAATTAAAATCCCATAAAAGCATGGATTCTCAGTTAACTGGAAACGCTGGTGAGGAACTGGGTTCTATCCAGCCAAGAAGCACTTTCTTTGGATTATAACCCACAAATTCATCTGAATGGTACCATCAGCTGAACTAGTGAATTCATTGTACATGTCAACAATGTAGTAGGCCTTGGCAGTTGCAGCCTATCCTAATGAAAGATGATGCATACATTTTCCCTATGTTTCGGTATAATTTCAAAATACTACCCTTACTACCAAAATTCTTGGGAGACCATAAAGGTGCCAAGGCGAAGGAATATTTTCCGGGGAACCTTGCATAGCATTACCACTAATCATTACCTCTTCTAGAAGGAAAAGCTCATATATACAATTGATAAGTTTTTAGTGAAGTATCCAATCTATATTCTAAACTAAGGGAAATACATTTATGTTACAAGTGTGCTTCAATTCTCTCAGACTATCTATTTTTTCCTTCCTTGTAGTTCCTTGAAGAATATTTCTGAGATATAGATGGAAATCGTCTCAACCCCTCAAGACTATGTTTCTTTTCATCGACATTTCCTGTTGGAAATTCTCCAATTGTCTGGAAATTTTTCTACCTACTAACTTCTTTGGCCAGATAATTAATAGAGTGCTGACTGTCAACACCACTAAAAGAATGATTTTTCATTATCCTTTGGTTTGGTGCTATATTTCTATTAATTTTCCTAACAGGAGGGGTAGGAGAAGAATGCATTGCAAGTTTACTTGGACCTGGAAAATCAGAACTGACTGTTGATCCCTTCGGTGATAATCTATGATTGGGACTATTATAAAGCCTTGTTCCCTGAACATCGGATCCAATTTGTTTCATGGCTACAAAATCCTTATCCCTAATAGTTGTACCATGTCTGCCTGAGTCATCTTCCCTGTGCTCTTGCTTCCCATTCACATTCAATTTCTGATCCTGAAAATTTATTCCAGGACTAGATTTCTTCTTCTATAAAGATTTTTCCAAAGGTATTCTGTTTTTCAATTCATTTTCAATTTCTAAGATGGAATGCTCATGTTTTCTTTGAAGTTCCATTAATTCCTTCTGATGTTTTACTGCTAACAATCGCAACTCTCTGTTGGTGGAATATTCATCTTCATCAGATAAAATATTGACCGATGATGGTGATTGAGGATGGAGCATAGGTTTGTGGACTGAGCTAAGACTTTCAAAATTGGTAACAGGACTGAACCCTTCAGACAATCCATGGCTACAACTTTCTTCAAATTTACCTACATATCCTGTATTTTCTGGAGGTTTTGCAGGTTTGCTTGGAACTATGTCCTCTTTGTTACCAATACCTGAGGATATTAGACAAGATTGGGGATCTTCAAAATTGCTAATCCTCGAACCATATAATATTAAAGATCTAGGTGAAACTGGATCCTCTCCATTCACCCAATCATTATGATTAACATCTGATGATCCGCTTGAAATTGTAGGAGCCTCCTCTTCTACATATGAATAAAAATCTGTTGCATTAACTTGTAGTGTGACTTCTTCAAAGCAACCATGCATGGATGCACATTAAAATCAAGTATGAGGCACTATTTCTGATTTGTTGTCAACGTGGTAATGAGACCTCAGGAATTCCAACAAGGAACTATGAGAAGAGATACTAGAGACATGATATTTATGAGTCCACCAACAAGTTTCACTTGTTTTGTTGGAGAATGATTATGGTCATAGAAGGAATGGTGATCATCTATTGGTACCCTTGCCTTCCAATCAGGTACCAAAGCCATTATTTCTTCATCAATCATTTCTGCAATCTTTGTAACATCCTGATCAGCAAGGTCAAGCTCCAAAACCATTTCGCTGGCCACACTCATGGCTGTATCTCCTTCCACATCAAATGGGAAATAGATATTATGAATTTTCCTTGCAAGATGTATCAAACTTGTGACATTAACACGGGTGAGAAAATAGACTAGGGACTAGTTGATAGAAATAGCAATAGAAAATATTCTTACAATTTACTTTGTTAGAAACATCACGCTTCAAAGCCTGCCAGCAGGTTCATGGTTTTCTAGTGAAATATAAGATTCATTACCTTCTTGTCTTTGAGAGTGAAATCCATGTTGTGAGACATGCTATCCTCTATAAAGTATGTCCTCTATAAAGTATGAGGCCAAAGGTACAACCTTCTATTGTTTCTTGTTCTCATAGTGGATAGAAATCCCATTCTTGTTGTAAGGATGAAAAAAATGCATGCTTTGGAGTAATTTATTTCCACCATTTTGAAAGGCTTCAGTGTTAGGTTCTCCCAATAACGAGCCAAGTTCCCCCACATCATCTCTGCAGAAATATAATCTGGAAAAGGAATATTCTAAGCCATGATCATCAGTCTGTAGAAAAGAGTCCATTAAGGAATCTCTTGTAGGAAGCCTTCTGGAAACATTGTCCAAGCATTTCTCAAAAAAATGTCTCACTTCAGGATCCTTCAGTTTGTACAGAGCTGCTGGCTTTTTCCCTTGAGAATCAATTCAAGAACTGGAATTCAATTCCAAAATTCTTGTATAAAAAATAGCTAAGCAGGGCAGTCCCCAAGTCAGAACTCCAAGTGATAAGGAATGCTTGCTTTTGCCAGACTGGCAAAGAGTTAAAGTCTAACTGGGATACAAAAAATATATGTATTGAAATATATTTCAACAATGAAATAACTTACAAATGATAATTTCTTGTAGATCTGAGCTGGGTTGGAGCATTCACTGTAAGGATACTCAAGGGTGAGCATTTCCAGTAGGCACATCCCAAATTCATAGATATCTACTAATTCTTTGTATTCCTCACCGTACAGTTCAGGGGCCATGAATTCCAGAGTTCCTGCATAAAACCTTTCAGATGTTAGAAAGCCCCAAGAAGAATTGAAATCTATCTAGAATGGAAGGACGAGATTACATGTATTTAGTTTTACCAATAACATTGTGAGCTTAATGATATTTACACAGAATTTCAGGTAGACCAAGGTCTCAAATCTTAACTTCCCCCTGATTCCCATTGAAAAATATGTTGTCACACTTCAAATCTCTGTATTATGGGAGGATCATGGCTGTGTAGGTATAGAAGCCCTTGCAAGATCTGATGAGCCAAATTCTTCACAACTCTTAAGTCTACACGTCTGTGTTTTTGTCTATATCTGGAATCCAAAAAGAAGAACAAGAAATCTGCCATTGAATATCTAGACATCTAGCCAAAAAATTCATTGAAGTTCACATAACTGCCAGTCTACTAATGAAGGGCTAGTGAAAATTACTGCCTAAGAGTACCAGATGTGAATATCTCTATAATAAAGTTGATGTTCCTTGTCTTGGTATCGATCCATGATTAAAATAATTTGATGATATTCTTGCGCCTCAGAATTTTCAGAAGATGGACCTCTAAATAAAGCCTCTCCAGATCCTCAGGCAACTACATAATATCATTCACTTTTACTTGGTTCCAGGCCACTTCAATCCCCTTTATTTCATCAAAGGCTCTATATCTGCATATGCATCAAACAATCTATCATAATCAATATTAGAAGACCCAAATTTCATTACTCAAAGGTCTACACAGATCCAAAAACAAAATTTGGTTACAGAAGAATTTTTCGGTTGAAGCAAACGATCACTGATCACAAAGGTGTTTCTGGATGTAAACATAAACAAATTGTGATTACAGAAGAGCTTTTGGGTGGATCCTAAACCAAATTTTGATTGTAGAAGAGTATGGGGGTGGAGGCATAAACAAATTTTCAACACATGCGAGCTTGTAGGTGGAAGTATGCACCGATTATTAGTTACAGAAGAGATTGCGTGCAGAAGCATAAGAAAATTTGAAAGCAAAATGGTTTTTGGGTGGAAGCATAAACACATTTTGCTTACAGAAAAGCTCGTGGATGGATCCGAACTTCTGGGTGGATCCATAAACAAGTTTTGATTAAAGAATAGCTTGTGAGTGGAAGCATACACAAATTTTGTGTACACAAAGGTTTACACAGATGAAAAAAACAAAATTTCATTGCAGAAAAATTTGTTGGGGAAGCCTAAATAAATTTTGACTACAGAAGAGTTCGTAGGTTAAAATCATACAGTCTTAGATGCTCCCTTGCCAAGCACCTCATTGTACTGCAAAACAACATAAGATTATATCAACTGGATCTGTAATCCTCTCACACAAATACTCTATATATATGCACACATAACACAGAAATTGTTACGACTTTCTACTCAATATAAGGATCACTTGTATAAGTAATTAGTAGGTTGGCCCAAAAGTTTGTTTACTCGGCCATAGCAACCACTGGGATCAACCTCCAGAAATTCTAATTCAGCCTCTTGTAAAAAGAGGCCAAATTACTGTAATTAAAGTGGTCCCCCATCATCATCACCATTTGCCACTAGTGCTCACTGGTTGGTTTTTTGTTTGTGCAATCAAACAACAAACTCCCAACTCATTCAATGAATGTGATGCAACAACGACAAAGACTATCACTGTTCTATCATATCATGTGGATGGAGATGAATATTGAGACATGCCATTACCTATGCCTTTGGCTTAGCCATAACCTTCATCATTATTGGTGCATACTATAAAAAGAAACAAGAATTCAATATTAAATCAATAATACCATCTTCTTAGCATCAAGGAGGGTCTTCTAGTGCTCAAATGTTGGACTTATCCTTGAGATTTTCAAAGCATCCTCAATTATTCATGTAGTAGTAGGTATTTCTCCATCCTTCTTCTTGTTATCTGGTGCTTTGTGCTTGGGTTTGCCTCACCATCATGATTAATGTGACTACCAGAAGCATAACACCTAACATCATCTCTTATGTCCCATACCACGTGGCTTGCCAGAATTTGTTCTCACATGTTGTCTTCACCAACCCAGCTTATGTTCATCTTTCCTCCTTCCTGTTTAAAAGTGACTGTAATTCTTCCTCCCTCCCTTTAAAATGTTGTGTAGGCATGAGTTTACGACAAAGAGAACACCCCATTTTCATGGAACTTGAGTGGCAAAGCTACCTCAAGGTAAAGTAGTTTTCACTTAATTGTTGCTTGAAGGTTATCAAGGATAGTATGCAACAGGGTAAAGGTTATTGTAACACTGTCATATCTCTACCATATCTCTTTCCTTGATACACAGGCAAACATGATTATTATGATTAGAGAATATTCTAGAAATATATCTTGAAGGTACAATACCCTTTCGTAAATTACAACTCCAGATTGTTTTTTATCAAAAGACATGCATCCACAACAAAATCTCTCCTTCAACTCTGCAACAAAGAAATTTCTCGAACTGCTAGAAAGTGCCTTAGGACTGTGTTGATTATAATGGCTGATATTACTTCAACAAGATATAGAGGTCATCTAGATAGATCAGCTCAATCCAAATTAGGATCTCAGTTATTACAATATTGAGGATTATAATAAATTCTTTTAGAAACGTTATGTAAACTTATATTTGATGCTTCAAATATGATTCTATCCATGAGATGTATTCCTTAATCTTTATTGTATGAACATGAGACCTTTTCAAAAAAAAAAACTACAAGTTATCATGAACTAGGTGAGTCATGATTTCAGGTCATTCTTCAATTAAGGCTTTAAATAAAATACTTAGTAAAATCCTCAACTAAGTTTGCCTCAGATCTGGTTACAGATACAAATCTTTAACTTCACAAAATGAGTGCGATAAGCTACCCATAAGACTAATCTTTTACAAAAATCTATATTCATGACAATATTGTAGTCCTTCTGAAAGGAGGATGAAGAGAATTTAAGCAATGGGAATTGGATTTACCTTGTGTTGCCTTACACACCTCTTGTGTAACATCTGAGCCCTAATACAAGGTCGAAGACATGCCAACATAAATATGCTGAGATTATTTTGAATTAGCATAGCAGAATGCGACCAAACATCATGTTATAGAGATGTGCATAGCGAAGATTAATCTCACTGCAACAGTTGATAATAAAATCTATGGCTCATATATAATTTCAGAAATATCTTTCACATGAACCTACAATAAAAATTTCGAGCGAGATACCATCTCCTAAAACAAATTCAACTCAAAGAAATTTCAAAAATTTTGACCTTAAATTAAGTGAAATAATGTACCAGAACTTCCTGGT
The DNA here is from genome assembly GCA_034641835.2 of Pinus albicaulis. NCBI lineage: Eukaryota > Viridiplantae > Streptophyta > Pinopsida > Pinales > Pinaceae > Pinus > Pinus albicaulis. Next base: position 1,581,593,183 of record CM076581.1, read on the forward strand.
TGTAGACATGCACTTGAGGCTATAGATATAATTCATATGATGCCTATAATTTTGACAGAGAGCTTAATCAGTGATCTTTAGTGATCCTCTATTCTTGCTAGGATCTGCAACTTATACTTTTGCTATACAAATCTGCAAGAGTGCCTTGTAAGAAGGTCATAGAGAATTGTCATCGAACATCTAGTGATTTCTCTTTCTCTTTCCTTGGCTTGTCCTGAACCTGGCACTGATACCATATTAATTTAATTAACATGTTCTTTTCTTAGGATGATTACTTCAATCTTCCATATAAGCCCATATTCCATTCCATTAAATTTTCATTAGCAATCACATAGACTGTTATCACATTGATAGTAACTAATCAAAGAACATAAACCTTAGATGTAGAAGATAAGCCAGGACAAGAGAACACCAGAGATTGGATAATGTCATGGAAAAACTCCAAGATGGGAAAAACTTTTGATCAATCCTTCTTATTATTATATCACATGTTCAATAGAGAGAGAGAGAGAGAGAGAGAGAGAGAGAGAGTACAATAGTATAAGTCAAAATTGACTTGTTGAATCAAAACCCCAAGATGGGAAAACCTTTTGATCAATGCTTCTTATTATTATATCACATGTTCAATGCAGAGAGAGAGAGAGAGAGAGAGAGAGAGAGAGAGAGAGAGAGAGAGAGTACAATAGTATAAGTCAAAATTGACTTGTTGAATCACTGTTCAAAATAGCACTGAGAAGTATGCAATAATGAATGATGTAGCTTGCTTCCTGGTAAGGGTTTTGAATATCCCCTGGTGCCTTTGTAGCATTTCCACTAAGCTGCATGGTAGAAATAATGTCAAGAACCTTTTTTAGAACTTAATTAGTGCCAACTAGGAACAAAAGAAACAAACAATATTTATAATGTCCTGCTAATGGTTATAACAACATTTTTGAATTATATTCTTGAATTTTTGAGTCTACAGGCTAATAGTTATAACCAAATCAAATTATGATTTTATCCTTCCCATTTCGTTGTTACTGTTTCAAGATGATATTTTGGGGGTATTTAATGTTCGCGAGCTTTTGTGGGGGTCAAGCGGCCGATAGCTCCCTGTGCCTGCAAGGTGAGTCGAGGGCAAAGCCCTTTTCTTTTTTCTGACAGGAATTTTCCACTGATTCCCCATGGTATCAGTGAATCAATCCCCACTCCACAATAAATACATTAATGCAATCAAATCACTTAATTTCCCCTCCTTATCTTGATGGAAGACATTAAATTTCTCATTTTCTCTTTCTTAAGCCCCTGCTTATTCTCTTCAAAATGAGTGTAAAAGTCCCAAAAATCAGATTTTGTAAGTGGCTCTTCCTTGATTGGTTTGGTATGGAATCAGCCCATTCAGATTGGCTCCATGCTGAAGTGGCTAGTTTTAATACTGAACTGACTGTTGTGTTATAGAACTGGTCCTTGAATGAGTTTGATACCCAGTTTGGTGCTATATTTTCTTGTTATAAGTGTTATGCAATATACATTTAGCAGCATCTAAGTTGCAAGATATCAGGAAATAGGTATGTATTTCTAAAATGGAAGTCCACTGGAAATATGATCCCCCAACATTTTGGAAATGGGAAACAAGATACATACACACATACATATACAATGTGATATTTTATAAATATCACATTATATGAAAATTGGAAAGAAAGCATAATGAATAAATGAGCAAGCATATATAAATTCCAATCATAAATGTCAAGCAATTTTTCACCATCCCTTATGTTTGGATCTTCATCTTTAGTATCATCCTTTGCCTCCACTGCAATCCTCAAGGGATATCAGTCAACACCTCCCAATTTTAATGAAACTATCTAATCTAGGCTTTAAAATGTGGTAAAAAAAACTTAACATGCTTTATCAATGGTTTTTGCTTGATTGAAGGGCACATTTTTGCTAAGGCCCCAACAAAGGAGTCCAAGAATTAATATCACTAACATCAAGGTACACAAAGGGCTTGGTGCTCTTGATTAAATGCCAATCCCTTACCCTTAAACGCGATAGAATCTAATGAGAATGTTGCAATCCTACCAATCTTGAAATCGTGAAAACTGTTGATTTTAAATGGGATAGGAAATTATACTTTCTCCAAGGCTTGGTGCTCTTGATTAAATTCCAATCCCATACCCTTATACACGATAGAATCTAATGAAAATGTTGCAATCCTACCAATCCCGAAATCTTGAAAATTGTTGAATTTTAAATGAGATAGGAAATTCTACTTCTCCAGGGCTTGGTTCTCTTGATTAAATGCCAATCCCATACCCTAATACACCATAGTATCTAATGAAAATGTTGCAATCGTACCAATGATGAAATCTTGAAAACTATTGAATTTTAAATGGGATAAGAAATTCTACTTTCTCCAGATGAAATCCGATGAGATTGGAATCACTCTTAGACATCCTGAAACAATTAATCGTAATGTTTTAACATATCCTTTTCTTTTCTTTTTCCTTTAAAAATAAAGAAAAGGAAATGCTAAAACATTACCATTAATTGCAAGCATTTTTGGTGCACACTGACAGTAAAATTGTCTTTATAATGCCATATGTCTCTGCATAGTTTACTATCTACGACAATTTTATGAAGCTAAATAATAACTTGAGACGGGAGACATGCCAAAAATATTTCGCGAAGGATGGGAATCCAATTCTTTACATCTCACAGTATTTTGGTTGACATGCCAACTCGTATCATGTGAAAGAGCTGCCCAAAATTCAACATCATCAGATCTACTTGAAGTACTGGAATGCTTTGTAGCACACACTGACATAATAAAGTTATATAAATTGTTTGAAAATCAAACTAAAATCAAAATTAAAGAGATATAAACATTAGGCTGACAAAAGCTTAGTTGTCTGAATACTCCATGGTGCTTTGTAACTTCAATACAAATGATGAATCTTGTTTAAGGATTACAGACTCTGATGATGTCAGAGTATTCATTTTGTTGTCCAACTTCATGTTTTCCATTCTGTTAAATGTGTGAAGCCTCTTCTCCAAAATTCGCCAAACTTTGGCTATTTCTGTAGAAGAGGGTTCTTCTGGACTAGTCTCTGGACCAATAGCTACTAGTAAAGAAGATATTTCTAGGTAATTGTAAACTTTTTTCCCCAATGACAAATCACAATATTCTTATTTCTAAATTTAGGATATTCTCTTACACATTTTCTTAGATCTACGACACTCCAATTTTCCAATTGGGCATAGGTGAAGATTTTTCTAACTCCCTTCTTACTTATGCAAGAAACACTCTCAAGAACACACAAATACCACCTTATCTTTTATGATCTATTTAATTACATGAACTAGACCAGTCATCGAAATGTTTAACCTAAAAAATGTGAATCGAATCAGAACTAGATAAAAACAAGATAAAAAAACTGGTTGACCAAAAAATACATAAATTATTCAAATTTAGGAAAAAACATGTATATTAATGTGCATCCATATGACCCACAACCATTATAAAAAAACATTTCAATTTAACTTGAGTTTTCTTGGACACATATTTGGAGGTTTCCCAACATGAAATTCCTAAATAATATGTTGTTCTGAAGCCTAGCGTGCACCATATCATTGTTAAAATTTGAAGTCTTTGGCACCCTTAAACCTGACACTAGTCTGAGAATCCAATACGATACTAAGAGAATATTTATGCTAAGAGAGTTTACCATGCATTTACAACCACATTTTTTCTTAAGGGTGAAAGTGGTTCCATGTCTCATAACTCTGTCTGAAGGACAAATTTCCATATCATACAATAGAGGCAAGCTTAAAATGCTTGTTGTATAGCTGAAAGTATTGTTATGACATTGTTCCTGACTTTAAGCATTTTGTTGAAGGACTTCAAAAGGATGTAAAATTGATTTGGTGGGTCAGAATGTTGAATGCTAAGTATTCTTGTGAGATTATTTTCCCAAAATGCTCCTACTAAATTGAAAAGGGTTTTTTCTGTTTATTGTTTAGGACAAATATTGTAATAGCAGCACTAGTGCAATGATGGTAAAAGGTCACTTTCTTGTTAATTTGACCATGAATATCTCTTTTACAAAGAAATATTTCTTAGCTCTATTTAAGTTAGTGGTTCGCTAAGAACTTTTCTACATTTTCTTCTTTAAAGGGTGCTAGCTCAATGGAAGAGCACCTGCTTTACAAGCAGGAGGTTGGTGGTTCGATTCCATCATGCCCTGATATTCATAGGGAATGACAGTGATCATTTTTTGGTGACGGATGCTCTTTTGACCATCACCAATGAACTTATGGTGACATTTTTCAACCCTTACCAAAATATGAAATGGTGACGGTCAAGGAACGCCACTATATATACGCATCAATAGTGACGACCATAAAAGGTCCGTCACCATAAATCGTTGTTGTTAATATGAAATGGTGAGGGTCAATGTTTTTCATTATAGTCATTATTCGTGATGGACCTTGATGTCACCAATGAGCTTATCATGACAATGTTTGACCCTCACCAAATAGGAAATGGTGACGGTCAATGAACGTCGCCATATATATGCACCAATAGTGACGGCCATGAAAGGTCCATCATCAAAAATCGTTGTTGTTCATATGAAATGGTGATGGTCACTATCCGTCATTATAATCAATATTCGCGACGGACCTTAAATGTCACCACAACACATAATTTCGGTGACGCCACCTTTGGTGATGTTCAAGTTTTTGGTGATGGAGGCTATCGTCCGTCACCATTGCTCATATGAAATGGTGACGATCACTATCCGTCATTATAAACCATTATTGGTGACAGACCTTGAATGTCACCACAACACCTTTACTTTCGGCGATGCCACCTTTGGTGACGTTTAGTTTTTGGTGACGAAGGCTCTTTTGACCCTCACCAATGAGCTTATGGTGACATTTTTCGCCCCTCACCAATGTCCTTTTTTCTTGTAGTGTGTTGCGTGAAGAAATGGTAAGCTTAACCATGAGATGAAAAATAGATGCAATAGTCAATGCAAAATTGGATGCAAATGTGGATTCAAAAGTGGAAAGCAAATATGGGTGCGATAATAGGTGTAAAAATTGGCACAAATTGTGGTGAAACAAAAGTGGATGCAACAATGGACACAAACTTGGAAGAAAAAAGGATGCAAACTTGTATGCATAATAATATGTAAAAAGTAATGTAAACATGGACACAAACATGGGTGAAATAGTGGACACAAAAGTAGATGCAAAAGTGAATGCAACAAAAGTAGATGCAAAAGTAGGTGCAAAACCTGATGCAAAACCCGACATAAAATTGGATGCAAAAGGGGTCGCAGAAACATACACAATATTCGATGAAAACTTATACACAAAAGAGGATTCAAATGTGGATGCAAAAGTGGAAGAAAATGTGGGTGCAATTGTATATGCAAAACATGACAATAATTGTGGCTCAACAAATGTGGATGTAAAAGTGGATACAACAAAAGAAACATAATAAGATGCAAAATTGGATGAAAAACAAGATGCAAAAAGTGATGCAAAAGTGGATGCACATGGGTGCAATAGTGGACAAAAAAATGGATGCAAAATAAATAGATACAAAAATGGATACAAAACAAGATACAAAACCTGATGCATAAACCCAACACAAAAGTGGATGGAAAAAGGGATTCAATATTTGATTCAAATTTGGATGCAAAAGAGGATGCAAACATGGATTCAAAAGTGGAAGAAAATATGGGTTCAATAGTAGGTACAAAACATGGCACAACAAAAGTGGATGCAATAATATATGCAAAAAAAATACAAACTTTGATGCAAAATCAAATGCAAAAAGGGATACAAAAGTGGATGTAAACATGGGTGCAATAGTGGATGAAAAAGTGGATGCAATAGAATTTTATGCAAAAGTAGATGCAAAATGAGACTTAAAACCCGATGCAAAATGATACTTAAAACACGATGTAAAATGTGACACAAAAGTGGATAAAAAAATGAATGCAAACATAGATGCAAATGAGGATGTAAGCATGGATGCAAAATTAGAAGAAAAAGTGGGTGCAAAGGTAGGTGCCAAACTAGGCACAAATTGTGGCACAACAAAAGTGGATGAAATAGTGGACATAATAATGGATGCAAAAGAGGATGAAAATGTCGATGCAAAAGAAGATGAAATATTTGATGCAACAAAATCATATTCAAAACTAGACAAAAAACTTGGTGCAAAAGGGGGTGCAAAATACGATGCAAAAGAGGACGGAAAAGAGGATGCAAAACGTGACACAAAAGTTAATGCACGTATAGGTGCAAAAAGTGGATGCAATATAGGATGCAAAAGTAGGCCAAACAAAAATTAGGTTCCAAACTTGACGTAAAAACTGGCACAAAACCTGGTGCAAAGGATGGTGCAAGACTTGGCTCAAAACTTGGTGCAAAGCCTCATGAAAAACCTGGTACAAAACTTGGTGCAAAAATTAGCACAAAATTTTCATCAAATTTTGCACCATATTTGATAAATGGATGCAAATAGCACCCAAAATGGGCTCTGGATGAAAAAAAGGAAGAAATATGGGATGATAATCACATGGTTTTTTTGTAGTGATGACATTTAAATTTTCCAATTATACTAGCAACCATAACTAAAACCATCAAATCTCGAATATTCCAGTGATTCAACTTAAGCCCTTTCAACTTTGATCTACACAAATATAGACTTAATTCACTTCATACATTCAAATTTAAACCACAACATCACTTGGGTTTTAGTTACAAATATAATATCAAAAAAAAAATAATGATTATTTTCATGCTTGAATTCATTCATTTAATTTTACACTGGCATAGATAACATGAAATCATAATATTTCTTCGTAGGTTTATTTATGTCAATTCATAACATGTAGATGATCGTTTTATCAACAATTAAGCTCATAAACTTTCATATTCAAGTTTTAGTAGCATAATAGTATAAATCTCTAACTTAAATTGGAAAGGCCAGTTAGATAACACTTGTGACACACCAAGACTTTTACATGGCCTCTTGCTAGATATTGTTTGTGTGATCAACATTTTCCTAGCCATGAGTCGGTAGTGGAAAATAAGTGACCTTATTATACATATACATTGCTAATACACATGTATCAAATCCACCATCACGAGATATCTATGCAACTTGTATTTTTGTTATATTAATTGTTGTTCTACACTTCAACTCAATGTATGCCAGATAAAGTGATAGATGTAGTGAGAAAGGTAAGTGATTGGTATATTTCTCCTTTAATTCAAATACTCTAGTTTATTTGAAATCAAGCTTATATGTCAATAATATCTCTAACTCTTCTCATATCTAGGCTTTCTATCCAAGATGGAAATAAGGAATGTATCTCCTTATTTTTCTTGCTGAGCTTTACAACACGTATAATTAAAGGAGTGATATTCTAGATAATTTGAATTCATTTTGGTGACTTAGAAGGAAGTTTCTAATTAACGACTTTCTCTTTGTAGTTTTCTTTGAATTGTTGTTTCCATATATATTATTTATGGCTATATATATGGATATTAATGGAGTACATGGATAAATAATGAGCTTACATTTCAAATTTGGATAGGCACTATTCTCATCAATAATCCTCACAAGATTTGGTTTATCTCACCTTATGAATGGCATAGAGGCCCTTTATCATACAATATAATTTCAATTTGTATACACAAAATGGGAAGAGGAATCTTTACCCTTAATTTTCTATAGGAATGATACATGATGCAAAAGAAATGTTGAAGGAAGATGTAGCCATTGAAGAAAAAAGGAAATAAAATGATATAAGATGTTATTTGTTATAGTCCCAACAAAATTGATGGAGAGAGTCAAGCCCATAGAAGTTACTAGATTACGAAAAGTAGTTTCTACACTTTGCACTAAGGCAGGATCCACTATACTAATCTTAGATCTTCTTCCAAGCACATTAAGGATTTTCATTTCTAGGGTTGTACCCAATAAAAACTGGGGATATTTTCGTGATGTAATTCCATCTGTAAGGAAACATTTGTATTAATAGTAATTTGGAGCAACCCTCGTGAATAACTTACACTTATTTTGTAGATTTCATGCTAGGCTTTTGGGCTACTGATCACTAGAGAATCTAGAGTTTTGTTTTAGCTAAAGATGAATGTTGATAGTGGTTGTATATTCCTTAACGAGGACGATGTTTTCCATTTTTCCATGTTTTTATGAGAGAATTTTAAGGTCAATCCATTACCTCGAAGGAACCAACAACACATTTCCATCAATGTGATGAAAATCACAAAGTGGAGCTTAATATAGTATGAGTAATACCATGCATGCAACATATTTTTATAAATAATTTCATGCCAACTATTTGACAATACTTGACTCCCAAAAGGTTGATGTTTTGATCTTACTTTCCAAGTTTCCAAAGTTATGTATGCACTGGAATTTATAGACATATATATTTATAAGCTTTCATTGTTGATTTACCTTTGCATAACAATTATATGTGTTATTGACTAATGTAATCAATGTGAACCTTTTCATTATATTTTAGCCTTATTGGCATGACAATAAAGAGCATGTTTCTTGTTACAAACAAACATGGTTGTAGGTAAAGATCCTAAATTTATCATTTTTTGCTATGTTTTGAAATAAAGGTAAAGCTGAAGTTTAGCCTCAAGTTGGAAATGCTTCTTGATACAGGAAAAATATTTTATGAATAAAAGAAGGATATGTAGACTTCTTATCTGAGTGTTCTCATGGAATTGTTTTGAAATACTTGAATGTTTTTATGTACTGAAATCAGTTTTGAATAATGAATGTGTAAGATGGTTAAGATATGGAATTTTTTGGTGAACTTGATGTTGCATTAACACCATGATACATCATAGTAGTAGAAGGGTTGTTTTATTGAAACTTAAAGAATCTTAGATTCCTATTATAGAGTTGTAAATTTGTTGCTTTCATGGGTATTCTTGAGGTATGTTTCTTGTATATTAATAACAAGTAATTGGTAAATCATTTGAATAACATAAAAATATAATTAAGGTTTAGTGATTAGAAATACATATTAATGAATGAAATAAATAGACAATGAAATGGTGTTCCATGATATCAAAGAGCAATGGGATTGAATGTATAGTTCTGGAGATGATCCAAGTGCTCTATGACACTCTTGGTTGTGGATATTGGGAAGGGACCATCTAATGGTTCATGGAATAAAATTTAGGAAATAGTGCATGAATAATCACTTATGGGTGAGGGTTGTTGACTTGAATTCGTATGAAGCTTGTTATACAAAATAATTTTGTATACAAAAGATAAAACGTTAAAAAAAATATTGTCTCTTCCATATTCCTACTTGGTTGTTATGTGAGGTTTAACTGACATAGTGCAGAGGAGCACTACAAGGAAGAGGACTAAAAAATAACACAATCATCTCTAGGTGATATTAATACCAAAGAAACGGAAGATGTTATCACATCAACCAAGATACTTCCACCCCAAAGCTAACTTATGGATGGTAAAAGCTTTTTGTGTGTAGTTGAAAACTGCTCCTATCTCAAAATTGTTTCCAATGTGGGGCACTCATCTACTTGTTAAAAAATGTTGCAAAATCCATTATGTATTCAAATTTTTTCCTCTTGTGGATTGACAAGTTACAATATACATGATATCATAGATAAGGATAAAGGAAACAATTGATTATGAGACCTATATCAAATAGAAACTAAACATATTTCTCATGGCTTCTTGCATTTCGATGAACCTAGGCTAGTGCCCATATCCAATTCATTTAATGCATTATTTATTTTTACATTGGATATTTGTGTGAACTCAAGACATGCATCCTCAAGATTTGTAATCTAGAGGTGCATATTAGACTCTAGTTTAGATGCATTTGGGCTAGTCTCCATATTTAATACACACAATGCGCAATCTATATTTACATTTCCCATTTGTGTGCATGAAAGATATGCATCCTCAAGCTTTTACATATAGCTTCACATATTGGAGGAGCATATCAGAACTAGATTTAGATGGCTTGGGACTAGTTTCCATATCAATGCACCTAATGCGCAGTCTAGATTACATTTCCCATTTATGAATCTCTTCATGAAAGGACACTGCGTAGCGTAGTAATCAAGCTCACCACACTGGAAACATTTGAACTTTGATATTTCCTTCTTCCGCCTTCGCTGTTCCTGTTTCCCCTTTGATGTAAGGGCTACATTCTCCACCTCATCCTTGGGCTTCATCCCACTACTGTTGTTTCCATCAAGTTTTCACTTAACCATATATCGCCTCATCTCTTCATGTTGAAGAGTAGCCCACATCCCTTCCCAATCTGACAATTTTTCTCTCCTAGGGATACTTTGGATGAAGAATTTCCATTATTCTGAGATTGAATTTAGGTCCAATATCACCATCTCTGTGGCCTGGGGCGTGGATCCTACAACTGCCAACTGATCTCGGGCTTCCTGAAAGCTTTGACAGGAACATATCCATGCGCTCCCCCTTTTGCATCCTCATGGATCTCATATTTTCCTCCAAGAACATCTTTCACTACTCGCAATATCCTTCATATAATGTAGCCAAAGAATCCCACATCTATTTGGTAGTCCCTTTGCTAGATATGTGTGAAACAACGTGATCCCTCACTTTGTTGAGGATTAGCCTCTTTTCTTTTTCCATATCCTTCTTGTAGGCCTTCAATGGATCCATATCTATTGGTACAACTACCACATTATCGATAAATGCCTTGATATCTTGCTCATCTAGAAGTAAGGAGATACTTTCCTTCCAGATCACATAGTTGGAGGCACCCTCCAATTGATCCTGATCTCTCAACCTGGTTGCTACCATCTCACCCAAAAAATGTCAAATGCTACCTCTAACCTTCTATGCAACTGGATCTACACACTCCTTGCTGGAGTGAGAAAAATTAATCTTGGATATTGTTTCTTCTATATGGGAAATTAGAATTTCTCGGCAATAAATTCTATGAGGTCAAAATACCCTCAGTGTGTTATTTCTTCCTTCTTTTGACGATTTTCTACACTAGCAATCTGTTGTAGAAAATATACATCCCAATTGAAGACTGATCTACATTGCTACCTCTTCCAATGACAAATTATGATCTAGAAAATATTCTTCTCTGTCCACTCACTCAGAGAAGGATTTTTCCACAAAAATATTTCCCTCATGGTATTCGACTGCGCTGCCCTTCTAGGGTTGTGGTCTGCTGCCTACACAGCTCTTCAATCTCTCTTTTCTACCTAGCATTGGGCTCTTCTAGCTCTACTCTCCTATTTCACCCGCGCTCTAATACCATGTGAAAATTCAGAATCCTAAATCCCTACTGCAATAATAAGATGTTATTTCTCCTACTTGTCAATTCTTACAAGTTATTTGCTTTGTTACTCTGTAAACATCCAAATAAATACAACTGAATCCTTCACAACATAAATAAATATGTGAAAACGAGTATTAAGAAAGAAAGAAATAACACACACTCAATTGAGGTCATTTTTTTTGGACTAAGTCCCACGAAAACCCAATGTGGGAAAATCGGTGTAGTAGTTGAGGGTTTGTATATTATGCACTAGTTTCTGAATACAATCTTTGGATGCCTTGTTGGCTATCCGATATAGAGAATCTGACTGGAAAAAAAATTAGTGAGAAATACCTCACACTATCATTGGTGATTCGACACCGATCTAGCCTCTGAATGGCTAGCCCCAAGCTGCCTCTGCATTGTCTCCGTGCAGTCACTGCGTAACTCTGCGTCACAACTTATAGGGACTATGTCACTCCCTCTGGCTGATCAATATTCTGGTTGGATTCTTGATCCCATGGCCCTCTAGTCTCATGCCCCGACTCCTGACATTGGATCTGATCTACTCCTCAGCAAATTTGTGGATCCCATCACAAGTTGTGCGCTGCCTCAGCGCAAATTTTCACTACCTAGCGTGGCTCTACGTTGCCTCTCTAGATCTCTCTCTTCCTTCTTTGCAATGTATTCTTGGATGAGGAAACCTCCAACCAAAAAAATATCCCTGCCCCTCACTGCAAGAAATATTCTGGATGACTTCTCTAGCAAATGTTGTGTTGCTCTCTTGAGAAATTTATCTCTTTATGTCCACTCTATGTGTCTTCCTAATGCCCATCGAAGTCCTTCTTATAATATTCTCGTTGAAAAATCAACGGCCTAGATTAGATTGACTCGATCTTGGTCTTTTTCTAGAAGATTCATACCTAGTTTCATTAATACCCTTTAATTATTGTAATTCCCTAAGTTTAGACTTAGGCATCCATTAAAAATACTTAATTATTTTAAAAAAACTGTCTCCCAGTGGAATTTCCCAAAATAATTTATGGGTATTGTGGAATGCATATGTCCGAACTGCCCTGCAATTTTTGAGCCTTAGAGCACATCTGATGCAACCAAAAATCAATAATGATCACAACATAGTTTTCATATACCATAAGGTCAAGGTTAAGAGAAATCCCTTTATCCATCCACATCAAGCATAACCTTAGGAACAACAGTTCCCACCTTAGCCAAGGCATCTGACGCCTCAAATCCATTTTCTTTACCTTTCTTGTTACCTTTCTCATGATTTCCCTGCCACCATCCATTTTCCCCAATGGACCCCATCAATCCAACCGATTGGCTTACTCTTTCTTTCAACTTCCCTTATTCATGTAGTGAGATTCATCCAAGTATTACATTACCTGTTAGATTTCATTCATCTGTCCCCGAGCTCCACTAACTTTCCTCTTTCCCAACCAATCCCCAAGACCCTCAAAACAAAACAAAAAGGGCAAGAACCAAAAGCAACCAAGAGAAACCCATAAAAATAAATGGAAATACGACACCAAAACCAAAGTGGTACGACCATACACTAGACATAAAAAAATCCATAATCAAGCACAAAAAATAAAAAAAATAAAAGAACAAGACCAACAACAAACACCATGAATCAATCCCCATGGCTTCCCAACACTTCCAAAGAAAAGCTCAACCTGAGCCTTCTTCAAGATTTCATGGAAGTATCTTTCCATGAAATTCACTATATGATACTACCATAAACGCATAACTATCAATGTATAAATAAATGTAATAATATATAGGTTATCTTACCTTGTTTTTCCAAGCATGCTTCCTTGTAACTAAACACACATGTCAACCACATGTTCCAAAGATTAAGACATCGTATCTATTAATTTTAAATCAACCTTTACCAAGTCTAGCAACCATGTCATAACCAACAATCAACTCACATTCATCAATCATAATACATAATGCTACAAATATCACCTACTTACACTCAAGTACATTCAGTTGTTCTCAACACATATGTGTTAGTGCAACCATCTCAAATAAGATCATTCCTTCATCCAATCTTATAGATACAAACTCATGTCATGCAACTAGTCAAACATTCAAACAATAGATAAACGACATGATAGACACCAAACCCTCAAACACCAAATATATGACATAATCAAATATTCAAGGACCAAGTAGACAACATAAGTAAACTCATACCAAATAGGCAGCATAATCAAACACCCAATAGACGACATAACTAGACTCATACCTTAATGTATCTCAGGGGAGGCTATCTTGTCTACACAATCAATCTAGATTAGCACAATACAACTTCCAAATATATCAACTAAAACATAAATAAGGTCATGATGTCCATAACAGTAACTAGCTAACATGTGTGACATCATAAACTCATAAACAATTTTCATTCATGCATAAAAACCGCATATGTATAATCAGCCTAGATTATTATGACACAATATCACAAGAAAATCGACTCATACCTAAATGTAATCACCCTAACCATCCACATAGACCAATACAAATTAGCATGATACATATGAAATCAAGATATTAAATGCAATGAACATAATCATCATGCATATGACCACAATGCATATAACAACAAGTTACTATCCCTTATGACTAACTGACACAAGTACATATGATCACACTGATTGCGTAGCATCTATCATACATGTAACTACAACAACCATCAATTGACAAAAATGAACCAACATTCCTACATGCCAAACATACAATACATGTATGATGATCTACACTTACCCCAAAGTATATTTTTGCAACCTCGATATGATGATATGCATCTCCTACTCTATCTCGTCCAACACATCAACATCATAACATACCAATATCATCATAATGAAATATCCTTCATACCATAACATCATGCATGAAAACCTTAACCATGAAAATGCATGCATAACAATATGCATTCAACTCATCCAGTCCAAGTATTTGAATCATGCTCTGATACCACTTGTAACGACACCTCCCATCACATCTACCCACTTTCATCGTCTTACCTGGGGTAAACATGATATGATGGGCCGCTATGACAAGACTCAACCTCCTAGGTGAGCTTAAGGAAATGGAGTCGAAAAACAAACCTTACTGACTTCCCTCACGTGCCACAAGACCCTCTAGGAGTAACCCAACCCATCCAGGTGTCCATCCCCTTAGCCAACTTGGCTTTTCTCTGAGCTTGAGCCCCAGTCACTCCCTTTCCAAGCCCTCCATGTGACTTGAAACTCCCAACTGCTCCTATAGGCCTGCATCAGTGCGACTATGGCCTTTTTTATCAGTACTATGCGAACAACTACATAATTTAAGGCTATTTTTTAGGGTTGGGGTTGAGCCTCTACCCAGAAATCCATATAGCTTCCAAAACTCATGAAATACATGAAAATAGTGATTATAAACCAAAAATGAAACCAGGACTAGCCCTGACCATCCCCAATCGGGACTGACATTCTGTTAAACACTTGGCAACAATGTAACCTACAAGTCATGAATACAAGACTGAGCATAAGGGAATGGAAATTCATATGAGACTTAACAAGAAGGATCACCACGCTCTCTCTTTAGTTGTATTAACATGAATTAGGTCTTGCATCCATTATTCTTTTAGTTACAAGTAAAAACATAAAATGAACCATGAATAGAACCAATCACATAACCATGTTTATAAAATTCATATAACCACATAAATAACCATAATATATCAACCATTTAAGCCACATAATAACATGTACATTTACCAATCAAATCAACTGAACTTAGCTTTCATTAAACATAGGTAAGAGCCAACCAGGTTCAGGACTTCCACATACCACCTGACCATAGAATGGATGAACCAAATATTTCTTTCAGCCAGTCACCCCTGTGCCATATTCCAAGCATGAATGTGGGATCTCATGGGATAAACCAATGCAAAACAACCAAGGGAATTCATAGGTTAAACTATCTCCACCTACACCACACCGTGATTTCACCTAAACCGGATTCGAGATCACAAAACCAAACCAAGCTTGGAATGCCTCTGGATTCCTTCACAATCCTTGAGGAATTTTTTGTCTCCAAGTCTCTATGCTCTACCGCAATCCACACCGAATCACTAGGACCTAACCGAGACTCCGCCCTCAAGATTTACTTTGTATCCCGCCATTACCGGTTAAGGGATTCCTAGGCATTTGGGAATGTTCCTAAGACCACCTCCACCTCATATTCTGAAACCTTTCGGCAATTCCAAAGATCAAAACTGAGAAAAATCCCATCACACCATGGCTATCCGGAAGTGGCAAGGCAAGGCTGAAAACCACTTTCAAAACCTGAAAAAACCATGCCACCGACATCAAAAGAACAAAATACCAACATGCACATACCATGCATGTCAAAACCAGCTAGGAAATCATACGTGCAATATGTTACCTGCAAGTATTCATGTTGAAGATTGCTTGTTCCAACCTTTCCTTACTTGATCTTTACTTTCCTTTCCAACCTTATTATTACTATTATTATTATTTCCAATCTTGTTCCAACCTTTCCTTCCTTTCCTTGTTACAATCTCATTATTATTATTTATTGATTTATTAATATGAGGCATTACAAAAATTTCATAGTATTCCCAAAAAAATATGGAAAACATCCATGGGCATTATATCACACAATATTTTCATTTTGTACCTTCCAATATAAAAATCTACTTTACATTGTTCATTGACTAAGATTTAATGGCCTTTTTGTAACTATGAAACTTTGTAAGGAGTAGGATGTGGTGTTATTTTTAGATTTAATTTCTCTACCATCTCTGTGGAAACAAGATTATTTGTACTACCACTATCAATTACAGCCTTACAACACTTACCTCTTGACTTACACATTTTCCTAAAGAAACATCTCCTCTAGGATGGTTTCCTAATTTCTTTTTCTCATTTAATCAAAATCTCTTCAATAACAGGGATTCTCCTACTTTATTAGTTTTCTTAGTTTCCGTTGTAATCACATTATCTTCGTAGCTTCTGTCATATGTGCACCCCTCTAACCTATTGGGGTATTCTCTGGGAATCCCCATGACATATGGCCCAATTTTCCACATTTGTAGCATTTGAGATGGTAGTTTCTACCTCTAATTCTACCTTTGGAGAGATATCTCCTTCCCCTAAAGTCACCTCCTCTTGTTGGATGTTTACTTGAACTCCCACCTTCTTATTTTAGAGATAAAATATTTTTATACTACTCAATTTTCCTTTGCCTCTGCCATGACCTATTCCTCTATGGTTCTGACTCTGTTTCCTATAAAAAATATCCTCATCTTTTAAGTTGTTTGGTGAGCATCCCCAACTGTGTTCATATTCAAGATGTCGATCTCATCTTGAATCTCATAACTCAAACAATTAAGGTATCTAGAAAATTTTTGAGGGTCCTCTTCAATTTGTCCAACTCTAATGTTAAATTTATAAAAGTATTCAATATATTCTTTTACTATCAGGTATATCCATCTAAGTTTTTGCAACTGCCTAAAAAGATTTAACTAGTAATATTTAGACATGGGTTTAATTTTTATTTTTTCCATCCTTCTATCTCAACTTCTAATCTTGGGATTTCCTTTTCTTTTCATGTTTTCTTGCACTTCATCCCACCACAAGGTTGTGTTTCCTCTTAGCCTTTGACAATTGTATGATGGTTGATATTTTTTAGTGGATGTAGCACAAACGTGCCTCAAAAAGAATTTAGGGCAATAGAAGATTTGCTTCTACTTTAAGAGAATCAACTAATTGATATTCCATGAAATATTCTAAAACAGGAAGGGGAGATATCTCACTAAAAAATACATCTAAATCACGGCTTTGATCCCTGATTCAAGAAAAGGAAAGCACTCCTTCCAAAACCTGAAAACATATATCGATGCTTACTTTGTTACTAGTGTAGCTTAGTTTTGACTAGAGCATGTGGCAGTCTATTTGGAATTGGTTGAAGACCTAAAACTACGCATATACATTTCCTATGCTGAACAATAATGCATGTAAAATCTAGCTATCTTGTTACTTAGGTTGACACTAACCACCAACACATTCTTAGTTTCTAAAAATCATATAATTGAAAATAATGCAAAAATAATTCTAAATTTCTAAATTTAAATATTAAAAAATACAATCACAACATTCCCTAATTATTTGATGATAATAATAAAACTAAAAGCACCCTAAAAGTGAAACCTTCGAACTTTGTTTAAAAATATGTTAACCATGTCGTCAATCAAACGGTCTTCTTTAGCTGTGCAACGAAAAAAAAAATTTTACATCATAAGAGTAACTCTGAACTCCCCATTCACAATATGGCAATAATTTTGTATCATCTGGATGCTCCACCAGACAACTTAGAGTAACTCTTTCAAACCAAATTTTGACTAAGGATTAGCCTCTTAAGCCTGAGAGGGCTCTCTCAATTTATCAAAGGATTTACTCAATTAGGTCTTAAAACATATGGGTAACTCTGTGAGTGTCTTAGTGTATTTGATTGCAGGTGAAAAATGGGAAATATTTAGCTACCATTGGGCTCATGGAGTCAGTAAAAGGAAAGTCAATGACAAGCATTCCTACTTATGGAAACTGAGGCTTTTTATGTTTCAATGATAGAACAACATTAACGCATGGGAATAATCAGTAACTCAATGCTAAAAGGAAGTTAGAGCATGTATGACATGAATTCTGATTAATTTAACATCAAGATTACTAGAATCAAGATATAAAACAAACACATAAACTCATTGAAAACATATCGAGAATCTCATGTGAAGTAGGAAATAGTCACTGTCTGTTTATTACTGATATGAATAAATTTACAATAGTAGTTATGTCAAAAGGATTCTCCAACCCTTTCTCATTCGATTTCCTGTCTATAAATAGACCCTTTTTTCTTCCATAGGATCTGCCCAGCTGGCTAGATCATCGAACCATGACTTTTACACCTATTCATAACTAAAAACTACATTTCTGGAACATAAAAGGACACCTAATTATTTAAAAATTACTTTCCTAATAGGACTATACTTACATTAATTTCATCCACTTCTCTAATAGTGGGACAATTATATAGATAGAGATGAGATGCTCGAGTAGCATTTCTCCATGACCAAGACATGAATGTACCCCCAAGAATTTAAGAACAACTGTCATATTTTCTAGGAAAGGATTAACTTTATCTAGAACTTTGTCTTCATGTTGATTTGTATGAATGACACACATGCCAAGTAATGTATAACTGTTGGGATGGCCCACTATCTATTTGGATGCATCCAGGTGTCTGGTTGGTCTTCCATATGCCTTTCAAACCTTAAAAATCCTCTTTAGAAATACCTCACTGCAAAACAGAGCATCTTTAGGTGGTTTCGTAGCATGCTCATTTCTTCCTTTTAACCTTCTCTTCTACCACCTCTTCTGGTCAAAAAGTGTTTTTCAGGTCAAAATAGCTAAATACCATCAAAATCCCTCAGTTCTCCATAAAACTGATTTTTAAGATTAAAAAAAAAACAATCTTCAGAAATTTCGTAGTGAATTTTGGCCCTCAAGCCTGGAGCTCACTATGAGATTTTTTGATATGGCTAAAACTGCAGACTTGGTAGTTTTCTTCAATAATTAAACTTCTAACCCAAAATTGGTGTCACCTGCAAGCTGTAAACTTAAACAAAAATGTTTTATCTCAACTTCTCAGTCCTTGGGTGCTTCATCTTCATTGACAACAGGTTGGACTTCAGGTTCCTCTACCAATCTCATTTTCAGTGACAAGGTTTAAAAGGTAATTTAACAAATCGAGGTGAAAAGATGACACATGTGACCATAAGAGGCAATGATTACAAAATATATGACCTTGCATGCTTGGGAATTATCATAACTAACTCGCATAACCTCACCTTTGTCTTCATCCATCAAAATTTGACACCTCACATCGCTTTGTCACTCTCTACAGGAAAAAACCTAGTTTCGTAGCTAAAACAGTTAAACTTCTGACGAATTCGCTACGGAACTGTCAGGTAGTTTCCTAGCGAAATCTGCTGATTTGCCATGTAATTCGCTACGAAACTATGTAAAACTAACAAGTGGAATATCTTTTTGATTTAAAAGTGTGGGAATGAAAACTAGATGATATTAGTTGGACTAGACTGATATGACAAGGCTTGATATTAGTTTAGACTTAGGGTAGACATCACCACATGTAATTGTTTCAAAATTTTCATAAAACTAACTATAAAACAACATGAACCTGGGTGAATAACATGTTAAAACCCTAATTCGCTACGAGCGCTGTAAAACTGACAAGTGGATTATCTTTTTGATTTAAAAGTGTGGGAATGAAAACTAAATGATATGAGGTGGACTTGACTGATATGACAAGGCTTGAGGTGGGTTTAGACTTAGGATAAACATCACCACATGTAATTTTTTTAAAAATTTATGAAACTGACTATGAGACAACATGAACCTAGGTGAATGACATTTAAAACCCTATCAATGAAAGTGTTAAGACTAATGAGTGATAACCATCTCAATGCATTTTAAAAATGCGATATAAATAGAAGATATAAAAGGTGGGTTGGATCATATCCAAAATGCAGAGACTTTTGAAGTGTATCTCAATTATGTTTAAAAATATAATAAAATAAAAGATGGAGGTCGAATTTGGATTATAAAGGTTGAGAAATTTAGACGGCTAATTAAATAAATTTTAGAACGGCTCGTAAGTATTAATGTGTTTTAAAAATATAATGTTTACATATTTACGACGCCAAGCCTACCTATTTGAAAACAACTTTTCTAAATGGCTACGTGTACTGCTATGCACCCTTGATTTTAGTGTTAGACGATTCAAATCATCTCTACCTTAGGATTAAATACTGTTATTTTTAATCAGTTATACAACGAACACATCTCCATAAGGGTTTCCACACGACATTAGAACTCAGTGAGGGTTCACGAACTCCGATATCTTCCTTCCTTTATCCCTTGAGTCCTCACAATAAGAATAAAAAGTCACAAGAAGAGGATATTAACAGTGGGCTCAATTCTCCTTCTGCTTCCATTGCTGCAGAGAACCGTGATCCTAATTTTTGTGTGAAAACATCTCATGGGCCTGTGAAAAGCTCTGGCAGGTCTATGAAATCCAATAGTTCAGAAGCACCCTCGTTGGCTAATGCCTCTGGAATTCATTCGTGTAAATCTAGGAGATGTGCTGCTAACTACCCAGATTTGGGTTCGGTCAATTTCAAGGCTCAACCCCGCAAATTCCTTGTTGAAAAGAGGCATGATCGGCTTGAGAAGGAACCCGGTGAATGCAAATGCAGTGAAAGGAAGGCAGATGGAGATAAATCTAGGAAATGTGCTTGTGTTTCTTCCAAGGAATTGAGGGCTTCTCAGGAGGAGTTTTGCAATGAGAATCTGCAGTTAACACCTTCAGATTGTGCGGAAGAAGAAGAACATACGGGAAGAGGTAAGGACTGCAAAACCCAAGGATCTAATGTGAATCTTGAGATTGCAAACGATGATAAACATCATGAATTTGAATGAAATTTAGATGGAATATGTGGGTTTGCTGAGGAAAATGGAGATACCATGTGCATTGAAGATAGCATAAATGAGAAAATTCAATACGCAGAAAAGGGCATTGATGGGTTTTGGAAACATGAAAAGAAAAAATGTGGCGAGAAGGGCATGGATGGATTCTGTAGGGAAGAGAAACATGAGGAGGTTCATTGTGGGGAAGAGGGTATAAATGGGTACTGTAGTGAAGGGAAACATGATGATACCCAATTTGGTTAAGTGGGTACCGACTGTACTCGGATTGATGAAGGTTGTCAGACAGATGTACATTTTGGCCTCGGTAATGGCAGTATGCAAGAGAAAATTCATTGTTATCAAGATGGTCTTAAGGATTTTGATGGGTGTGGGAAGGGTTCATTTCCTATTTCATCAACACCCCAACCCTAGAATATGTCCTCTGCCCCTCAAAGGCTGAGAAATGAACTACTTGAAGAAGAAATCGACACCATTCCATAACAGGGAGGAGGAAGAGTGAAGCATTTAGTAAAGGCCTTTGAAATTCTGTTGTGCCTTCCTGACTCAGAAACTGTGGTGACAGAAGGGTACAAGACTAAGCCATTGGATAGATCTACTCCCGATTGCATTGAAGTGAAGCAAGAGTTGAGAGTGAGTAGGGTTATGAAGTGGGCACTTCCTGGAATGCAGGGACAGGCCTCGACTAAGAAGTTGGATAGTAATAGCCCATCTAATGAAAGCTTTGGTGAAGTCAAGAGGTCAAACAGTGCTTCATATCTTGACAGCTATGCTAATTTCAAGTTCTGTGTTTCTAAAGATACACCTTTTGCTGTGAACCGTGATACTTGGAAGTTTTTGTTCAGTGGAAGAAGTGGAAGTAGTTCTGGGAGCAGAAGAAGATGCAACAGAGGGAGATTAGATTCCAGTGGATGGCGATCTCTAGTGAGAAATGGTATGCAGCGATGGAAGAATCAACTTAAGGTCACCACTGCACAACCTTTCAAGCTCCAAACGGAGCAAAGAGGCCTCATGAAAGAGAGAGAGTTCATGAAGAAGCTCTGGGAGATGCTCGATGAGGAGGAAAAACTTTGAATTCCAATCGCACAAGGGTTTCCATGGACAACAGATGAGCCAGAGTGTTTGATAAAGCCCCCTGTTAAAGAAAGGATTAAACCATTGGATCTGAAGCTTCACACTGAAATAAATGCAGTTGACCGTGCTAAATTTGACCACATTATTACAGAAATACTCAAAGCCATAGAGCAAGAATGACTAGAACAAGAGAGATTGCAAAAGTTAGCCGAAGAAGACGAGATCAAGAGATTGAGAAAAGAGTTGGTTCCGCGTGCTCAACCAACGCCCTTCTTTGACAGACCTTTCATTCCCAAAAGATCATCAAAGCTTCCAACCATCCCCAAGGAGCCCAAGTTCCATATTCCTAATAAAAAAAGAGCAAATTCCATATCATGGAATGATTTCAATGCTTATCAATAAGAAATTCCAGAATGATGGAAGATATCTGTGTACAACTACATTATTTTTTCTGGAGAAGAATAAGTTTTCTGTGAGATTCAATTTGATGGCTCATCAAAGATTGAGATTTTTTGAATCTCTCGTCACTCTGTGTTTTGGTTCGTCAAGCCCAAGAAACATAGTATTAGTTTTGAAATTACAGGTGAAGAGAAGATACATAGCACTGTATTTAGTATGTCAAGGAATGATGACTGTTTTTTCTTCTCATGAAGACAAATTGACAATGAAGTTTCTCGTTTATTTGTATTTTTAGGCATTTGTTTCTTAACAAATTTCAAGTTAATATATGTCAGTTTTATTCAAGAAATTTTGTCTGTCAAGGGATTTTAAAGAATCTCTGCTCACGAATTCATGAATTTTGGTTGTTGCCCTGTTTCATCCCCTGAAGTTTTATTCACCGAGGAAATTTAAAGCATCTATGTTTTACTTTCACTAATTCTGTAAATCATCTATGTTTTACTTTCACTAATTCTGGTCTTTTTTTTCTTTAATAGCCTGAAATTCCATGGGCATTTTTAAGAAATTTTGTTTAATTTCATAAATTCAGTTTTTCATTATTTTTATACCCTGAAATTCTGAACGCTGTGGAAGTTTTGTTGAATTTTTGTTTAAATTTATAGAATTTTGGCTCCAATGATTTCATTCAAATCAATAATTCAAATAATTTTTATTAGCATGGGGTATTGTAGAAAATTACCTTTAAAGATGATTGAGCATTTCTTAATAGGTGATACAAATGAATCCTCTTTATAGAATGAAGAAGCATCAAGAACAAATATAGGGCTGGGTTGCTCAGAAACCTTCGGAGCAGTGCTTGTTGAAGACAGTTCTTCACAATGATTAAAATTAATTTCATCCATTTCAAAATGAACTCCAACATTTTTTGATTTTAGAAAATGTGCAGGCACTTCATTTTTTTCTTCGTGCATGATGTCTACACATAAGACAACTACAAATCAGTGTTGGAAAAAATCTATCAATATTTCTTAAATGGAAAATATGCTTTATTGTATGAAAAAATACTATTGAAATCTTACCTTTGGTTCTGTTCTGAACTCCAATGTTCTCCTCAACTTCGTATGTGAATCTATTGAGCCATTTGATTGAATTAGGCAACGGTTTCCATTATCAATTGCCCAGTCAAAATCCGCACTAATATCACTCATTTTACTTGTAATCTCATAATATATTTGCGACATGGAGCTTATGTTGCTGTCTAGGTGATATAAATGAATCCTCTTTATAGAATGAAGAAGAAGAATCAAGAACAAATATAGGGTTGGGTTGCTCAGAAACCTCTAAAGCAGTGCTTATCGAAGATAGTTCTTCACAACGATTAAAATGAATTTCATCCATTTCAGAATGAACTTCAACATTTTGCGAAATGGAGCTTATGTTGCTATCTGAGCGAACATAGATCTCATTTTCTCTTGGTCTTTCAGGGTATTGATCTGCCATCGCATTTCTGCTACTTTCACTCATTGTATCTATTTGCATAACATGACCTCCTTTAGCTCTCATACGAATACGGGGTGCTCTTTCTCTTCTTACAAAATCATTCGGAAGATATTTGAGTGTGAGAGAATTTCCTCTATACTACTCTTTCCTACTTGAATGATTCATGTGAGATCATTTCCTCTATACTACTCTTTACTATGTTGTTCTTGCTTTACGGCGCTACTCTTTACTATATTCTTGCTTTACGGCGTTTCCTTTACAACATATGGTGCAATTGCTAATTTATGTTTTTATTAGAGCGCTTATAACAGTTTTGGTGAAATTATGATTTTAATAAAAATAAAAGGTGAGAGTTATACCGTGATAATAAAAGGTAAAATAATAAAATATTATGATTATCTTGGAAATAATAAATCAAAATACTAGTTTGTAATATTTTTTTTATTATTCTCGGTTACAAGATATGTATTCATCAAGCCATTAAATATACTCTATTAGATTGAATACTATAGATGAATTAAAATTTGGGCTGGTAAATTAAGAATCATAAATTTAATAATTATATATTGAATCAAGTTTAATTTAATATATTTTTTTGTTATTTAAAATATATTTTTAATGTATATATAAATTTAGAGTTTTAAAAATCTTTTCATAAAACATTCAATTTCAAATAAAATTTATCAAAAAAACTATACCCATAAAAATATAAAATATTTACACTACACTTCTTTTAAATCATAAAATTTAATAATAGAAATATAAAAGTCATCCACTTAAATTAATTATCTAAATATGAAATTCCAATCCTAATAACAAAAACAAGAAACTCAGAAAAATAAAACTCAGAAAAATAAATCATATTTTATTGGAAATAAACTTTTTAATAAAAAAATTATAAAACATTTTAATAGAAAAAGTCACTGAACATTTATTTTCTATTTTATCATTTTTGCAATCATAGAATTAAATTTATAAAATTGTAGTTACTTAGTCCCTTCGTTTGATGAAGTGGAACCTTAGCCAAACAATTCACCGATAGAGGACTCATCTCAAAACAAAGGTCACCGCCATTTTTAAGATCCTGATGTACCCAAGATGTGATCACGGACGTCACCTTTGGTTCAGTAGGAACTGGATATGAAAATTTCAATATGGAAATTGTTGTAAGTTGTTTGATTTTTTTTGGATTGCAGTATATTTATGTTAAGAGTGAAGAAAATAGAATATCGATTCATAATATGTATTATCGATTTGTGTTTGGTTTTTTTTTAGGTTAAATGGTTTACCGAACGACCTTCTATCCGACTGGTTTCTATCGGTAAATCGGTAAACCATTTATGTTTGTTTATTGTTTTCTATTATATCCAATGTGCATGTGCTACTGTATGAAGGTTTACATTGGCTTTCTAACATAGCACTGTATGAAAGAGTAGATTGGCTTTCTAACAACATTGCAAACAAGGTGAAAATAAGATTCTTTAATATTTGCATCTTTGGAAATTTATAATTTGTAATTTTTCATTGCAGCATAACTTGAAGCATAATAATGATGTTATGCCTTTGAAAATGGATTGGATTCTGTACCTTTTACGTAGTGGACGTGTTTCATGGTCTTCAAACTGAAGTAGATGCATCGTTAACGTGGTCGACGTGGTCGAGGATCTATTATCTGGTGTATTGTTTTTTTAGTTTTCTTGTTTTGTTGGAGGAAATTATGTTGGTTTATAATTAATAATTATGTATTTTTTTTCTTTTAAATAGGTTCTTTAGTATAGTGTGTAATTTATGGCAGTGTTATATTTGGTTTTTTTTCCATGTGTGGTAGATTCAAAAATATTTTGACTGAAATTTGTATTGTATCTGTTTTTTGTTATTGAAATTTTAAAAGTTTTTAAAAACTTTTTAAATGTGAATTTTTCTCAATAATATTTGTGAAAGTTGCAATCTATTGTCATGTGATCTTGTGATTTTTTTATTTTTATTTTATGTTTGTTTTGTAAATTGAAAAATATTATAAATATTATTATTATTATAGATAAAAGAGGTTTTTTTTTTTTTTTACATTTGAGTTTATGTAGATTAAATATTAAAATATATAATCGTAAAATATATAATGGTAATGAAGCTAAAATGTATTGTATGGAGAGGCTTTTTACAACCTAATATTAGAGAGATAGACCTACAATCTAGGAGAGGCATTATATAACCTAGTATTAGAGAAATGTATAGGGGTTAGATCTAATGTTAAAAAGATTGTATGTCAACAATTTTTTAAATATTTTAGTTTAATTTATTTTTATAACTATTTTAATTAAATATAAAAGAAAAAAGGAATTAGCTAGATGTAGTGATTTAAAAAATGATTTTGTAGCCATATTTAATTTTAATTAATAAGCACATAAAAACGTAATTTTTACTTTACAACAAGATTTTGAAACATGTATATTCACCCACATTTCTACTATGGATATTATTATCTTGCAATTAGGTTTTTGTACAATAACATGGGCCAATACCATGGCTTATTAATACCACGTGCCCAAAAACAATAACTAATTTCAAAAATAAAATATTTTACATATATCTTCTTCTTTTTTAATCTTGTATCTTATAAATTAATCTAAGAAAACATGTATGGTAATATGGAGAGATGTTAAAATGTAAGTACACATTTTGACTTTGTCCAAATAAAATAAAAATAAATTGAAATAATAAAATTAATAACTATAATTATCAATACAACATTTTGACTAGGTCAAATTGCACAAAACTAAATTAAAATAAAACAAAAAATTTTAACCAATAATATTAACATTTTGACTAAGTCAAATTACATTATAAAAAAAATCAATTAAATTAAATAAAAAGTTCAATATAATCTAACTAGGTCAAAAAATAAAAATAAAATAACCTTATAAAAATAAAATAAAAATAAAAATAAAAATGGCCCATGGTATCGTCCCTTGATATTCATGCGGAATATAGCCTATTTAAAAGGAAAATTAAATGAGCCTAGATCCATCTTAACTCTGAATCTACCAAACGCCTAGAGGGATCAAATCTCTTCATATGAAAACCTATTTTAGAGTGAAAAGACATTTGATCCCTCTTGGCACTTGGTAGATCCAGAGTTAAGATGGATCTAGGTCAGTGTAGATTAAATATTCAAATATTTAATGGAAATGAAGCAAGAGTTTTCATACTAGTTAAATATAAAATGTACAATGGGTATAAGGATGCCCAAGTGCTTATACATCAACATTGTCATGACCCCAGGCTAGTGGTGACTTCCAACCACATGTGAGCACGGTGCGACACTGCCTAACTTTTTCTTTTCAACACTACTCAAGTTTACAAACTACGCCTAACACCAACACTTAGTCAATTTTTTGAAGTGTTCACTTCTTTCTTAGTTATGCAATGGAAATACATTCATTAAGTTCACTAATCTTCTTTAAAATTTTATTTCATAACATGTGTAATATCATCAAACAACAATAAAAACAATGTATACACATTCATGAAGGGAAGGGACAACTCCCCAAATAATTTTTCCCTAAATATAAACTTGTGTAAATATTTTACAAATTTTTACAAAGTTTACACAATTTTGTAGTTTGTCATATAGGCTTTCCCAATCCTTGCCAAACCGTCTAGCCTTCTGAACATTCCCTACCCGTAGTGCAGTAGGGACCCTTCAACTCATTGTTTAGCCCATGTCCAACTCATGTAGCTCGCCTGCTTTATGCAACCTATGTCGTGCAACTCACTCTTGTCGTGTAGACTACCCAGGTCGTGCAACTCGCCCATGTCATGCATACCACTTGGGTCATTCAGATCACTATCTTCACGCAAAAAACATTGTATGATAAACATGTTTTAAAAAAAAATCATTTCAAAAACTCGTTCCAACAACTCATTCAGGAAATCTCGTTCATGAAAGCCTATGCGGAAAATTCATTCAATTTTTTTTTTGACTCACCACCGAATTAACTAAACGCCTCAGACTCATTTCCTTTGTTTTCCTTCGCTTTCCATTTGATGTGTTATGTGAACTGCAAATGAATTAGTTCATTTGAACGAGTTCCCTTCGTTGAATATATACACTTATTTTCCTAAAAAACTTACCAAACGACATGTTCTCTCACTTCATCGGGTTGACCTCACCCGTTTTCTCCATGCAACTGATCCAACCCGTTTTCTGCACCTAACCGACCTGAATTGTGTGACTCGTTTCGTTCAGTTGACACATTTGACTCATTTCGTTCAACCAACCTGACCCATGTGAATCATTTCGGTGGACCCATATGACTCGTGCGGCTCACACAACCGACTCGACTCATTCAAGTGGACACCCTTTGACACCCTCGCATGCCCTCGCTTGAATTTTCTGCATGCCTCTATCGCACTTATCTGCACACCCGTCGCACTCCTATTCGCACGCTCGCTACCCGTCACGCCCGTCATATTGGGTGGGCACCCACTGTTATGATGTGCCCACCTCACACATCGCACATTTTTAGTTAAATGTGCCCAGGTGACTCGCCCCTCAGTTATATGTGTGCACCCCTCCGACTCGCCCATGTGCATTCGGTTAAACATACCCATCGCCCGAGTTCAGTTTTTCAACTCAACCTGAATTTGTGGGTTTTCATGAGTGCACATCCATCTTGAGGCCCTGACATCCTCCCCTACTTTAAAAATGTTGTTTCCCTCAACAACACCATCCCAAAAAATTCCATTTCGAAGACAAAATGTCACAAAGTGTCACCAAATCCAACGTCAATAGTCCCTGCTGCATGAACTCCTTACTCTCATTGCACAAACTCCCACCAAGACTCATGACTCTATGTGGGAAAGACTCCTCAATCCATGGTCATTAACCACAACTCCTTGCAATATTCCATACTACCCCATCGTGTTTAAGATTTCTCCCTCCAACTCAGTTTCATGCTACAGTCACAACTCATATCGTGTCAATCCACCGTGTATCGTCATTATGTGAATTGCTGCTATAATACTCCATGTCAACTTCACCATGCCTTTGTTGTTGTGTAACTAGCTCCAAAATAGAAGAAAAGAGATATCAACGCCTTAGAAATAAGCCACTTTGAGGGGGAAACCTCCAATACATTACATAAATGCACAATTCTTCGATGATACAATACACAAAACCTCCTTTCTATATATAGGAGTCCATGGGGCCATAATGTAATCCTAGTGGGCCACAATGTAATCCTAGCCGACCTAACAATAATAATTTAAGGGCACAATAATAGCAAAATGGGGGAGTTACAAGGGTACAATAATAAAAATAAGGGGTTTACACTAACAATAATAAGGGACAATACTGAGTGATATAGGGACCTAACATGCCCCTCTCCTTCAAAAAGTGTTGTCCTCAACGCTTGCAGTAGCTCAGGGTGCTACGTATAAAATTCTCATCCTCCCATGTAGAATCTTCGATGTTGGTGAGTTCTTCCACTTGATGGGATACTACGAAATTGATCGGTTAAGTAGCTATTGAGTTCTTATTTCCATGAATGCTTCAGGGTTCCAATATGATTTTTCCTTCCTCGCATCAATTTCTAGCAATATTGTTTTGAGCCAGGAATATTTTCACCTATAACCTTCTTTCATGTATGAAACATGGAAAAGCTGGATGTACTCTCTGAAGAAGCGGGGAAGCTCCAATTTGTATGCCCATAGTACCAATCTTTTTCGCAAGACCTTGTAAGGACCATAGTACTTTGGTGATAATTTATTATCCTTCTTAGCTTGCTTGAGGGACATTTGTTTGTATGGTTGTAGGTGCAAAATACCCAATCTCCTACATCAAAAATTCTCTCGTTGCGATGTTGATCTGCTGTTGTTTCATTCAATTTTGTGCCAAAGTCAGGTTATCCTTTAAGAGTTGGAGAACTTCTTGTTGATGCTCGATGTGATCTTCCATTGCTTGAACCTTCGAATTTTCTCTTAAATATGATGTGATGGATGGTGGATGATATCCATAAAGTTCCATAAATGGGGTCATTTTTGCTGCAATATGGAAGGAAGTGTTATACCACCATTCAGTGAGAGGTAACCACTTGACCCATTGTGTTTGTTTTATCGATACAAAACAACGAAGATATCCTTCCAAACATTTATTTACTATCTCGGTTTGACCATCGGATTAAGGGTGATAAGATGAGCTGTGAGCTAATTGAGTACCCCAAACTAGAAAAATAACTCAGTCCAAAAATTTCCGAGTAAAAATGGGATCTTTGTCAAAGCTCACAATAACCCTTGGGCTTCCATGTAGCTTTTGAATTCTATCCATAAATGTAGTAGCAGCATGCTTGCTTTAAATGGATGAGATGATGCACAAAAGTGTGCATACTTAGTAAGTTTATCAACTACCACCATGATGACATTCTTTCCTTCGGACTTAGGTAGGCTTGTGATAAAATCCATTAAAATCTCCTCCCAACGTTGACTTGGAATGGATAAAGGTTGTAGAAATCTCGGGGGTCTGTAATTATCTCTAAACTTTATCTTTCTGCTGCAAACCAAACATTCTATCACAAACTTTTGAATATCGATGATTTAAGGCCATCCCAAAAATATTCTTTATTCACCCTTTGGTAAGTTTTTAAAAATCCAGAGTGTCCTCCTAAAGCGAAGTGTGCAATTCCAAAAGAATCTTTTGTTTTAGTTGGGAATTCTTACAAAGATATAAAGCGATCTTTGTACCATAAGGAATCATTTTTCCAACTAAATGTATCGGATGTACTAGGATCTTGTTTGCAACTTTTGAATGAGGTGTCCCATACATCTTTTTCCTTCTTCCATTCATCTCTTGCTTCGGTTATCCAATCTGGTTGGATAATAGAAATGGCACAAAGAAATGCTTCCACCTCTTCATTCTTTCTTGAGAGTGCATACTGCAACAACATTAAGCTTTCCTTTTTTTGCAGATTATTTCAAAGTCTTAGCAACATCTTTGTGATCCCATTTTTTACTGCTCTTAGAAGATATTCTTTGTTCCAAAAAGTGTTTAAGACTATCATGATCGGTTTTTTTACCTTGAAGTGTCTTTCCCACATTAGGTAAGTTCGCCATTTCTTTAGTGCATGCGGTATTGCTAACATTTCCTTCTCATAAATAGGTTTCGTAAATACTTTCCTTTGATTGGATGACTTTCAAAAGCAATGGGTCTTCCTTCTGCATTAAAACAACACCAATTCCATTTCCCGAGGCATCACATTCCACAATAAAGGTTTTGGTGAAGTACGCATAGTAAGAGCGCTAGGCACATTGCCTCTTTAAGATGTTCAAATGCCTTAGTTGCTTTCGAGAGTCCATGAAAATGCATCTTTCTTCAATAATGTTGTTAGAGGTCTGCTATTCTCCCATAATTATAACAAACTTGCGATAATACCTGTTAACTTGAGAAATCCTCACATCACTTTATGGTTGTGGGGACTTTCCATTCTATAATAGCTTTAATTTTGATTGAGAACTACTTTAACACCCTCGTGAGATACTGATATGACCCGGATATTCCCACCTCTTATACTCCAAAGAAACATTTGGATGTTTTTTGCATATAATTGCTTCTCCCGCAATAGTTTGAGCACCATTTCGTCAACATGTTCCACATGATCCTTCCAAGACTACTGTAGATTAGTATATCATCAAAAAAATACTAGCACAAAATTTTCTAAGGAAGGGTTTGAAAATGGAATTCATCAACCCTTGAAATGTAGAAGGTGCATTGGTAAGGCCAAAAGGCATGACCAAAAAATTCATAATGACCCTCATGAGTTCGAAATCTCTTTTGATTTTTTGGAATATCTTCAGGTCTTCATTCTAATTTGATGATATCACGAATGAAGATCCAACTTGGTAAAATAAATTGCTCCATGTAATTCATCCAATAATTCATCAATCACAGGGGAATGGGAAATTTATCTTTAATGGTGACCTTATTGAGCTCCCTATAATCGGACACATTCGCCATGATCCATCCTTCTTGTTTACTAATACTACAGAGCGAGAGAAAGAACTTTGACTAGGTTGAATTATGCACCTCTAACATTCTGCGCAATCATACATTCAATTTCACTCTTTTGGATGTAAGATATCTATAAGGCCGATTTTTGGAAGAACACTTCCTGCGAATCAAATGAATAGCATGATCATGATCACGAATAGGTGGGGGTCCTTTGGGAGTTTCAAAGCCACCTTGGGAATGATTGTCCAATACTTGTTGGAGATGCGAGAGTATAGATGATTTTGATTTTAGAACTTCTGAGTGAGCATAATTGTGCAATTACGCCTCGTTGTTCTTTCTTTAGAAGCTTTGTCATGACATTAGAGCTTATTACTCCTTCACAGCTTCCCTTAAATACCTCGTAATTCAATTTCCTTTTCCTTTCGGAAAAAATTTCAAGAAAAGTTCTTGAAAATTAAAAGCTATCAGTCCCCCAAAGATTGTAACCATTGTACTCCTAATGACAGCATCGCCACTTTCTCATAGGAATGGAATGCATTGGACTAGTCAATACATATTCCCCCCATGGTTAGCTTGATATTATGGCATTTCCCGAGAGAAATTTATAGTTCCTCCATTTGCAACCATCACATGGCATTTGCAGTGTTTGGGTATAGGAAACAATTTAATTCCTTAGCTGCTTACAATGAATAAAATTATGGGTGCTACCTCGAATCAATCAACACTATTACCTTTTTCTTCTTGATCTCTCCTACTATCTTGAGGGTTTGAGGTAGTGGTAATTCTACGGTGCATTATGTGATATGGTCGGATTCATTTTCTTCCTCTTCTATGGCTGGTTCCTGGTGTATATCCTCTTCTTTTTCATTTTCTTCTTCTTCTTCACAATCTATGTAAAATAATTTATTTTCAGCACACTTATGACCTTTAGTGTATTTGCTATCACAACTGTAGCAAAGCCCTTTTGCTCTTTTTTCTTCCAATTTTTGTGGTGTCAACCTTGTAGGTTGTGGAAATCTAGGCGTAGCAACACTTCCTTCTTTATAGAATTGAGTGGTAGGCCTCCTTGTCGCCATAATTTTACATTCAACTTTTCTTGCCAACCTGAATGCCTTCTCCAATGAATCAGGTTCCAAAACGCGAACTTCATGTTGGATGTTATCCTTTAAAGTGCCTATGAAGAGATCAATCCTGTGTTCCTCTGGAATATCGGTTACCCTTATATTCAATTTTTGGAAGTCCTCAATGTGCTGCCCCACTAAACCCTTTTGTTTGAGATTTATCAATTGGCTAAAGAAGGTGTTGCTCTTTGTATCCTCATAATGTGCTATCATTTCCTCGTAAAAATTGACCAAGTGACAATTTTTTTACGGGAGCAAAGCCATTGATACCATACAAATGTATTTTGTTCTAAATGTAAAGTTGCAATGCGTACCTTTTGTGTGTTTTGCACGTTATGGAGATCAAAATATTGCTCCATGTGTAGTATCCATGTTACAGGATCCTTTCCATCAAACTTCCTCATATCCATCTTTGGAATATGGTGATTCTTCCCGCCAACATTAGAGTTTATGAAATGACAATTAACATTTATTTTGTTCTCATCATGAGGTTCCTCTACTATCTTTTCACCATTAGGAAACCTTTCTTGTATCAACTTTGTCAAACCTTCCATGTCTGCTTTTAAAAAATTCTTCATGTTTTCCATTTTCTCATTGATCTTAGCTTCCATGTCATCCATATTAGATTCCATGCTAGCCTCCATGCCATCCATCTTAGCTTCCACGCCATCCATATTAGCTTTCACGCCATCCATCTTAGCTTCCATTCCTTTCTTCAAAACTTCCATTTCATTTTTTGTTGCTCTTTGCGAGAGTGAAATTTGTTGCACTTGCTCTTGTAATTTTGATAGATCATGTTGAAATTCTTCGTCTTCATGAGTCATAGTAGAGCTTTCCAAAGGCTTAATGGGTGTTGAATTATTTTTTGGGGCCATTTTATAATCCAATACTGATATCTATTCTACAATATGCCCTTGCAATTAATTCAACTTGATTCTTCAAACAAGACTTATGCAATTCGGAAAAAAAATACACACCTTTTACTTGCTTTTGAGGAGCTCGATATTGAAATTGTATTATCTTTGTGATTGCGGCTCTTCTATATATAAAATTCAGCACTGAAGTAGCCCTCTGAATTCTATTTTGAATGCCACAGGTCTGACCTGATTTGGATTCTCCAAGACAAAGTTGTGTCCAATCTCCCACAATGACCTAATTATGGACTGGTTCAGTAGAGCGAACTTTTACGACTTGCCACGTGTCACTGTTTCGTCCTTTGTCTCCGAAATTGATAGCCAAGAAACTACGGTTGTGTACTTGCGACCACTTTTTACGGCACTCCAATCCGATGCCCGGAAGGTTATTGAACTTTTCCCATGATCACCTCTTTGAGATGAAATTCAGGAGCCTGAACAAGCACTACCTTCCACAGATCATATCTCCAAAAATATTGCGAACCAAGTTCTGAAATTTTTTGACGAATTTCCTCAGGATTTCAGCTTCGCACCATATGAATTTCAGACTCTGACCCTTCGTACAAAAAAATTTATAGCGCAAATACCACGATGACCTGTTTATGAGCCTGAAAAAATACCTAACTTCCACAGATGATATCTCCTCAAATATTGCGAACCAAGATCTGAAATTTTTAGACAACCTTCCTCAAGATTTCAGCTTCGCACCCTAAAAATTTCAGCTTCTGAAGCTTCGTAGAACAAAAGTTATAGCGAAAATTCCACGATGACCTGTTTGGAGCAGCGAAACCCTAGAATCCAAAGCTCTGATACCAAATGTTGTGTAACCAGCTCCAAAAATAGAAGAAAAGAGATATTAACGCCTTAGAAATGAGCCACTTCGAGGGGGAAACCTCCAATACATTACATAAATGAACAATTCTTGGATGATACAATTCACAAAACCTCCTTTCTATATATAGGAGTCCATGGGGCCATAATGTAATCCTAGTGGGCCACAATGTAATCCTAGCCGACCTAACAATAATAATTTAAGGGCACAATAATAACAAAATGGGGGTTACAAGGGTACAATAATAACAATAAGGGGTTTACACTAACAATAATAAGGGACTATACTAGTGATGTAGGGACCTAACATCTGTGAACTTGCGTGCCCCCATGACTCAAACTAGTTGGATGGCCAGTAAAACCATCATCCAAATCCATGAGAATGCACCTCCTCATGCCTTTTTTGCTCACCCCTATCATGCAACTCACCTGTGTCATGCAGACCACTCGGGTCGTGAAACTCACTCATTTCGCGTAGAAAAACTCGTTTGATAAAACCATTCATAAAAACTTGTTTCAAAACTCGTTTAGGAAGAATCGTTCCAAAAAATTGTTCAAGAAAACTCATGCAGGAAAAATTCATTCAGGATTTTCGTTCAACATGCCCGGGTGGGCACATGCCCTGTGACACCCTCGCATGCCCTACAGTTCACCCAAATTACCTAAACGCTTCAGACTTGTTTCCTTCATTTTCCTTTGCTACACTCTTGATGTGTTATGTGAACTGCAGATGGATTGGTGCATTTGAAGGATTTCCCTTCATTCAATATATAAACTTGTTTGCCCAAACAATTTACCAAACTACGTGTCCATTCACTTCACCCCGTCGACCTAA
Source organism: Pinus albicaulis (assembly GCA_034641835.2). NCBI lineage: Eukaryota > Viridiplantae > Streptophyta > Pinopsida > Pinales > Pinaceae > Pinus > Pinus albicaulis. Next base: position 1,581,628,791 of record CM076581.1, read on the forward strand.
CCCATTTGACTTGTTTCATTCATTCGACCCATGTGACTCGTTTCGTTCAGTTGACCTGTGTGACTCATGCAGATCACATGATCGACCTGACTCATTTCGATGGATGCCTTATGACACCCTCGCTTGTCATGCCCTATGAATTGTTCGCATGCCCGTGTCACATTCATTCGCACGCCTACCGCAAACCAAATCACATGCCCACTACACATCATACCCATCGTGTTAGGTAGGTGCCAACCTCACCCATCACATGTTTTTGGTTATAGGCATTTGGGTGACTCGTCGTTCGTTGATGTGCTTGCACCCATCAGACTCACCCATGTGCATTCAATTAAACATGCCCATCACCCAAGTTTGGTTTTTCGACTCTCCTTGAGTTGGTGGGTCATCACAAGCGCTTGTCCACGGTCCAACTTGAGTCCTTGACAAGCATAGATCCATCTTGCATAGATCCATTTTAACAACAGATCTAACATGAGCCTAGAGGGATCAAATTTCTTCAGGTGCAAACTTGTTTTACAGTGCAAAAAACAATATGCAATTTTTTATTGTTTAAATTGTATTTGTGAATGTCATAGAGATTACATTACATGTGCATTGAACTAGTTTTTTTGTTAGTAATATATTTTTAAGTATACATCAATATTAATTCATATTGAAATATTTTATTCATAACCCACATTGGATATTTTATTCTATAAAACATTAAAATATTTTCTTTTAACATTTTTTTTCTAGAGTGTTAAAATATTTTTGAAAAATATAAGGTTTAAGCATATAAGGTGAGCAAAATGCTTAAACCTTATATTTTTACAGGCATTTAAGGTTTGATTGAGTTGAATATGTGACAAATGTTGCAGAAACAACCAACGAAAGCATGAGGAGGTGCATTCTCGTGGATTTGGATGACGGTTAGACTGACCATCCAACTATTTCGAGTCATGGGGGCACACAAGTGCATGGATGCATGGTCAAATTGAGTTGGAGTATTATAGCAATAGTGCAAATGATGAAGATACATGGTGGATTAACATGATATGAGTTGCGACCGTAACATGTAGCTGAGTTGGAGGGAGCAACCTTCCACACGATGGGGCAATATGGAGGATTGCGACAAGTTGTGGTTGATGACCATGGATTGAGGAGTCTTTCCTACATAGAGTCATGAGCCTTGGTGGGGTTTCATGCGATGAGAGTAGGGAGTTCATGCATTAGGGACGATTGACGTTGGAGCTGGTGACACTTTGCAACATTTTCTCTTGGAAATGGAGTTTTTTGGGATGGTGTTGTTGAGAGTGACAACTTTTTTAAAGTAGGGGAAGATGTTAGGCCCTGAAGTTGGATGAGCACCCGTGAAAACCCACCAACTCAGGGAGAGTCAAAAAACCGAACCCAGGCGATGGGCGTGTTTAACCGAACACACATGAGAAAGTGGGAGGGGCGGATGCACATAACTGAGGAGTGTTATGGGTGAGGCCAATGTATCATAGCAGTGCCCGCCCAGTATGACGGGCACGACATGTAGCGGGCATGCGAAAAAGTGTTCAGTTGGGCATGCAATAGGCATGAAAACGAGTGCGACATGGGCGTCTGGACAGTTCGGGCAAGGGCGTCCACCAAAATGAGTCGGGTCAGCTGTGTGAGTTGCATGAGTCACATAGGTCTGCTGAACGAAACAATTCACACGTGTTGAATGAAACGATTCACACGGGTCAGGTCGGCTGAATGAAACGAGTGAAATGGGTCAGTTGAAGGAAACGAGTCACCCGAGTCGGGTCGATTAGGTGGAGCAAACGGGTTGGGTCGGTCAAGTGAAGTGAAAAAACACGTTGATTGGTAAATTGTTTGGGAAATAAGTGTATATATTGAATGAAAGGAACTCGTTCAAAGGCACCAATCCATTTGCAATTCGCATGACCATCAAGTGCAGAGAGAAGGAAAATGAAGGAAACAAGTCTGAGGCATTCAACTAGTTCATGTGAACCATAGGGTGTGCGAGGGCACGGAAGGGCATGTACCCACCTAGGAGGGCCAAATGAAGATCCTCAATGACTTTTCAACATGAGTTTTCCCGAACGAGTTTTCCTGAACAAGTTTTTGGAACAAGTTTTTGTGAACAAGTTTATCAAAAAAGTGAGCTAAACAACCTAGCTGGTATGCACGACACGAGTGAGTTGCACAACCAAGGTAGTTTCCATGACACGAGTGAGTTACACAACCCACGATGCACAGAGCGAGTGAGTTGCATGAGTTAGGCGTGGGATGAATGGCGAGTTGAAGGACCACTATTGCATGACAGGCAACACATGTTCAGAAGGGTACAAAGTTTGGTAAGGATTGGACAAGGCTGTACGACAGACTGTAGCATTGTGTAAAGTTTGTAAAAATTTGTAAAATATTTACAAAATTGTATATTTGTGACAGACTTATATGGGAAGTTTCCCTCTCCCTTCATGAATGTGTGTACATTGTTGTTACTGTTGTTTGATGATGATGCACATGTTATGAAGTAAAATTGTAAAGAATATAAATGAACTTAATGAATGTATTTCCATTGCCTAACTAAAAAAGAGGTGGACACTTAATAAAATTGACTAAGTGTTGGTGTTAGGTGTAGTTTGTAAACTTGAGTAGTGGTGAAAAGAAAAAGTTATGCGGTGTTGCACCATGCTCACATGTTGTTGGAAATCATCAATAGCGTGGGGCCGTGACAATGTTGATGCATAAGCACATGGACATCCGTATACTCATTGTACATTCTATATTTAACTAGTATGTAAACTCTTTATTCATTGCCATTAGATATTTTAATATTTAATCTACACGAGCCTAGATCCATCTTAATTTAGAATCTACCTAGTGCCGAGAGAGATCAAATCTCTTTTCACTCTAAAAGAGGTTTGTATATAAAGAGATTTGATCCCTCTAGGCGCTTGCTGGATTCAGATTTAAGATGGATCTATACTCGTTTAATTTTCCCTTTTAAATACACTATATTTAGCATGAATATCATGGGTTACCATGGGCCATTTTTATTTTTATTTTATTTTTATAGAGTTATGTTTTTATTTTCTTGTAACTAGTTCAAATGTTTACATTACATTATATTAATCTTTTAATTTAATTTAATTTAATTTTTTTATTTTTAGGTTAATGTAATTTGACTTAGTCAAAATGTTAATAATATTGGTTAACAGTTTTTATTTTATTTTAATTTTAAGCTTTGTGCAATTTGACCAAGTCAAAATGTTGTATTGATAATTATAATTATTAATTTGTATTTTATTTTAGTTCATATATTCAAATATTGTAACATCTCCCCCTTACATGTTTGTTTTCATATTTAAATTTGAAGATATAAGATAAAACTAAAATAAGATATATATAAAATATTTTGACTTTGAAATGAGTTATGGTTTTTGGGCATGTGGTATTAATAAGCTATGGTATTGGCCCATGCTATTGTAAAGAACCTATTTACAAATTAATAATATCTATAATAAAAATTTGAACAAATATACATAGTTCAAAATCTTGTTGTATAAAAATGTGGACAAATATACATGGTTCAAATCTTGTTGTATAATAAGAATTTAATTTACTTTTATATTTAATTTAAAAATATTTAATTCAACTCAAAGCAGCAAATTTCAGATGCAAAACAGCCTGCGCGGAGGCAATAAATTTAAAATTAAAATCAATGCGAGAAGATTTGTACAACTGCCGGAAAATGAAACTGTCAGAGATAATCGAGGTTTCCAGAAAATTTTAAAATTCAAATCAACCCGAAAACATTTGTACAACTCCCCAGAAATGAAACTGTCAAATAGTCGAGGCTGTTAGAAAGTTGCCTAAATATAAATGGCATGTATAAATAAACATCCATAAACATGTCACGTCTAACTCCAAAACGTCTATAAACTACTCCCTTTTGAATCCTCAGGAATCCAGAAGCGACCAACTTACTTATGAGGTAAGCTACTTTGACAGAGTGGGTTTCTTACTCGTACAAAGGGCAAATCATTAAAACAAAATTAAACTATATTATTTATAAGCGAGCCTTATTTCTTAGGTTATTGGCAATTAAATGTTGATGGGCATATACTGCACACACTTAACGATTGGCAGTATATCCCCAACCACATTTAATGGCTGGTAGCTTAGGAAATAAATTTTCTCTCATTTATATATGTAGTACTTTTTCATCGAATCAAAAAGGGTAAAGTTTATTTTTCTGGTTATCGCTATTTAATGCAGTGTAGCATATATTACTCATTTAATTTAAGATCGTTTAAATCTAACCATAAACAGTATATGTCACACTCCATTAAATAACAGATAGACAAGAAAATAAAGCTCACTCTCTAAAAATATCATGATAACATAAGTTATTGTAACTCTCATATATATAAAAAAAATTAAATTTATTAATTTTACACAAAATTAATCTCGTGTTTAATAACACTCATAATTCTAGTAGAAGTATATATGTCATTGATGTCATTGTTCAATAATTTGGTATTTTTTAATCAATTAAATTAACTTTAAAAATTTAGTGGAATAAATTAATTGTGTTGTAATGTTTTTATAAACTAATTAATATGATTGAATAATGAAAAGTTAAAATTTTGTTTTTTCAAACATTTTGAAATTAAAAATATTATTTTTACAACCATTTCATTTTAATAATGGAAATTTATAATTTTAACTAGTCAAATTTTTTTATTTTTTTTTAAATAATAAAATGTATTTGTTACATAAACAATATAATTTATTTTAAAATATTTAGGTTCATTTATAGATCAAATAACATTTTTAATATATATATAATAATTTGGGAGAGATTTTTATAAATTTGAGTTTAAGTTGTTTAATTTGTAAAATTCAAGTCCTGTTGAATCCATTTATGCATTTAAAGATGCATTTTAAAAAATAAAAAATCACATTCATTCTTATTAGTCTAAGTCATTTTAAAATAATAATTTTCAAATTTTAATCTTATTTATTAAAAAAAAATTATTAATTACATAAAAATCTTATTAAAAGATCTAAATATTGAACACCTAAAATTATAATCCCAAAATTTTATTTCCTTAAATTATCAATGAATCTACTTAATTTCGAAATTGAATATCTATAGATTATAATGGTGATGTCTACTAAAGTGGAAAATTTGGTCGGAGGTCAAAAAGTAGGTCAAATTAGACAATTTTTCTCAACAAATCTCACAAATGAAATCCTATTTTTTATGGTGGAAATGGATTTCTAACACTCAAAAAAGACTTCAATAAATTTGAAGTCTCATTAGACTAGTGAATTACAATTTAATAACTTCAATATTAAATACCCAACACAACTATTTTAAAATTGAATAAAAGACTAGTGCAAACTTTCTTAGAATGTCTCTCTCATAGAAATTAGTTTTAATTAGATAATACAATATTAAATATTTAAGGGCTAGTCTAACTTAGAGAAGAAATGACATTTTTCATGACCATTGTGTTTAAATTGTTTAACATACATAATTAGAGTGTCTTAGGGTTTTTCAGGTGTTGAATACATTTGTACATTCAAAATTATATTTTAAACAACATAAAATCTTGAAATTTTATTGCCAAATTTTGATAAATTCCTGTCAAATAAAACTATTTCATTTATAAATTAAACTACACTAATATTTAAAAACAAACTTTTAAATAACTTTTAAATAATTTGAAATTCCTACTTAATAAAATGTGTCTTAATTAAATAATTTCAATTTTAATATTTACAAAAAGATAAGGTTCTCTCTATTATGTTAAAATATCAAAGAGAAGACACGATATCTAATTTTATATTTGAAGGGGCTATTTGAAGAAGCTTAAAATAAGATCATTTTCCGATATGTGTATTTGAAGAGCCCATACAAATCTGAAGAGTTATGCTTCATTATTTAAAAACACAATTATCGAGTCAAAATGGGTTGGCACTGCATTGGATATAATGTAAACAAATATTTATTTTAGTGCATATAAAGTAAACAAAAATATTTATAAATATTTATTTATAATGTAAGTTTGTAGGAAAATAAAATATTTTCGAGTTTGTAGGACAATTCATCATGTCATAGTTTAAAAAACTCATAGAATAACCCAGAAATTCCAGTAAGATTCTGGAAAATTTCAATAAAGATTTTTGAAAATCTTGTTTACAGTTGTTAAACTTCAGTATTTTGAGTGTCGTAAGGGTTTTTGATCGTGCTGAATCTATTTCCACCATAAAAAATGCAATTCAAACACTACAACTACCTGATTTTTTGAATTTCTTTTTACCATATTTCAACAAAAAATTGTCATCCGAGCTATCTGTTGTGTCGGTGGAAAACTCCATCAGTCACACCTCTCTCTTATGTGTCATTAAAGGTAAATAGAGACTTTTTTACACAATCACATTATCATAAAGGTGTAGTTGAGTTCTCGGCTATTCTGTTGGGTCAATGGAAAACTCCATCAATCACACCTCTCTTTTATGTGTCATTAATGGTGAGTTGAGTCTTTTTTACACAATCACATTTTCATCAAGGTGTAGTTGAGGTTTTTTTACGCAATCACATTTTCATAAAGGGGTAGTCTAACTTATAAATGAAATGACCTTTTTCATGATAAATTTTATGGTTAATTTTAATCAACATCCGAGACTACGTCTTTCATAAATATTGAGATTTAAAGATTCAATAGCATTTTCAGAAATATTTTTTATAACTATTCATATTTTATATGTATATATTTTTTTGTTTTGGTAATGTGGGTTCTTACATGACTTCAAGCCAAACTTATGGTCTGAGAAACCTTGACCGAGGGGCATCTAAGCTGTCAAAATCACCCAAATATCACACCCGGCCTCAGCCACACCAACTTTTATCATAGCTGGATTTTTTTTGCCTTTGGAGAAATTGGAGCAAGTGACCTTTTCATCACTAGTGCCTTAACAACACAACACACTGTTCACCTTAAAACCAAACCCATTAACAAATTTTATAAATATATTGTTTATTAAATATTATGACATTTAGTAGTATGAAAGATTATTAAATTTTTAATTGTGTTTTTTTCTTGACAATTCAATTTTAAAATAACCAATAAAAAAATAAAAATTCAAATTTAAAAATTTCTCAAATTTATTTAAAAAAAACAAAACTAGCTTATAAACAATTTAAAAAAAAAACACAAAATGTAAATTACATCTAATAATTTTTTTTAATTTTATATTTCTAATAATTTTTTGAAAATTTTTATTTGTTTCTTAAAAAAAAATTAGAAAAAGCATAATGCGCGGTAAAATTTCTTATTTGATAATCTCCATAGGTTTGTAACGAATTTCTCTTATACCATGAAAGAATTTTCCTTTTAATTACAATGAAGGGATTTTTATTTTAATATGCTAGAAGACTTTATTTGATTTGATCTTTTAAAAAATACATTAAAACAATAGAAAATGCCATTATATTTTTAAGGGATTGTTCTTAAAGTTAAGTGAGTGTTTAACTATTAATCACACAAAACATCAACGGTGAAAGAAATTTAAAGTTTATCCTTTGATGTTTTGTTAAATTCGTAACATTGTTAATTTTAAAATTAAACATTAAATTTAAAAAATTAATAGAAAAAGTACCATGGAAAATAATGATCACCTTGTGAATTTAAAATATATTCAAAAATTAAATTAACATTAAACTAATTTTATTTTTAATCAAATTACAATTTTAAATTTTTCAATAAATATTTTAAAATATAAAAATTATTTAATTTGAACAATTAATATGTAAAATTTTAATTAGTTGGAGCACTTTGACCTAACCTGTTGCCTTGACCATTCCTGTTAATGCCCACAACTTGCTTAGTTGTCGCGACCCCTGTTGTCGCAGGGTTTGCATGATCTCACCAAGAGCTTCTTCAATGAAGCAGGATGGAGGCCGAATGGCTCCATCCTATCGAGACCTGACGACCGGTCATACCAACAAGAACAATTTTTCTTTCTTCACTCGCCTCACCTCTAACTCCGCATTCACCCGCCCGAAACCTGACCTGATGGCGACCGCGCCTCTGCAAAAGCAGGGAAAAGAGGCAATGGATACCTTTGCCACCACTGCCACAAAAGAAAACTAGACCCATCTCACTAAGGACAGCACTAAAGCAGAAGAGACAAAAGACATTGCATCAAAAGAAGGAACAAAAAAACAAAACACATGCAACCCAAAAGCCAGGAAAACTCCGGAAATAATTATACAGGACCCGGATGTAGCAGTTTACAGGGAATATATGCAGGAACATGTGATTATTTGCAAATTTATGGGCATTGGCCCACTGAACGAGCACTAAAAGGATGGATTCATGCTAAATGGAACCCTAAAGGAGAGATTGACCTGTAGCTCGGGTCCAAGGGTTTCTTCATGGTTGTCTTCGCTCTCCTGAAGGACCGGGACAGAATATTTGAAGGGGGTCCATACTTCTTCAACTCAGCAGGACTATACATGAGATACTGGAAGGAGAACTTCAGCCCGGACAAAGAATAATTCACCAGGGTTCCAGTATGGATTCGGCTCTATTCCTTACCCAAAGACTACTTGGCACCATCAGTGCTAAAAGAAATCATAGATGAGCTAGGAGAGTACATATAAATGTCTAAAGGCACCAAAAATGGACACTACATCTCCTACGCAAGGAAATGTGCCTACATAGATGTCTCGGGTGCCCTACCAGAAGCAATAAGACTAAACTACAGGGATGATATATGGTCTCAAACCATAGACTACGATCATATTCCTTTTCGATGCCGGAAATGCCATGAATATGGACATCTCTTTCAAGACTGTCCACAAAACAAGGCTCTAGTCAAGGAAGATCAAAGGGGGGAAAGACGATCAAGGATACACCAAAGCAGGAAATAAACACAAGCAAAACCAAAGAGTGTATACAAAGCCTAGATCCTCCTATGTTGTCCCAACAGAATAAGTTTGAAGCCCTGAACACATCCAAGGAAGAAACAGGACAAAAAATCACAGGGATAGAAGAAAATCAGTAGCAAGACAACTCAATGGAAAAAAAATAGCAATGAGATGGAAACCCAAAACAAAACCACACAGGAGAGCACTCAATACCAAGAGGACACAGACATCGAAAGCATACAAGATGCTCCCACCCCAGAGGAAACTGAGATTGAACAAGTCCTTATGGGAATGGACCTGCAAAAAATAACAAAAGAGTGGAACAAAAACAGCATAGAATCCATTCCCAGGGAGCACATCCAGAAAATTGAAGAGACCTACCTACTACAGGAAGGAATGCACCAAATCTAAGAACAAAAAAACAAAGGCAAAGCAACAAAAAGTGCAATAATGGTCAATCTATGTGTGGGGAAAAACTTCCCTAAGGGATAGAACAAGAAGAGAGGCTGCAAAACTACCAGCCAACTCCTCCAAGAACTGGGAGCTTGCCTCATCAACGAAGGAAAGGTAAGAGCAATCACTCTAACCCCCAAAGTTTTGCAATGATTTGTACATCTTGGAATATTAGAGGACTGAACAGTCCCAGTAAGAAAATAATTCTCAAATCCAGAATAGCCTTTGATAAACTGGACATTGTCCTTCTTGAAGAAACCAAAAGTGATCTAAATTCAATTGAAGTTCTTCAACAATCCTGCTTTAAAAACCACTACAGTGATGTGGCCATCGCATCATTGGGCACTGCAGGTGGTCTCTCCACCTTTTGGAAAGACTCTCGCTTTCACCTCTGTGAATCTGCAGCCTCCAAATATTCCCTCACCACAGTCCTCCAAATCACTGGAACCACAAAAAATATTTGTATCACCGATGTTTATGCTCCTCACTCAGTCATTGAAAGACTGATCTGGCTAACCAGATTAAGAAAACACCTCAGCTCCTTCAACCACCCTCTCAGCATCATCACTGGTGATTTTAATATGATCACCAATCTCGGGGAGAAGAGAGGAGGACTCAGAAAATTGGACAAAGATTCAGCTGCCTTTCAAGAACACATTTATGCTCTCCAATTTATTGATATCCCCACCAAGAACGGATCTTTCACACCTGGAATAACAGAAGAGGGGGGGAAAGACAGATAGCCTCCAGACTAGATAGATTCCTCCTCTTTGAGGAAATGTACCTCAACTCCATGGAAATGGAAGCCAACATCGCCCCACAAGTGGGCTCAAATCACTGGCCCATTGTTCTAAAAATCCAAATATCAGACAGTCCCAAGAACAAACCCTTTAGGTTTGAAGTATTCTGGATTAAGCATCCCGAATAAATGGAGAAAATGAAAGAATGGTGTTCCACCCCCCAACCCAATCAGGGCAGCAAGATGTACAACTTCCAGTATAAACTAAAATTCATCAAGTTTGAACTCAGACTCTGGAATAATAACACCTTCGGAGATATCATAGCAGAAAATAAATTGATAGAACTCAAAATGGAAGCCCTACAACAGAGAATAATCAACAACAGTATGACTAAGCAAAGAAAGCAAGAAGAATTAAAGCTACAAAAAAGCTGGGATGAAAGGGCTACTCAAGAGGAAACCTTATGGCGCCAAAAATCCAGGATTAACTAGCTAAAGGATGGAGAAAAGAACACAACATTCTTCCATAGTTCTATGATCGAACACAAGAAACACAACAAAATTCTAAGCCTCAAAAATCAACATGGAAACATCCTCCGCACTCACACAGACATGGAAGAGGAACTTAATCAGTATTTTGGGGACATCCTCACTGAGTCTAACTATGCCAACGAGGAAGCAATAGACAAAATCACTTGAAATATCCCCACAATATTAACCAAGGAGCACAACCAAATGCTTATAAGGAAATTTTCCATAATGAAGTTGAAGAAGCAATCCAATCCATGCCCAATGGCAAAGCCCCAGGACTAGATGATTTCACCATTGACTTCTTCAAAGCCTGTTGGCCTCTACTCAAAATGAAACTCCACGATCTAGTGGAAGAATCCCGCATCCAAAAATCAGTCCTAAAATCCCTCATTGCTACCTTCCTCACCCTCATCCCCAAATCTGAAAATGTTGCTTCCCTTGACCAATTCCGACCTATTGCCTTATGCAATGTCATTTACAAAATCATATCCAAGGTATTGGCCAATCGCATCAAAAACATCATGCCCCTCCTCATCTCCCCCAACAAACAGGCTATGTGGAGGGTGGACAAATTCTGGACAACATTATCCTCTCATAGGAAGTCATTCACTCTCTCAAGGAGCAGAAGTAACTAGGTATTCTCATTCAACTGAAAATGTCTAAGGCCCTTGACAAAATCCATAGGAAATACATCAGAAAAGTGTTGGCAGCCTTCGCTTTCAACAAGGACTGCATAAAATGGATTATGGATATGGTTTCATGAGCCTTCTTCTCTATCCTTCTCAATGGTTCCCCCTCCTCCATCATCAACCCCTCCTGAGGCATCAGGCAAGGTAACCCCCTCTCACCCTTCCTCTTTGTCATCATGGCAGAAGGTCTCACCCGCTCCATACAAGCCACCTCCTCTAATGACATCATCTCTGGCATACAACTCTACCCCTCAACCCCACCATCCACTCGCCAACAATTTGTGGATGACACTCTGCTTATGGGCTCTCCCACTCTCAAAGAATCACCCACCTTTAAAAATATCCTCGATGACTTTGCCCAAGCCTCTGGCACTTCTATCAACACAACCAAATCCAAAATCTTCTTTCTCAATACCTCCCTGCCCATCTAATTACACATCGCTAGAACTGTAGGTTTCCAGCTCAACTCCTTCCCCTCCAAATACCTTGGTTTTCCCCTTACGGATACACCCCTTTCTAAAGCCAATTAGGAATTCCTGATAACCAAGTTGGGAAAAAAGATAGCTAATTGGACTTTCAGATTCCTGAATCTCTCGAGAAGATTAGTCCTAGACAGCTCTGTTCTACAAGCTATCCCGCTATACCAATATTCTGCCATAGCTGCTCCCAAGTCTATATCCAACCAACTTAAAGCCATCCAAATATAATTTTTATGGAAAGGGAAAGAAAACAAGGGAAAATGGGCCCTAGTGGCCTGGGACAAAATCTGCAGATAGAAAAAAGAAGGCGGGCTTGGCCTCAGAGATCCAGACATATTGGGAAAAACACGAGGCACCAAAACTTGGGGGAGATGGATCAGTAGCCCAAAAAACTCTTGGGCAGGACTATGGAGAGCGAAATATGCCTCATCTCACCACCTAGAGACTCTCATTAGGCTCTGTGGAAACATCAAAGGATCAACAATTTGGAACCAAGCTTGGGGGAACATAATAACGATCCAAAAGCATTTCTTCTAGGAAATAAGAAATGGTGGCACAACCTTTTTCTAGGATGACGCTTGGGAACAATGCCCTAAGCTCAATCAAGGCCAATTCCAACAAATCAAAACTCATATGGACGACCAAAATAAAAATCTAGTCAAATATTTTTGGAAACATGATGAGAACATAGGTTGGAGGGAATTGCAAGATGCCCCGGAGTGGGTTCAGCAAAATCACCCTTAGGAATGGAGAAATGTAGCTGCAGAGCTAGAAAAAAGGTACATTCAATCGTAACAGGCGCCGGAAATTCTAAGATAGGGCTCTAATGTTGTTGGCCAATTCAACATAAAAGAGGCCTATGGCTACTTATCCCACCCCTCTCACGAACTCCATGATCTAGCAAATGGCACACCCTTTGGCAACGTAAACACTGGCCTAAAATCACTCTCTTCCTCTAGCTGGTGATGCATGGGAAAATTCTAACCTGGGAGAATTTAAGCAAGAAAGGATTCATAGGCCCTTCCATATGATGCTCTGCAAAAGAGATGGTGAAACCACGAACCATCTGCTAAATGAATGCCACTTTGCCTCCAATATCTGGAACTAGTGCTTCCTTGTCTTTAACTCTTCTGATAGGGATCCCTCCTCCATTCCCAATTCCCTTGAACATTGGTGCACATCCTTCTCCGAGCAACCTCTCATTAACTTGGCATGGAACATCATGCCTGAAATCATATGTTGGACTATATGGAAGGAAAGAAATGCCAGAATCTTCAAAAATCAGGAAAAAAAAGAAGAACAGATAATCCACTCCTTAAAAAATATTCTAAGGGAAATTGCCTCCATCGCTTGTCTGCCTAACCCCCCCCCCCCCACTCTAGAATAGCTCCACATCCTATCACTTCTCGACCTACCCCTCCACAATCCTCCACTGCAACACAATTCCCCTCTTGCCATGACGTCTAACCCCAAATTGCTACCACCTGAACCTAACCTCATCAAGTTAAACTATGACAGGGCATCAAAAGATAATCCGGGTAAAGCAGGTTTTGGAGGTGTCTTCAGAGATCACGCAGGCCAAATTCTATGGATATACTATGGAAACCTCGGACACATTACAAACAATGCAACTGAGCTTTAGGCCCTAGCCCATGGTCTAGCCATTTCCTTGGAACAAAACTACTGGCCCCTCCTTGTCGCATTAGGAGAATTTTGAGGTCTAAATTGGGCCTCCTAAGGAAATTGTAAAATAATAGTGGAAATAATAAAATAAGATTTGATTACATCATCAAATTTTAGAGGGAAATTAGAAAAACTAATTTTTCAACTCGTATTTTGAACTTATCTCCCTAAGGTTTTACTAAAATTTCGAGCAGGAATACTTTTTGGATGCAAAATTTAATTACCCATCCAAGGAGTACCAATGTTGCATACTTTTGATGGAATCTGCTAAATGAAAAATGATAAATACATGAAAAACGTGATTGCAATCACGGTTTTTCATGTATTTCTCATTTTTCGTGTAGGAGGTTCCATCAAAAGTATGCAACATGGGTACTCCTTGGATGAAGAATTAAATTTTTCATCCAAAGAGTACTCCCGCTCGAAATTTGAGTAAACCCATAAGGAGATAAGTTGAAAATACGAGTTGAAAAAGTAGTTTTATTATTTTATTATTTTTTAATCTTTTTAATTTTTTACTCCAAAAATTGTGAATCATCCCCCATGGTTGACATCATCATCTTGAATCCCATTGGTTCTCATAAAGTTTATTTTGATTGTACATTTTTCTTAGGAGGCTCATTTTAGACCTCAAATTTACCCTAATGAGGGGGACTCCATGGTCTCTACCAAAGACTGCAGAAAGATACAACAGGGCAAAAAAGTCAACCAAGTATCGGAAAATTGGAGGATTAACAAAATTATCCAAATAATCAGGCTGCACATCAACAGGGCCAAGGGAATCACCTTCCATGATGTACGACACAAAGCCAACTAGTTGGCCAACTTGTTGGCCAACACAAGCGTTAATGGAAATAACCGCCTCACGTCAAGCTCTTGGGAAGCCCACATTCCACCTGATGTCAGAACTGATTGTAGTCGCATCAGGGATTTGGATATGCACAATGAAGGACAACCCACTCCCTTGGACTTAACTCTCCCCCCGCACAACACTCATGAACCTGACCTCCCGCAGTCTCACCACCTACGCACTAAATGACCGAGCATATGGCTCTATGCATGACAGACTGTTGATTGACAGCCCCAACTATCATATTAAATTCTCGCATTTGATCTCCAGCATAGTTGTCCATCTCTCACACTGCAAATCTTGTCCCACTCTCTGCATTACCACCTATATTAACCTCACCATCCGAATCAATTTCTTATTCCACCTCCTAGATTCTGTAATCCCGTGTTTGCTTGCCCTCCTTGCCCATTTATCTCTGTCCCTCTCTACGCTCGGCCACTTGGGCCTTCCTCCATAGCTAGTAGCTCCTGTTTGGACCTTTCTGGGCTGCCCTTCTCTCATGGCCCCCCACCGAATCAATCCCCCCCTCCCCGCCCGCGGTTGTCGCGGTCACTGACACCCGCTGGGCGAGCCCCTCTCAGCCCCCTGTTACTCGCGTAGAGACTGTGGCTTGAAATGTCGCACTGGATTATGCTGCGAATGCTAAGCCATAGGTGAAGGCTCAGATAGAGGAGATCAAGGCTAAAGCATGCACAATCCGCAACAACACCTCGATAGACACAGTTGACGCCACCTTCGTTTGGATTCCAAACTCAGACCTCACCAGGGCTAGGGAGAACCTCTACAGCTATGCCATCGACCTACATTGGCAGAAAAAAGCAATGTTGGACTTGGATCTTCAGGAACAACATGACCATAACCGAATTTTCTCTCACAAAGAAATTTGTTATATATGTTGGTGAAGTCCACCATCATCGCTTCATTGATAAAATTTCTCCACATTATACTCTGCTCAAACACAGAACTACAACTCGGCACATCCATCTGGTCACCAAAACCAAAGGCATCGATCCTTCTATCCCTTGCTCTCTCTCGGTGCAAGTCAGCCCAGGTGGCATTGGTCCCTCCTCCAGCAGAATGCATCACTACAATTCTGAAGATGGCAACACCCCTGAATGACCGATCAGCGTAGATGACTTTTTTATGGACAAAGCTGCCTAACCCTGCTCTCCAGGCTTCTAGTTCTTCTATTATGTGTTTTATGATGCTCAATTTATCTACTTCAGCGAGGCCAAACGACCTTTTTTCTTGACCCACCTTCCTATATTTTGATCAAGTTCCCTCTGTTTTTCTCCCTGTAGAACCCATTCCCAGAGTGTTATCTCAAAGCTCAAAGTCACAACTGTAATGACTGCTACAATCTCTCAGTCTGTAATTTTTCCTAAGAGTGGCAGTGATGTAAATCTTAGTTTTATATTAATATGAATGTGAATAACCCTATATCTATATATATATATATATATATATATATATATATACATATAAACATTCGTATGGTATCTTTGCATGGATATTGGTCGTGATAGTTGGATCAACAGTCGACAAGCACCCAGGACTCTAGAGGCAGGAGCATGTGATATCACACATGCAACCGAAGGATCCCATGTACCATCTAAGGAGTTGTCTACCGATGCCACATAATAGCCCAGACGACAAGTTTTTTCCGGAATCCTATAATTTTTTTTTTCAAAAAATCAGATAGTTGGAGTGTTTAAATCGTTGTTTTATGATTGAAATGGATTCAGAACCATCCAAAACCCCTAGGGCACCCAAAAACCTGAAATTTGACAACTATAATCCAGATTTTCAAAAAAATATTGTCGAAATTTTCATCTTCTTATCGGAATTTCTAGGTTATTTTGTGGGTTTTT
The DNA here is from genome assembly GCA_034641835.2 of Pinus albicaulis. NCBI lineage: Eukaryota > Viridiplantae > Streptophyta > Pinopsida > Pinales > Pinaceae > Pinus > Pinus albicaulis. The sequence continues at coordinate 1,581,645,009 of CM076581.1, forward strand.
TAGACTAATGCACCATCGTAGTTGTCTACCGGTGCCATAGAATAGCCTAGAGGACAAGTTTTTGCCAGAATCTTGTAAAACAAATTCAAAAAATCAGATAGTTGGAGTGTTTGAATTGTTTTTTTTATGATTGAAATGGTTTAAGCACCATCAAAAACCCTTGGGGCACAATCATCAAAACCCATACCCACATGGTGGGTGAACAAGGATGTAGAAATCAAGGTAATGAAATAGTGTATGATCAAATTTGTTGTAAGTGAAAATTTTATTGTTGAAGGTGACTTAGACATAGTACCCCTTGACATGTGTGGTGTAGTGTTTGGAAGCCCCTAAATGTATATGAGGGATGTGATCTTCATGTAATGAGAAAACCTGTACTGCTTGATCAAGTATGGGAAATCCTACATCATCAATGCACACAAAGGTGATTCAAAGATCTCAGTGCTGGTAATTGTAAACCAAGCTAACAATTTGATTACTTCCAATAAGAAACATGTGTTAGTTTTCTTAAGCAAGAGTCAACCAAGTGATCAATTGGGAAGGGAAAATGTATGCTTAGAGTGATGCAATAAAGATAAAATAAGTAGCTGGAGTTGCTAAAAGCATATAGAGGGATGTTGTAACATCTCTGTTTCCACACAATTCTTTTTTTTATATATATATAGAATGTATACCAATCACCCACCATAACTTCCTACTGATCGTCACCTTAGGATGAAGAATATATATCACCCTCTTTTTCTTTTATATTGGTTGTATTTTTAATCGACCTAATTATCCATTTCTCATATACACTTATCATCACTCATAGTTCGTTGAACAGAATTACATAAATTCATACTTCTATATTAGAATTATATAAATTCATACATAAGTTCGAGGAGACTTTTTCTCTATATCACAATCCCCTATCGCTTCACATGGAACTTACAGGTAATTAGTGAAAATCTGTCTTTAACTATTTCTCACCCAATTTGATGCCCATATGAAATATTATTTTCTCTTACTTTTAACTAGTCTATTCCCTACCCATGTAGACTTTAGTTTAAAATTCCTTAACCTTAGGGACTATCTCTATATTATCGTGGAACTTGATATATATAAATTCTCATATCATGGGTATAATGAAATTTAACTTACATTGAAAAGTTATAACCCTCTATTCTCTTTGACATATATATATATATATATACCCATTGTTATAAGAGAATTTCCTTTTTTAGGGAATTCGGTTTTAAAAAGGTTTTATGTACGACACAGTCTTTGGCATCATACTTAATTCTTACTAAGCGTGCACCTTAACTTTATGTGAGTTAGTATCCCTCTTTAATTTTAACTACGTCCCATTGTATCTTATCCAGTGAACCCAATTTATATATTAGACGAGGTTAATATTAAAACTCTATTCATACTATCATCCACATTTGTTGAGATTAACTTTATACGTGTTATTGCTTAAAACACATGCATATCTAGGTTTGGTAGACTCCACATCACAATTTTTTTTAACACGACAGTTGAAATGCATTTACCGTGAATAATTATTTCGGGATTCTTCGTATCCACTTGTACCCAGCACCTGTATACAACTTTCATTGGGATTTAAACTCTATTAAACTATTAGTACTTGTTCACATGGCTCGTACGTGACTTTATTTAACTCTTCCATCTGTGTTAGAGGTTCCTGATCTACCACTCCTGGACGGTGAGGATTCTCTTGGATTTAGGTTTAGGATTTCCATAATTTATTTTATGTCGATGCGGCTATACCGTGACCTTTTTGGTTCTGCTCTATGGGTTAAATGGTATGTCTAGAATTATCGTGGCTTCTTGGCTATGTCACCATTTTTGTTGAACATACACTTCTTCACTGTCAAGCTCATTGTTTCCTTCATTTAACTATCAAAGGAAAATTTACTCTGTCCATTTGAAGCGAAGCTTCCGGCTTCTATGCAGAATTTTCGTTCGTCACTTTCTCAGGTATGTCATATCGTTTTGTTTGCGGATTTCTCAAATTGGGCTATAGTTAAGATCTAAATTTCATCTTGGTTGTTCTTGAGTTTTTATTTTTGTACTAACACTCTCTCTATCCTCTTGACAAATATTTTATGTAGTTTCATCTCTCCACTAAGGCCCGGATTGGAGATAGGCATAGTGTGTTCGATCCCTCTCAATTCAGGTAGATGTGTTGAAATATCTTACAGCATACGCTGTCTATACTTTCTAGATTGCCCCTTGTAACCTTTTACTAAGGTTCAATGGAGAATTTCTAATATAGTGCAATGTGTAATGTTCAGGGTATGAATCTTTCGTTACCCATTTAAGTTTCTAGTTACGTTCCATTGGTGATTATTAGCATAGACGTTATCATTAGTAGATGGACTTCCACTATTAATGTGTATTCAAGTATACCCATCTATTTTTGAACTTCTAGTTTTCCTTTCGGTTAAACCCAGCGTGGTTTTAACTCTGCTTTTAGCATTAGTTAAAAAAAAATTCACGGTTACACATTTGAGATTTTGATTTTTGGTTCACACAGGTGACAGGATAGAGGAACCTCCTCTCATTCCATCTTTGCAGCTTTATATGCACTACCAACACCTACAGGAAATCTCGAACCACCAAAGCCTCCTTTAAAGGTTTGTGGTTACTATGACCAATTTGCTAAAAAGGTTTATTATCTGTCAGTACTTCTTCAGTGCATTTTACCGAAACATCCTTTGCCTACCGACCGTAACAAATGTCATTTCTAACACTCTGGATTTGCGTTTTGTAACTAGTGGAAAAGCTCATAGTTATAATTCCTAAATATTCATTTGGGTTTCATACGATTCTTATAAATTTCGATTTCTAAATCCATATTCTCCATCAATATGGTTATTGTGCTTTTATTTTAATTTAGTATATGTAGAGAATGATAATATTCAGTTATTCGAATAATATCCATCAAAACCATTCTCACAGATATATTTCGCACTTTTTTGTTTTCTGTGATGGCTCATCGTCTTATCATTCGTACATGATTGTGTTTCTCATTGAATTGAGTTTCATCTTTGGTGCAAATACTTAAAATGTTTATTAAATTTCTTCTCTTGTAAAAATATGGGGCTATTCTCCTAAAGTCAAAGATCTATATTGTTAATACTCTAAGATTTTTGATATAACAATTAAATTTTCACTTAATCATTTTAGCCTTAGAATGTACACTGAGTACTTCTCTGAAATAACTAATCCTCGTTTTATTATTGTAGGTTGAATGTTCTCTATAATTTCCCAAGGTAATTTCTTAACCGTTTTGACTTTGAACCATATATATTCCTATGGTTTTTATATTCCAGATCCAGGACTAATTACTAGTTCTGTACTGTGCAGGTATTTTTCCCATTTTACTGGGTTTGCCAACTACTATTATACTTTTATGTTCACACATAATGATGGAATTTTTTTCTCTTCATGTTGGTTCAACAACTTTATTTGGCGTTTTCTAATATACTATCCCAGTATAATTACAAAGATATTGTCCAATTATGTTGTATGAGATAGAGTTCTCACTTTGTAGAATTTAATAATAACAATTTGGGTTACGAATTGTGTAACTGTTGGGATTTATATCCTTAACCTACATAACTCTGAAATATTTTCACAGAAATTATTTCATCTCTAATGAATTTATATTTATAGTTCAGAATTACAATTTTTCTTAAAGACTGAAATTCAAAGTGGGTACAATAGCTGTCAAGTTCCTCCTTGTAACTTGTTATTGTTGTAATCATAAGTCTAGTACTTTCTAGTACTTTATTTCTCAGTTCTATTAATATTGAAATTTGTTTGAATAGTTAAGTTTAATATGCACTATTCCACTTATTTACTTTCCTTCTACATGAATTGTTAAATAGAATTTCATGCAATTGCGAAGACAGTAATATAATTAAGAACTAAATTCTGAATTCATTTTGAACAGATAATTCTATTTATGTCTAATATATTTCAATTCATTATTTATTCTGCCTATGCATGCTATAACATAGGAACTTGCTCGACTGTACTATTACACTCTTTATCATGAGTATGTACTTCCTTTCTGTATTAGGGTCCTAATAGGAGTTTCTGGTTTGCAAATTAACATTAGAGTAATAATATTATGCATTAATAATTTTCCGAGAGTCACCTAAACTCAGATCTAAACCTTCAATAAGGGCTAGACATTCTGAGATTTGGTACTCATCAGGTTCTTGTCTGTACAACTATACAGAGGATCCACTATAGTTATTATAGCCTACTCTGTTAAATGTGCAGAATTTATCCTGAACATATTTAATCAAGTAGAATTCTACCATCTTCACTTCACCATAATAATCATAACAAGTACTAAATTTCTAACTTAAACGGAAATTAGCTGGTGCATACCAATTAAGGTAGACTAGGTTCCACCCAACCTTTGATCTATTTCTCCACAGCTCCCCCCGAGCAGAGATCAAATCCTCCAGCCATAGACAACCTCTTTTCTATCCCAAATCTACCTATTTAAGCTTGCTTTCCCCTCAGCCTGTTTCCTTAATTGCGTCGAGTTAATGAGGATGTTGTTTTCCTTTTTTCCTAGGCTTTCCTTTTGTTTCTTCCAAAAAAGTACTTTAAAGCTAGCTTTTCCTCTTTCTAGCTTTATTCCACCTCTTCCTAGTAACTTCCTCTTTACTGGGGTAGCTTTTTAGATTTTTATCTCCAATCTGAATTTCTATATTTAATTTATTTCCTCCAAGGATTTTTTTGGAGAACTGGGAAAGTATTATGATCCTTATCCATCCTCATGGATTTGGATCCCTGATATCTAATCATTATCTGGTCCTTGCACCATTAATTCCTTTTTCATTTTATTAATTTAAATTAATAAAATATATCCATCATTAATATTTTCCTTGGGGTCCATTTGACTCTTAGAGTCTTTGATTGCTTATTTTTAAAAGAAAAAAATTAGGGACATTACATATGTTCAAGGAGCCTAAGGATATGTAACCACCTAAGAGGGAAGTTTTATCCATTACAAAATATTTTATTTATAAACTATTCTAGAAGCATGTGAAGTGAAGAAGAAGTCACAATAATTGTTAGAACATGGAGTGATTTTTCTAACAAGGATGGGACTTGCTAAATATGTATCAACTACAAAGTGTTGAAAAATATGACACTCAGGAATCGATACCCTTTACCCAAGATCGATGATTTTTTGGATCAATTGCAACATGCCATGTACTTCACCAAGTTGTATATGAAATAAGGCCCTGCCACCAAGTACATGTCAAAGAAAAGGCTACCTTCAAAACAAGGCAAAATTTGTATGTATGGTTTCTCATGCCATTTGGTTTATGGAATGCACCAATTATATTTATGAGACCAACAGATGATGTATTATGTTGATATTTAGATTCATTTGTTATAGTATATTTAGATGATATATAGGCTTATATGTTTACATTATAGGAGCACATATCACATCTAATGTAGGGGTTAGAAGCTAAAAAATACTTAGTTTCTGACTAGCTTCAAGAAATGTGAGTTTTCTCGATAATCGTTGGTGTATCTAGAGTATTTGATTGGTGGAAGGGAACTCAATATTAGATCCCACAAATATGGATGTCATCATAAAATGGTTAGTTCTTACAATTGTCACTAAATTTCAGAGATTTTTTAGGAAACTAAAATGCCTATCGAAGCTCATAGAATCTTTCTCATTGGTATTTGTACCACTCCATGTCATAATAGTGAGTGGCAAGATTTATAATTGGGGGAAGAATTAGGTAAGGATTTTGACAAGCTGAAACGGAAGATCAGTCAAGCATTGATTCTCACATTTCCTAACGTGTAGAAGACTTTCAAATCAGAGATAAATGCAAGTGGGCATGTTATGAGAGCAATATTGATGCAAGGAGGTAACACAATTTGTTATAATTTGGTAATGTTTCATGGTAGAGTATTAAACCACCCTACCCATGATAAGGAGCTCTACACCCCTAGTATACACTATTAAGAAGTGGAAATATTATATGATGGGAAGGAGACCATTATCCACAAATATCACTAGGAAATGTAGTATTTTCATACCCAATGTAAGCTTTAACAAGCTATAAATTACAAGTGGATGGGGTTCTTACAAAAATTTCATCTAGTCATCAAGTATATTGAAGGGAAACACTAATAATTTGGCAAACATGATATCAACACCACCCATAACCAAGATCACAATTTTGGGAAATCTTATGCACGTGGATCTATTTACCCATTATGCATACAAAGATGGATAAATAGAAGATGAAGAATTCAAAGAGGTGTTTCAAAAACCACATGACCAAACTCATATAGAAGGTGATAACAAGGATGATATCATCCCTAGAATGGGTATCTCTACAAGCTATATAAGCTTTGTATCCCTAAAGGTGAAATCACAACTTATCATGGAGGCTAACACCTCCAAATTTGCAAGACATTTTAGTGTTGGGAAGACAACTTCTAACATACAAATATGTTTCTACGGGATCATAATGCAAGAAGATGTAGCACAATATATTATATGATGAATACTTCAATTTACCAACAAGTTAAGTAAAAAAAACAAGGCTTATACCATCCCTTATGTATACCACTTGACATTGGGAAAGCATTTTCATGGATTTTATGGATTTTTTACCAACAACAAAGAAGGGACATAACTATTTATTTGTGGTTAGTCGACATGATAAAAAAAAATGGGAATTTTGATGCCATATAAAAAGCCATCAAAAGACAAGAAGAAACAAACATATCCTTTGAATATGTCTAGGTGCACTTTGATATACCATGAAGCATCATCTCAGACACATATATGAGATTCAACAATGCCTTTTGGGCTAAACCTTAGGACAAGATGGGCACTAAATTGAAGAGATTTATAACGTCCCATGTGTAAAGAAATGGGTAGATTGAAGTAGTCAACAAGATTTTGGTGCAATCTTTTAGAGGTTACAATTAGAAGCATATTAAGAACTAGATGAAAATTTAATTTATATTTAGCATTCTTATAACTAAGTAGTCCACAATTCTATTGGTAAGTCCCATTTTGAAACTTGTTTTGGGTATTTTCCACCTTCACCTTTGGATGTTGTATATGGATAGAATGGGGGATTGAAGGGACACATCATTTGAGGAGGGTTCAAAGAAGACAAGTTTGTTGGAAATGTTCAACAGATCCATTTGGAAGTATAAGATACATCGAAGAAGTCATAGGAGAGGCAAAAGGCTCAACATCACCAACATAGAATACAAAAATCATTCAAAGTTCAAGATAAATTTTGGTTAGGACTAAATAAATAAAGATTAAAAGGTCCTGGTAAGAATATCGAGGTTCTGTGGTATGGTCCTTTTGAATTATTGGAGAAGGTGGGAGGGAATTCCTACAGACTCAATATTCCCCCATACATGCACATTTGATCAGTAGTGAATGTGGAGAATTTGAAATTTTGTGAGCCTTCCATGTTGGATTAGGAGGAGAAGTAAGTACTACCTACCATAGAGAACTTAGCCTGGGATGCTTAGGTAAAGTTCACAAAAGACATAATTTTATGGAATAAGTCTATAATTACAAGATAGGGGAAATATGACCTTTGACATAATGGGTTGGAGCGACAACTTCCAGTAAAATAAAATGGTACTATAGGGAGAAGGCAAAGGAAAATTTTGCTCACCCTATTCAAAAGAGATTTTGGGGACCAGAAGGCTCCCTAAATTTGGAAATATAATTTGGATTGGATTATCATAAAATTTTTCATCTAGCTCAATAATTTCTAGTGGAAAAATTGAAAGAATTGACTTATATGACTCATTTTAGCAATAAGTCTTAGTTTGGAAAATTTGGGTTTGGAACCTTACATAGTCATTTTGAGGCATCAAATGAATTGTTTTTGGGGTTTCACAGTCTACAATTCGAAGATAGACCCTTGACATTAACCTACACTTTAGGATCTTTCTAATGGTCCAAATATCATCTCAATCAAAGCTTGTATGTGGAAACTATGTCTCTAGCAAGTTGAACTACCTAGTTGACCACCATGGTATGAATGGGTGCTCCACCAAACTTATCACTCTCACATGTGAGGCTAGTCATGTGAATAAATTCAACAAGATTCTAGAAGGTGAAAAACCTTATTGACGATTGAGGAAGTCCAACCCCTAGCCCTAGATGGCCATTGGGATATTTTAAATACCAGGCCACTATTAGGATAACGGGTTCCATTATTTTGCATTATACTTGTTCCATAGCTAAGAAAAATATTTGGGGGTGAAATTTTCAAAACGTAATGGAGGAGGAGGAGGAGGATTCTATAGTTGTTATTTAGACCATGATATTAAAGGTAACTCCATAGCATTGCCCATTCTTTTGTATGTGCATTTTTATAACTAAAGCAAAGAGAATAGAGGATACACCTCACCTTTTAGCTAGTTTTCTCTCATATTATGTTTCTTAGGATAAATCTAGGTTTTGTTTGTTTTGAAGGTGTTTTATGTGCTTTTTCTTTCCATTTATTATTTTAGTTATTTCATAAATTTGAACAAAATTAGTAATTAATTATCATGCAATCTAAGGAAATAAATATGAATAATCTAAGATTTTAGAATACTATAATATCTTTTGTGAATAATTGTTTTAGTGGAATATTCACGGTAGTTTACATATCACCAAGGGGCATCCAAGCTAACATCTAATCTCATAAATATTTGGTGAGATTTTTTGGTTCTTGGATAAATTGTTATTCCATCCAATATATGTATTAACCCTTGCTTATGTTAGAGACCTATTCCTCATGATTAAGATTTGGGTTACTGTGTGTTATGGAGAATAGTTACTAGAGTACAAGAAAGTCAGGAAACTAAATCCAATGGCATCATTATTGTATTTATATGTACGATGTACAATTATTTATGAATAATGAATAGATAGATTTAGATTCCAACATTGGTGTATTGTTGATCATTTATTTGTTTATGAATTCTACAATAATATAAGTGCTTTGTTTATATATGTTCACTTCTAATTTTTTTAATAGTGGTATCAGAGCCCTCGTTCAAGGAATATCAGAGCGGGTACGACTCTTAGCAAATCATTTCAAAGTATGGTTTGAGGAGTATATGAGAAATGGTTAAAATGCTCTATTGAATAACTTGAGCCATGATTGTGTAGCCTTCTTATAGAGCGATGGCGAAGAGAGGGGTGATGGTAAATAACTTGGATGTCTCAATTAGATGTTGGAGGATGAGTGGGTGACTGGTTTTCTTTTCAGCAACCATCCATGCAAATTCAATATGTTTTGAATACATGATGCCCCAAAGTGGTCCTATGTTGTGTGAACTCATATCAAAGCATGGTGAGTTGTCGACTAGAGATCGTTTCAACTTCTATACACATTTTATACCTGTATATACATGAGGCTTTGAGTCTAACATCATAAGGAGTTTCATTTGTTAGCATCGAATGGTGGCCCATAGAACTGACAAGAGTTCCTAGAAATGGTATGAACTGTATCATAAACATGCTTTTTCTTATTGATTTGGTAATAGGATGCTTAGATTTTTTTTAATATAGTGTCTCTGAAATAAACAGTAAGAATAATTTTTGCTTATTATAGTGGGAGGGTGATTTAAAAATGAAATTTCAAAGTTCTTTTATGCATTCACATCTAGGGGTTCACAACTTCGTATCTAGAGTGCACTGCTCATTGCCATAGTTATGCTTAACTTTTTTTTTATTCGATTGATTATGAAATCGACTAGTTGTGTCAGCTTGATCATGTCAATGTGTTCGGTAGTTCACTCCACACTAGACCATCTTTATGTTTAAGCTTTCGGAAAAAACAATTAAATCTTACAGGAACATTGAATTTCAACGTGCTTTTTGTGAGTTTTCTCGTCGTTGTTGTCAGTTTTCTGGTCTTGCAATATCTTTGGTGTTTGCAAAGCTGCATCCTAGACATAGACTTGATTTTTAACAAAAAACCAACTTAGATGGAAATTTTGTCACAATCGTAGATTTTTATAGCAGATTTGTTATTCCATAGACCTTTCCACCTGCAAGTGTTATTGTGGCGTTTATTATTGTGATCTGAAATAGAAAAAATAATGTTTTCATGTTGTATGGAAATTCACTTCTAGCTTTATCGAATCCATAAAAAGTCTAATATCATATTAGTTTTTGAGAGTCTAGTTTAAGTTTGATTCAAGAAGGAAAATTTATGTTTTGAAGACAGACAGATAACTAGGAGATGCAGAAGAACTAGTGCTAAAGAGCAGCACATTCGAGTGGAATCCACTGTCGGAATATATATGACCACGAAGAGCAGAAGCATAGGTACACAATTATTTAATTAATCAAAATTCTTCGTAAATCCAAATGATATTGTTTTTTATTTTTATAATAATTTGTAATGAGAGCTTCATGCTACGTCCAAGTTGAAAAGTGGGACAAAATTTTCAAGAAAGAAAGTTTTGTGTTTTTCTTGGAGATTTGATATTTAAAAGATTATCTTGGAGATTTGATATTAAAAAGATATTTTAAAGTACTGTGATTTAAAACCTTTTAACCAATGATATAGGTTTTTTATTAAGGAACTCATATGACAATGGGTTGACTAAAATGAAATATGTGGCAAAGATTTTTCAGAAAATGGGAGTGGTGCATATTATTCATTTATTACGTATTCATAAAAGTTTATTCATTTCAAATGTAAGAAGAATATCTATGAGAATAAACTTTTTGGTATGTTGAGTATGGATGCCATGTACATCTTATGTGAGAGTGGTGCTTTATTTTGAAGGTTGATCATTTTATTTTTCAGATTTGACTACAGATTTATGATTGAAAGTTTACTTTTATATTGTATTGTAAGTAGGTGAGGAAACCTTTTCAAAGTTGATTTTTTTTCTGATAGTGAATTGGAGAAAATATTGAGAATTAATTATTTGATAGATTTATTAAATACTCTAATGATCTCTGTTGTTCATAACATAGTCCAAATTAACAAGGACACACTATCTAACGTTAGAAATTGTTTGCAAAATTCACAAGAGAAGATTGAGTTTCTGTAACTCGAATCCCAATTCCGACAAGATGAAATACAACAAAAGAGACGTGATTTTGAATTAGTTTTTGTTCAGAACAAATCCATGTTTATGCTTGATCAACAATCAGAGAATTATCAGAATAATGGAAACACTTCAGGAGCATATTTGCATACAAATGTGAAACATACAGTGCCTAAGGCATTCATTAGACCTTGGGAAGCAATTGTACACAAAAATAATATAATTCGTGTGGGATATAATAAGGATGTTTCTTTTCATGTCCCTGATTTTTTAAATCCTATTCAATTTCATACTACTGGATTTTTGGGTGATGTTGTTCCAAAACCACAACAAATTATAAGATGCCAACATTGTGATAGAGTTGGACATGTGAAAGATCATTGTTATGATATTCATACTTATGAACATTGTGGAAAGAAGAATCATCATTCAAACAAATGTTTCAATCATAAGACTATTGCAAGGAAGAAAATTAATTTTGGATGGATTGCTTTCTTGAGTTTGGTTTAAAGCTGAAGAATATTTACGCGTAAGCGTGTTTATTTGAAAACAACTTGGTGAGTGCCTTGTGTCTCTTATTTGGGCCATTGGATTAATTGTTAGACGATTAAAAATGTTTTTGGCCATTAGATGTTAACTATCTAACTAACTCAACAAGATAACTACAGTCTTGGTCATTGCACACGAAGTAGAATCTCATTATCTCTCGAGCTTTGGCAACACTTGTCCATTTTGTAATTTTCCGGAAGAAATTTGGGCCCACTGAACACAATCACGAGAACACTTTCCACTTTGTAATTTTCCGGAAAGTGGAAATTGCTCGGCACGGTCTTGTGGCCTCGCTCACATGTAGTGGAACCTACCTCAACGAGAACCACTTTACTTTGCTTGCTCTCTTCGATTACCTCTATTTCTTACTTGTTTTTGTTTTTATGATACCACGGGTTAAACATGGTTTAAATTCTTTAAGGATGATCAAAATAGGGTTTGGATATTAGCGGGGTTGAGTAGCGGGGCGGTTTGGTTGCGGCGGGATCAAAATAGGGTTAGAGTTTATTAGCAAATTCGTGTTGGGCGACCTTTTCTCTGAGGTCGCCCGTCTGTCTCTATTGCTTGCTCACATATTCTGCGAGAGCTTATTTACGTAACCCTAAGAGGTTCTTAATTTTACGAGTTTACCCCAAATTTTCTAAGACACGGTCGAGCTACTATAGATACTCGGGTATGAGTGATACTGGGTCTTTCATTTAGGATTTCCATTTTTTAAAACGTTTACGACTTAAATTATTTTTGCGATGCAATTGCTCTCTTCTTGCCTCGGTGCTGGCGGGTATGATTCTCTTTTATTTTTTCTCCTTGCTTTAATTTATCCATGCACATTTTGTTTCTATGATACCCTGCGATTCTAAACGGGGTTTGGTTCAAAAAAAAGGTTTGGTTGCTTGCGAGGTTCGGGTATAAGGGGTCTACATGTGCTCGCATATTACGCAGTTGTATTTACGTAACTTTTACTAGGGTTTTGTGGTAGGTTGAGTATTTGGGCGGCGGTTTGGTTCTTGGCGAGGTCAAAATAGGGTTTGGCTATTGGCGAGTTCGGTGATTGGGTAATTGGGTAGCCTTTTCTATAGGTAAAAGCCATTTGCCTCTATTTCTTGCTTGGTTTCTTTTTATGATACCCGGGTTCTAAACACGGTTTCGTTGCGGGAGGATCAAAATAGGGTTTGGCTATTGGCGGGTTGAGTAAGCGGGCGGTGGTTTGGTTTGTTTGCGCGGGATCAAAATAGGGTTAGGCTATTCGCGGGTTAGGTGGTAGGCGGCCTTTTCTACGAGTAAAAATCGTACGTCTCTATTGCTTGCTCACATAAATGCAGCGAGAGCTTATTTATGTAACCGTCGGAGGTTCTTACTTTTACGGGTTTACCCAAAATCAAATTTGCAAAGGCACGGTCGAACTAATATAGATACTCAAGTATGAGTGATTCTGAGTCTTTCATTTTTAGAATTTCCATTTTTTAAAATGTTTTACGAGTTAAATTATTTTTGCAATGCAATTTCTGCATTTCAATAGACTTGCCTAAGCATAGCGGGTATGAAGTTCTCTTTTTATTTTTTCTCCTTGCTTTTGTTTATCCACGCACGGTTTGTTTCTATGATACCCTCTAGGTTCTAAATAGGGTTTGGTTTCTAAAAGAGTTTGATTGCTTGCGAGTTCATGTATAAGGGGGGTACGCACTCTATTACGTTCTCGCATATTACGCGAGAATGTATTTACATAACTACAGCGGGGGCTTACCCCAATTCGCAAAGACCCCATTGAGCCCACGAGTGAATTGTTGGAGTCTTTCATCTTTGGGATTTCAATTTTTGAAAACGTTTTACGAGATAAATTAGTTGTGGGATGCAATTGCCTAGTGAATGGGTTTATGCGTGTCGATTAGTAGGAGTGTTTGATTCTTTGCTTTGGTTGCTGGCGAGGATCAAAATAGGGTTGAGCTATTAGTAGGTTCGGTGGTGACGTACTACCACAGTTAAAAGCAAATGCCGTCTCTATTGCTTGCTCACATATTACACGGAGAGCTTATTTTGTAACCTTCATAGGTTCTTAATTTTACGGAGTTTACCCCAAATTTGCAAAGGCACGGTCGGGCTAATATGAATGCTCAATATGAGTGATGCACGGAGTCTTTCATTTTTAGGATTTCCATTTTTTAAAACATTTTAAAGGTTCAATTGTTTTGCGATGCATTTCTCTTCAATAGACTTGCCTCGGCGCAAATGGTGTAGGAGTTCTCTTTTATTTTTTCTCCTTGCTTTAATTTATCCATGCACGAGTTTGTTTCTATGATACCCTCTGGTTCTAAATACGGTTTGGTTCTAAAAAAATGTTTGGTTGCTTGCGGGTTCATGTATAAGCGATGCCTCTATTACGTTCTCGCATATTACGCAGAATGTATTTACGTAACTTTTACGGAGTTTACCTCAATTCGCAAAGGCCCCATTGAGCCCCGGTGGATGCGGTCTTGCATCTTTGGGATTTCAATTTTTGAAAACGTTTTTAAGATAAATTAGTTGTGGGATGAAATTGCCTAATGAATGGGTTTATGCGCGTCGATTAGGAGTGTTTGATTCCTGCTTTATTTTATTTAGGTATTTACGGTGTAATTTAGACTCCTTGTTTTAATGAAAGACAATAACATTGAGGATGCAGGATGAAAGGTGCGGTATAATCGGTTGGAAAACTAAGTTTTTGTTTTGGAAGAAACATTGAATTATGCATAATTATAGTGGAGTTGCGAATGCAAGTCCTACGACCAACAATGTCCCGGCTATATAATTGTACGCTATGGGCTGTTATCACAACCAGCAATGCTTCGTGCTACTATAATTGTACGCTATGGTATTATCACATGTGGGGGATAGAAGTTACCAAATAAATGCCCATGGGAACCAAAAACCAAAGCTTAACGCCTGACAAACGGCGGTGCAAACGGTAACTATGCCTAATTTAAAAAACTTACAAAATAATTTACGAAGTCTTGAAAGATTACGAAAAATTAGGGGTGCAAAAATGCAGGTTTGGGTGTCAAACTTCGGGGCTTTGGGTGCTTTAGCGATTTTTGATAAATTTTGGGTGCTCTAGCTTATTTTGATGGTGTTTATTTTCTGAAAAAACATTTCAAACACTCCAACTACTTACCATTCAAGCTGCTGCTATTTTGTTGTATGAATAAAAAAAAATCTCCTAATTATAACATGTCAATCATGAACATAGTAAGATCTCGGGGAACGAACTTAGAAAGAGAACCGGAAGGTTTAGCGACCATGAAAGCATCAATAATGCCACGGATGCAATGCAACGGTGAGGATGCTTGGTATTTATTATTTAATTGTCGAAAAAGGAATGACCAGGCTAGTGTGTTTTTTTTTACTATTTATTCCCTGCAATTGTTGCACTTTGCCCGTGGTGTCTATGTTTTACATACAAACCCCAGCTGAGCTGGCTTCAACACGATGTACTTTACTCAACATTTAAGAATACCCAAATCCCACTTTTAATTTGTGACTGCCAATTCCTGGTGGCAGGAAAATGCTTAAGCCTTCGGTTCTAAGCATCACGAGGAGCCTAATAACTATAAATCCGGACATTTTGGGCTTTGTAACACTTAGAATTTTCTTCGGCAATGGAGAGTAAGGGAAGCCCTTTGGAAGGATTATATTTTGTTTTTCCATGATATTTATGGTTGTGTTGTTTATGAAGTGTGGGTGCGAGCGAGAGTGCTACTTGGATTTATGGCATCCTAAAGTTTCAAGACTTCATGAATAAACCCTCATCATCTTGGTGTCTTTGCTATAGTAAAATAATAAAAGATGTAGTAGTTTAAGCTGGTTTGTGTTTTTAAAGATATTTTTCATTAAAATGTAGAAAATGGGATTGGTTGAAATTACAAGTTTTGAGTTGTAAAATGAGATTGGTTGAAACCACAAGTTACTTGTTAAATGAGATTTGTCAAAATTACAAGTTTGAGCTTTGAACTTTACATAATTTATGTGATTTGTTGAAATAAACTCACTTATACGAAATGGATTTAGCCAAAATGGCATTGGTTATGTCTAGTTAATGTGTGACTCATATTGTTGTTCTTATTTCACAAAAATTGTCTTTGAACTATGTTAGAATTCGGAAGCTTTGCTTAACTATGTTAGAATTTAGAGGTCTTTAAATAATGGATAGAAATTTCATTTTTTGTTGTTGACGTTGTAAGTTTGAGAGGACTGTCTACAACATGTCTAATATATCAGTTAGATGGGAGAAAAGAATTGAAACCTTTGATCACCCTCTATCCAAGTCCATCGAAAACAATTAGAATAATAATTATTAACCCTTAAAATTTAAAATTAAAGTATTCAAATTTTAATAAATTTAAAAATATATTTGAATAATGAAAAATTATAATTTTATTGAAATTATACCCTTGGGTTCTAAACGGGGGTTTGGTTGCTTGCGAATTCGATGGCCCCAGGCAAGCTTTTCTAAAGGTATAAGGGGTACCCGCGAATGTATTTGTAACTTTTACGGAGTTTACCCCAATTTGCAAAGGCCCCATTGAGCCCATGGTGATCAACTGGTTTCTTGCATCTTTAAGGATTTTCAATTTTTGAAAACGTTTTAAAGGATCAATGGGATGCAATTTCCTAGTCAATGGGTTTATGCGTTTTTATGCACGTCATTTCGATTAGTAGGAGGGTTTGATTCCTTTATTTTATCTAGGTATTTACAATGTATACTAAGTTGGTTCAATTTAGACAAGACAATGGCATTGAAGATACCGGATGAAAGGTGAGGTATGATCAGTTGGAAAAATAAGGTATTTTTTGGAAGAAACTTTGAATTATCTTTGCGAATGCAAGTCCCGACAACCAACAATGTCCTTGTTATAGGTTATATAATTGTACGCTATGGTATTATCACATGTAGGAGATAAAAGTTACCAAATAAATGCCCATAGGGACCAAAAACCCAAAGCTTAACATACAAGCAAAACGGCAAATACAAACTAGGCCTAATTTTGAAAACTTACAAAATAAGTTAGAAAATGCAGGAAAGATTAGCAAAATTTTAGACAAGAATTTTTGAAAATACGGGTTTGGGTGTCAAACTTCGGGACTTTGGGTGCCTTAACAAATGCAGTGAACTTTAGGTGCCATAGCGATTTTAATGATATCTATTTTCACACAAAAAAAAAAAAAAAACAATTCAAACACTCCAACTACTTACCATTCAAGCTATGCTATTTTGTTGCATCGGTAAAAAACTCCTAACTATAACATCTCTTCTAAAATCATAAACATAGTAAAATATTGGGGAGCCAAACTTAGAGAAAAAGAACCGGAGGTTATTCCCAAGTTAATATTACTCAACATTTCGAATACTAAATTATCTGAATTTCATTAGTTTAAGCGTTTGTGTGTTTTTAATATTCTTTCTTAAAATGTAGAAAATGGGATTGGTTGAAATTACTAGTTTGATTTGTAAAATGGGGTGGTTGAAATCACAAGTTACTGACTAAATGAGATAAGGAAACTCTAACTATAACATCTCTTCTAAAATCATAAACATAGTAAAATATTGGGGAGCAAACTTAGAAAAAAGAACTGAGGTTATTCCCAAGTTAATATTACTCAACATTTCGAATACTAAATTATGCGAATTTCATTAGTTTAAACTGGTTTTGTGTTTTTTTTTTTAAATATTCTTTCTTAAAATGTATAAAATGGGATTGGTTGAAATTACTAGTTTGATTTGTAAAATGAGATTGGTTGAAATCACAAGTTACTTATTCTAAATGAGATTTGTCGAGAATTGGCATTGATTAAAATTACAATTTTGAGCTCGGAATTCGCATAATTTATGTGATTTGTTGAAATTATAAGTCACTTATACGAAATGGATTTGGCCAAAATGGCATTGGTTATACGAAATCAATTTTGAGTTATGAACTTTGCACAATTTATGTGATTTGTTGAAATTACAAGTCACTTATACGAAATGGATTTGGCGAAAATGGCATTGGTTATACGAAATTTTAAGGCTTTGACCTTTGCACAATTTATGTGATTTGTTGAAATTATAAGTCACTTATACGAAATGAATTTGGCCAAAATGGCATTGGTTATACGAAATCGAATTGGCTTAAATTACAAGTTTGAATGAAAAATTACAAGTTTGAACTATGAACTACATAATTTAAGTATTTCGAAAAAAAAAGACTAACTCATACATACATTTAAAAAGATATTTTAATAATAATCTAATAAAAAACAATTTTGTATTCTAACCAAAAACTCCAAAATATAAAATAATTAAACAATATTATCACCTTTCTTGAAACATCGTCCAATTCTTGAGGCAAGTGTGCCTCCTATTCTTGACAACTATCTATATGCCCGAGTTTAAGTGTGACTCATATTGTTGTTCTTCTTTCACAAAATTGTCTCGAACTATGTTAGTATTCGAGCTCTGCGGAAGCTGTTAAATTTAGGGTCTTTAAATAATGGATAATTTTTCTGGCGGGCTATGTTAGAATTTAAAGGTCTATTTAAATAATGGATAATTTGTTTTAAAAGTTATTATTAAATTTTTGAAAAATCAAGTAAAAATGAAAATGTCTACGTCTTCAACATAATATATCGGTTAGATGAGAGAGAAGAATTGAAACTTGTGGTCACTCTCTATCGAGTCCCATCTAAACGAGTTAGAATAATTATTATTAATCTTTTAAATTATAATTTTATTGATTTCCACAAAAGTTACGCATAGCATGTGATCTTGTATATGTCATGATTCTTCTCTAATTCCTTACGGCGTTTCACAACATACGGTGCAATTGCTAGTTATAGGTCATACCATGAAAGTTTATTCTATATCATTAACGGAGTCTTGCGGTGAAGAGTGCTTCATCTTCACACCCTATATCCGACGAAGGGGAATTGACGATCTACTATAGGTTCGAAGATTTACCAAGTGAGCCTCGGTCAAAGATAATCAAGTTTATTGTTATTTATAACCTAGAGTCGGAATTTTGAGTATATTCAAGTTGTAGTCATATTAGAGATGAATTTTGCTTGTTTTATGAGCTTTTATACTGCGAGAATGATTGCATATTTTTGGCATGTTGAGTTTTGGTTGGTGTGTTCTATCCTTAAACACACCACCTACGAGTTACTTCGGTATCTACTACATCAGTTTATGGTGAGGAGCACTTCCACTAGCAGAAGATGCCAAATTAAGAATTGTTCCGAAATTGGGTTGTTTTAGACATTGCTTTGATAGTTCCGAGTTCATGGTTAGCCTTAAACCACTACGGGTGAAGACTTTGATTTCCCCACCTTTTGGTATCATTTGTGGTTTGTCTTAAAAACTACCATTAAAGAGTGTTGATCTTGTTTTTGTTTTAGCTCTCATTCTTGTATCATTTTTTGGCTTGTCTTAAACCACCATTAAAATTGGATCATTCGTACTATTCTTGTAAATCAATTTTGGCTTGGTTACAATCCAAGATATTTTTAAGTTGAACATCATTAGGTCAATTGTACTAGGTATCATTTTCTTCTTCGGGTTTAGCTTATCAAATTAGCAACATGTTAAACACAGTACACAACCAAGTCAATTAAAATATTTTGGATCAACTGTATATTTGGTTTTAAACTTTTTGGTGTTGGATTGTTGACCGGAGTCTCCATGGCAGAAACCTTCGTGTACACCCTTTCAACGTTTTGATAGTACCATAATCGCGGGAAGAGTGTTTGAACTTAACAGGTTCGGTGCCCGCCTTGAATTTAAGGACTCTGGTCACGATATAAACATTGAACAGGCGTTAATTTACGGATCCAAAACAGTCACGACAGAAACATCAAACTGGGAGCAAATTCGAAGTGGTGGAGAAACGACTCTTGCAATACCATTCTTCTCGACAAAGACGACGCCAACGGTATACAAAAACCACTCCACAAACTAACGAAATAGCGAGATTTTGTCAATTGGACGGATCGGCACATTCCCAACCAAATAAGGCCGTTGGGTAGTATATGTTTATGATTTAAATTTGACTCCACAAACCAACAAAATAGCGAGATTTAGTTAATGTGATGATCCTCCGGGCTCGGCAGCTCCTTCAAACTCCCGCTCTATTTCATTTTCAAAACAGTGATACTCTCGCCCTGTTTTGTTTTCAAATTCAAAGACCCTGATGTAGTTGCCTCATCCAAAAACATATTGAACTGCTCTGCATTTAGTGTTAGCGGCAGAAGGAAAGGAAATACCATGAGTCAAAGCGCTGTACTTAGCAAATTCGTTGGGCACTTTAAATATAATATATAGTAATGATGATGTATATGTTGAGCAGTAAAATGCCCTCTTTACACCTCCAAAAAAAAATTTATTGTTTGTATGGTTCATCTCAAATATTTATTTTAAATTGATATGCAGACTGCATCACTGTAAATTACAAATTGCACAGAATTGACTGGTATCCTAATGATGTAGCACAGAATCGAGCCAAAATTATTTGGGTGAAGTAATATGGACACCACTGCCCCGCTAGTAACATAAGGGAATAAATGATTAGTAACATAAGGGAATAAATGATGCTAGGATGAAGGTTCCGGTGGTGAGCTCAACATAAAATTAAAAAAACGATGTCAAAGGGTCTCATAATTGAAGACCAACTACATCCCAAGAGGGCTGGTGCTACTCCATTTGGAAATGATAAGAAAAAACAAATACAAGAGTCAATCATCTGTTAGAAATAATACGCTAAGGGTCTCTTCCAAAAGTCTCACCGGGGAAGAGAGTTCTATGGTGCAAAGTTCGTCCCAAGCTCTTCTTCCAACACTCTCACCGGGGACGAGAGGGTACTGTAGTTACGGGGTTGTCCCACATATAAAGACTACTATCTATCTCCAAGTATAGATGAAACACTAAACAATCTCTCTAACATATAAAGTCACTATCTGTCCAAGTATAGAGGCCGAAAGCGCTTAATTATTGCAGGAGCCATATTTGTCCATAGTATAGAAGCTATTTCTAGGATTTTCTAATGGGAACTTTCTCCTATCTTTGTTCAGATGTTATGGTATGTTATGGTACTTCATGATTTTTACAATTTTTTCATGAACTAAGTGTATAGTTAATTTTGATATAAGTGTATAATCAATTTTCATGGTTTTTATGGTTTTTTTTTTGAATTTTTAAACATTTTGATTTATTTTTATTAGCCAAATTTTAAATAAAGAAATGGCTGACATTCTTGACCTTTCCACTAAAATCTTTGAGCAAGATGCATTTACATATTTTAATGTTTGATGAGATGGGTTTCTATTTTATGTTAGGTTATCTTCTTAAAGTTACTCTTTAGTTATATTATGTTATCTTCTAAGAGTTACTCTTTGGTTTTGGGTAGTGATACTTATTTTACTCACATGCGTTTATTATATCTATAAAAAAAAATTAACTTTGGTACATAATGAAAAATGAAAACCATTGAAAATTACCAAAAAAAACTTATTTTCAAATAAAATATTTTTATATAAATGTATATATAAAAAGTATTTGAATACTACATTAATGTTTTTAAATATTTTAGAATTTTTAAAAATTAAATTAATAATTTTGTATATCTTTAAGGTTTTATATTTTGATCATCGTTATTTTATATCTTTTACGAATTTTTGTATCATATTTATAATATTTAATATTTATTTTAAATTCTTATATTGAAAGTTATTAAATTAATCAATATCATGTTTTAATAAGAAATTATAATGGTTGAAAAATTCCATGCAATTTAGGCACGGGGAATGATGGATCGCGCTAGGGTTTACTCGCGCTGCACGCCGCCGCCAAGGTTTGTGCGGATACGCTCGGTAGCCGTGGATCCTGGTTGGATGCGGCGCGCCCACATTGGCTCTCGCGGTTTCGAGTTCATAGCTGCGAGGAGCGCTCGGCGCGAAAGATCACACCCAACTGACTCGGCATTCCCGGAGATGTCGTTGCGGCCTTTTTCCCTATGGGGCACATAACATGGGAAATCAAAGAAGCCAAGACCGGATCGGTGGTGCGGCTCACACATGCGGTGGATCGGGGCTTCTCAAACACGATGGGTCGCATGCGGATCCAACCCCGAACCAAACCCTCCGATGTCGAGATAGATCGGATCGGCGAGGATATGACTTGCTCCCATCGGATATGGATCGGCTTGGGGGTCCTCCACGGGGAAGAAGAGGTTGCAATGGCGCGCTTGACGATCTTCGAGAATGCGGCGGCCATGCGGCTAAAGATTACGGCGATTTCTTTTCCTTCCCTGCGGGGCGTAAAAGGAGCTAAGCCCGATCTTTTCCGGATGCGGCATGAGGCACGGAAGAGGTCTCTTCGTGCATACCACGGGGGCGGACCCCTTACTCGTACCATGAGCGGCGCTAAGAAATGGGCGGCTAGAAGCCGGCGAGGAACTCCGTGACGGGTAACATTAACCTTTTTTCGATTTTTATTAAACCCCACGTGGGGAAAACCGATCTAGTATGGGTACATGCGAGAAAGCACCATTATGCGATTGAAACGGCAAATGCAGGCATTGATGGGATACCTGTTCGAGGATCCGGCCATACGGTCGGTGGTAGATGGTCCCTTCGGGGATGAGAACCGAAGAACTACGATATAAGCCCGAAGCAACCATAGCCTTAAACCTTGGGGTGAGAGGAGGTGCGGTGCCTCGGGGACATGCGAGCTCCACGGGGAGGAGACAAGGGAAAAAGACTACAACTCGGCAACAACCCAAGGGAGGCTTCTCTTACAAAAATATCTTACGAGTAACGAAGGTCGAGAGGTCCCCTCAGTCCAAGGTGGACATATACCTAGGCCATACATTGTGGGTATCGGCTTGGGCAAACCCCGGCCCTCAACATTGACCCCACGAGGACTAGAAGAAGATGTTAAGTCATATGAAACTCGAGGCCCTAATCTGTCGATTTAATAGTTTTTGGCCAAAGCCAATGGATCTATTTCAACGGATCTACACTAAGCCCGGACCTTGGAATGTGATATACATACGACACTCCCAGGGTTTTCATTGTTAAGTTCGCATCCACGGAAGCCGGAGATACAATTATCGGGCGAGGGCCTTGGTTTTGGGGAACAACGAGGTCTTTTTGTGACCCCATGGTTCTGATTTCGGCCAAACAAAATGACGAGTTTCCGGAATGCCGTGCAGGTCCCGCCTTTATATAACCTTCCTCTTCACTTTTGGAGTGAACGAGTTTTGGAAAGTGTGGGAAGCGGCAGGGAAATATATCCGACGGTCCCAGAGGATTGAGGAGAGGATCTTCACTTTGCACGAATTTGTGTCGAAGTTGATCTAAGTAAAGAACTGTAGGAAAGTATAAGGTGGTATACGAGCAACAAAAGCTGGTTGCAAGGATTAGACTATGAAAATGCTGAGATGCGAGAATGCGCTAATTTGACGGGACACTTACAAAGTACATGTCCGAAGCCAAGAAAGCAAACGGTAAAGAAGCCGAAAGGAAAGCGAGAGAAAAGGGTGGCAATATCCCCCTACGACTCGAGGAGGACGACGAATCGAAGTAGAGGAGGAAGTCACTCCCAAGGAATGCGGGGCAGAGCCCAAGGAAAAGAGACCCGACGGGAAATCATATCGGCTAACAAGGATTCACAATCCTATTCAACTCGGGCGAGAGAGAATGGCGAGGATGCGAGGTATGGGAGGGATCAGCGGCATCATCCTCGATCGCAGGACTCGGACAAGAATACGGGTCCACGAACGAGAAACACAATTAGTCCTCGCTACGATCGAGCCCACCCAAGGAGAGTGGCGCAAGGTCGAAAAGAAGAAGGGGAAGAAAAACATGAGGTGTGAGTTTCTACTCACTCTCTGGAACCGATTTTCTGTCTCCTCCTCCCTTCTTTTCTCTTTCTCATTCTTTACGAATGCACGGTAGCCTCGCTTCCTCGCCGCATTGTGTGCCCAGCGCACGGGCCAATGAGCCGATATACGAAAATGCTTGATGCATATGCTATGTGTAACTTTTCATTTTCATAAATAAAGAGTTCTGCGATTTTTAATGGAAAAAATAAGAAATTATAATGGTTAGCTTTTCTTTTTTATATATATATATATATATATATATATATATATATATATATATATATATAGTGTATTCTTAATTATATTAATTAATGTTATTTATTTTTTCTTACAATTTAAAAAATTAAATATATTTCATTTTTTAAATAGCAATTATTATTTTTTATTAATCTATATTCTAGTTACAAAATTTCAAAATCATTTAATGATTAAAGTTATATAAGTTATATTAAGTTTAATGAAAATTTTATCTTAAAAATATTTTTTTAAACTTATATTTTTTCTATAAATATTAAAAATATCTCTGATCAATTTAATATTTATATTTTTTAATATTAGTAGATTTTTGGCTTCTGTGATCCATGTTGATAAATTACGAAGAAATCTTCGAAATTTATATTTTTGAAAATTTTTGTTTTTATTTATGTATTATATAATTTTTCGATATTATTGTTATTAAAAAAATGAAAAAACAAAAAAATATATATAATTATATAACAATTTTAATAAGAATTTTTACTTTAGATGATGTTATTTGATATAATAAGTTATTTTTTTTTTAAAAGAAGTTTAACGTATTCATTTATT
Source organism: Pinus albicaulis (assembly GCA_034641835.2). Lineage (NCBI taxonomy): Eukaryota > Viridiplantae > Streptophyta > Pinopsida > Pinales > Pinaceae > Pinus > Pinus albicaulis. Next base: position 1,581,669,356 of record CM076581.1, read on the forward strand.
ACAATGTTTTTGGTTTTATTATTATAATGTTTTTGGTTGTATAAAATTCAAATTTCAATATTTATTCTAGTAAATAAATGGCAATAATTTTGTATATATATTTGGATATTTTTTATGTCCAATATGATAAAATTGTTGTAACATAATGTAAAGTAATGGAAACATTTTAATTTGAGTCAAATTAAAAAAAGAAGAAGAAGTTAAAATGACCTATAGTATTGTATTGAGAACCCATTATATTGACCCATGCTATTCGTATTCATATGGAATATAATGTTAAAGGGAGAAAAGGGAATTAAACCGACCTATATATATTTTATAGTTTTATGCATTTATTGAATACGGAATATAATGTTATTTAAGGGGAATTAAGCCAGAGCCTATATATATTTTTCATAATTTTATGCATTTATTCACTTTCAAAATTTATCATTATTTGAGTTTATATAAGCATTTATATTACTTTTTCCATTTAAAAAATGTTTTGGAATAATCTTTTTCTAATTAAAATTCAATCTCCAAGTGACATCAATTAATTTAATTTAAATGAATAATTTATTTTATGATATTTTCATTAACTTTGATTCTTCAACATTTAAATTTATAAACCAACCTAGATCCATCTTAACTTCGGATCTAAGTGCAGAGAGCAATCAAATCTCTTTTCACTTTAAAAGAGAATTGCATCTCAAGAAATTTAATCCCTCTTGGCTCATGGTAGATTGAATTTAAGATAGATTTAGATTGGTTTAATTATTAATTAATTATAATTATAAGTTAATTATAAATCTAAATATAATTATTAATTTCATGTTTTTATTTTTACCAAGTCAAAAATGTTGAAGATTATGTTTACATAGGAGTTAAGTTTACTTATGAATCTCAAATATAAAGAAAAATTTCAATAAAAAGTCAATTGGGTGAGGGGAAATCTTGTATAAAATATAATATTACAATATTTATTACCACTCTCACCCGATAAAAGGTCCATGGGTGAGAGAAATATTAATTAAAATGTAATGTTATTACATTTTACCTAATATTTCTCATCACGGCAACCCCTAAATATTACATTTTACTCAATATTTCCCCAACCCCGCATAATTTTATAGTTGAGTTTGTTTACTTTCCAAACTTCAAATATAAAGAAAAACTACAATAAGTGGACCGATTTGAGGGGGAAATATAGGTAAAATGTAATATTATAATACTATATTTTACCTAATATAACCTAGTAAAAAATGTGGAGGAAGTAGAAAAAATATTAGAGAAAATGTAATAATCACATTTTACAAATGCCAAGCACGAAACTTATCAATACAAATTTTTTACCTTTACATGATACGGATTACACACCCTAATTATGTATCTAAATATAACATCAAACTAAGATCTAGGCTAGTTCAATTTCCCCCAAATAGGTTATATTCCACTTGAATATATATATATATATATATATATATATATATATATATATATATATATATATATATATATATATATATATATATATATATATATATATATATATATATATATATATATATATATTATTGTTATTTTATCCAGTTTATGCAAAGAACGCAACGAGAATAAACATATAACCACAAATACAAAGATGCGGTGGAAATAACACTTCATTTCGTGTATCGAAGCACTAAAATTTTCTTACGGACGAATTTGGAAATAAAACTAGCTAGGCGGCGGTAGCTATCTGCGAAGAGATGTGGCGGCTACGAGCCTACGGCGGAGTTACAATGAGGCTCGAGGGCCTGGTATTATTTAGAAACAATATGAAATCCTAAACGGCCAAAACCCTAGCAGTAGGAGATGAAGCGCCAAAACTATGGGCCCTGTTTGGGTAAATTGGTGTTTCAACTTCACAGGGACGTAACTTTGGCATACGATCTCCATTTGACGTGTACCATACCTCGTTAGAAATATCTATCAGGGACTACAAATTTTGAGTGAGCAACATTGATCCATGGACCCATGTTGCTCCCGTTTTCCCAAAAACGTCGTTTTAGGGCACAAAGTAAGCTCGGAAGTTTAGGACCTAAGCGCTAAAAATAGTAAGTTGTGCCAGCTTGAAAAAGCTGAAAGAGACAATGGTGGGGCCTCAAGTGGAATAGGCGGGTGACCACCAATATCCACTGGATCATTCCTCCCCCTTAGGAAGCAATGGTCCCCATTATGTTAATTTCCTCCATGAGATGAGGAAATTCTGCTAACAGTCTGGTGAACCACTTTCCCAGTGCAGGGAGTTGGCCGGCTTTGACAACCCGATACTGCAATTTGGATCTTCTGTTGGCGAGTGTTCTTAATTTGCATGTCCATGATACAATCTATGGTGGCCTATTCCATGCGGTATGGGTTTAAATTTGTTGGTGTGAGTTGTTAACGATATCGAAGGTGTCTAGTAGAGGTGGGAAGTAAGGACGAGCGGTCCACATTGAATACGGGTGCAAACCGAGGAATGGTGGAATACTAAGCTTGAAGGCATTGTTCCCTACGGCCTTGGTGATGGTGTACGGCCGTATCGGAGCGAGAGAGGCTTGCGTGGGGTCTAGTGAGGGCGCTCCTTCTACAAATGTAGCCATACTTTGTCGCCCACCTTGAAGTTGTGTGGCACCCGGTGTTGATCATGGCATTACTTGTACTTGGAATTGGCTCTATCCAATATGTCATGAACTTTGTTGGCGGATGTGTTGAATGCACTCGATGGAAAGTGGCCCAACTGTCAACCCCGGACTCGACATGAGCGGAATTGGCACAGTGGCCGCAAATGGCATGGCTACGTCATTGGGACATAGTGGGCTGAAATCAGAAGCCCACCGAAAGGGGCTATGGCCAATTGAATTGTGGAGAACCGGTTATAACTATGTTGTACATAGGGAAGGCTCTCATCCCATGTGCGTGGATGCTTTGAATTGTACATGCGCGAATGTGTCCTGATCGTGCAGTGACAACCCTCACAATCGGCCATCTATTTGGGGATGGAAAAGTGTGGACTTGGTGAGCTTGGTGTCCAACATTGACCGAGAGGATGGACCAAAATGTGCGGGAACACCGCTATCTGATCTAATATGATAGACTATCGGATCCCAAAGTGCACCCACTAGTTAAAGAGTTTAGCAGTGGCTTACTATTTTGTGATATTCTTCTTGCGAGGGCCGCCATAATGGCCATCTTCGAAATCTGTTGACGAACATGGCTCTTGATCATTTCCATGCTTAGTAGAAGGCCGGACTCGACATGTAATCCATGAAGATGGATTTCCAAGGTCAACTAGGGGTAGGTATCGGAGTATATAGGCCTTACTTCTTGATGGTCGATTTGGCAGTAGCATAAGCGATCTGAGGATTTGATGTGCTTCCCGACACCCTTTCAAAGGCTTAGCCAATAGAAATACTTCTACGATCTTGCTCTTGTTTTCTTGACCCCAAAATGCCCGGCGACTCGACTATAGTGTGCTGCTTCCCATATCATCTTGGCACGCTTGCTTGAAGGAACACAAAGGTGTCCCGGGTGACATAAAAGTGCATCTTGGAGGTGAAAATTTGGAACTTGCGTACCCCCAAAGAGTGCCTTGTAAGTGTGGCCGAATTATGGGTTGCTCTCGTAAGTAGTAATCGAAGTCTCGTGCCCACAAGAGTTGAGAATGGTGGTGAGTGCCTCGATCGGTAGTTGGTTGAGGCAATCTACAACATTATTGGTGCTACCCTTCTTGTACTTGATGTTAAAATGAAGCCATTGCCCGAGATATGTGGACCACTTCGATGGTGATCATTACGCAGCTTCCCTTGTGTCTGTATGACGCAAGGGCCGGTGGTGTGTGGATGATTGTTTCCTTCCCCAAAATGTAATGCTTCCATTGTCGACAAGCTTGCCTGATGGAATGCATTTCTTTGTCATAAGTGGGATACTTATGGCTTGTGTCGAACGTGTCTCAGCATGATATGCCGCTGGATGTACTGTTGAGTAAGAAGCGCCCCAATAGCATAGTTAGAGGCATACGTATCGATCTCAAATGGGCATTGCAAGTATCGTCAATGTGAGCAGGGTAGAACGGGCGATTTTTCAATTACGCGAACGCCTTCTATTGAGGTTGGAGCCAAAAGAATTTTGCTCTCACTCCTCCCTTGGTGACTTGACTCAAGGGCCAAGTGATATGAGAGAATCCCAACATGAAACTACGGTAGAAATTAGCAACACCGAAGCTACGAAGCTCCTATTATAGTGGTTGGGGCGGCCAATCCTCGAATGACTCGGATCTTGGTTGGATCCACATGCACCCCCTTTCATCGATAATGTATCCCGGATATTGAACCTGGGTCATGCCAAAGAATGCACTTCTCCAAATTGGCACACAACTTGTGTTGCCGCGATTGTTTGGAGGACTTCTCGGATGTGGTGAAGGTGCTCTTCCCAAGTACCGGTGAATATCGAGGAGATGTCATCCAAGTACACCACTACAAATGAGTTGGTAAATGGCCGCAAGATGTCATCCATCATCCTCATTAAGGTTGCGGGAGCATTCTTCGGCCCAAAGGCATGACCGGCCATTCGAAAAGGCCTTGCTTAGCTTTGAGCGATCTTCGACACATTGAAGGGTTCAATTGGTACTGGTGATACCCGGACTTCAAGTACACGAGGGATCGGGTACACAATAGGACGGTGATCTTGTTCGGTGCTCGATAGTCAATACGAGTCTCCACGTCCCATCCTTCTTGTACCAACATGATCGGGCTCCCACGGGGCAATGAACTTGGTACGTGTGAAATTACGCGGCCGGCTCTGAATCTACCTCTTGATTTCATCGTTATCCGGAAACAGACGGCCCGATAGATCGGTCCATTGGGTAGCGGCACTTTGGTGTCGGATCGATCGGGTGCTTGACACAGTAGTGAGGGCTTGTGGGTGAGGTGAAGATGTCCCTGTACTCCTCCACAACCTTATCCATTTGTTGTTGTCGTGCGAGCCCTATCACAGGTCGTGGCCACGAGTCTTCTTCTTGCCTTGGGGTCGGATCATCAAGAAAATGAATTTCTGGTTTGGGAATTGAGCTTACTTTGCATTTTTTTGCGGTAACCAAGATAGCGGTAGGAGGTGGTACCTGCGGTATCCTATACAACTTATTTCCCAAAGTAACAATAACGATTAATGAGGCTGAGACTCATACATAGCATGGCAGCTTCCATAAGTATGGTTGTCCTAATAATACATCGAAACATCAATAGGATCAATGTCACATAATACCTCATCCATGAAGGGCTTGATGCTATAGGGAAGGCGGCCTTCTTGGTGACGCGGAGATCTCGTCCTTGGTGAAGCCACCCGATGGTGTACGGTTGTGGGTGGTGTGGTCAACAAGCCCAACCACTTCATGGTGTCTTGAAATGAGGTTCTTTTGGCTCCCATTGTTGACAATGAACTATACTAGGGAGCCCTTTACCCACATGCAGGAGTGGAAGAGACGTTCCTCCTCCTCGGCGGATCTTCGGTTCTCCTTACGGATCTTTGTAGTAGCCGCAGTGGGTGGGCTCCATCAATAATATGTTTCCCTTTGTCATTCCCCTTGTCGGGGTTACGATTCAGATTTGGAGCATGCATATGAATGAGAAACCCTCATCTTGGGCACCGATCGTGTGGCCCAACACTCGCCTGACGTGTTGTGAGTGGAGCTCTTATGGAACTCCCCCACCACTTTCCTTTTGTGTCCTTCTTTGGCTTTGCGGTGATGTTATTTGCTTGTGGCTTCGACGGAGTTGTCTTGAGTCGCCATGCCTTGGCTCTATCTTTTGTTGTAGTTTGGGAGCACCTTTTCCCTTTCTTTTGATTCACGGATCCAAAGTTTCGCTATTACCTTGTTTGAATTTACTTGCTCCAATCTTGGCGACATCTTAGGTATGTCGTACCAAAGCGAGGAGATGTCGAGGGAACTCCATTTCCTCACGAATGTATACGTAAAACAAGCGCAATACTGGCACCGAGATGTTTCTGCGAATATTTGATACCCAACTTGGTGCGCGGTATGGAACGGATTCGTCGGCTCATGCACATCTTGATCCCTTTTGTTGTTGCAACGTGGTCCATTGTATGTACTTGTCCTCATGGCTCCCACGAGATAGTATTTTTCCACGATGGCTTATCGGAAATAATTCCAAGTGGGTGCAGTAGAGAACGAGAGGGTTGTTTGTCTCATCCTTTTTCTCACGGTGGGTTTCCCACAGGTCCTTGACATGGGGGGCGGCTTTGAGGAGTGCAAAAATAATCTTCTCCCTGTCGAAAAAGTCATGAACCGAGAAATATCCTTCTAATAGATCCAACCATATATCCCTGCGTCATACGCATCTATTTGACCCTCAAATATGGGAATGTCAAAATTTACTTGTACCTTAAAGGAGTTGCGCCTCTATAGTAGGTGTTGGATGTAGATGCGCTGGCGGTGGGCGGCCGTTGAAGGATGCAGGAAAAGTTATCCATCATCGCATTCCTTTGTTTTTCGAGGGCCTCCTCGAGCAATATTTTGATAATATATCTTGCTCCCTCATCTTTTATTTCATCCCCAGGTGTACATCGGGGTTTGCGAGGTGATCTTTAAAAGGTTCCACAGTTGAGCCCTAACTCCTTATACCCGACCTAGTTGGGGACATGCAAAAGAAGATCGAGAAAAGCTAACCGCTGCGATACCACTTATCCAGTTTATGTTTGAATGCAACGAGAATAAACATATAACCATAAATACAAAAGATGTAGCGGAAATAACACTTCATTTCATTAATATCGAAAGAGCGGGGAATTTGCTTATAGACGGAATGGAAATAAAACTAGCTAGGGCAGCTGGTAGTTATCTCTGAGAAGAGATGTGGCAGCTATAGGCCTCTTAAGTGAGTTCAATGAGGCTTGAAGGCCTATTTATTATTTAGAAACAATAGGAAATCCTAAACAACCAAAACCCTAACCCTAGGAGATGAAGTGCCAAAACTATGGGCCCCATTTGGGTAAATTGGTGTTTCAACTTTTGGGGACGTAACTTTGGCATACGATCTCCGTTTGACATGTACCATACCTCGTTAGAAATATCTGCTCACGAGGAATACAAATTTTGAGTGAGCACGATCCATGGATGCATGTTGCTCCACAGTTTTCCAAAAAATCGTCGTTTAGGGCCTCAAAACGGCTACGAAAGTTCGGGACCCTAAAAAGCGCAAAAATAGTAAGTTGTGCCGAAACTAAAGGCGAAAGAGACGATGGTGGGGCCCCAAGTGGAATATGCGGGTGACCACCAATATCCCTGGATCATTATTATTATTATTATTATTATTATTATTGTTTCTAGCATACCATAGGTATTACATCTCCATTCGATGAAGGAATTACATATATCCCTCGTATTCAAATTGATTTATTATTATTATTATTATTAACTTTATCTCACTATATAAAGTGTGATATAAAATTAGCTTGAAGTATTTTATTTATTGCCTACATTGATATTACAAATGAATACACAAAAGCTTAGGTTAATCCCATAAAGAGTATAGTCTAAATAAGACTTATATTTAATGTTGGTTTGTCAAAAGTTCTATATCAAGTTCTGCAATACTAACTCTAAAAAGTGTATACGATAAGAGTATTTAGAAAACCCAAAAGTTCATGATTATTGGAAAGATGTCTGCCCAAACATAAGACTTAATCAAAGTAAAAAAGATCTTGATTGTATCTACCAGGTGACTCAATTGGCGATGGTCGTGAAAATAGAAGTGTTATGTACTGAGGAGGTTCGAGGTTCAATCTCCTTGTTACGTACCTATGGAAGGGTCATACATAAGCGCCTATGTGTTATAGTGATAGCGATTTGGAATCAACCTCATGTCACATGGTAAAAGTCTGAAGGGTAGCTCAATTGGTGATGGTCTGAAAATGAAGTGTTACGTATGAGGAGGTTCAGGTTCAAATCTCACTCGATTCACCTGTAGGAAGGACACGGTTGGGGAATCAAACTCGTGTCATACGAGATGGGCATACTAGTAAATTACATTTATTATTAAAATAAAAAATGGTTGAATTAATATTCATTGATTAACTTTATTTCTTTAATGTAAATAAAAATAAGAGAGATTTTTTAATAATGTGTTTATGTTCCAATATATAGAGAATATTAAGGATGGCTATGAGTTTTTGGCACTTTCAAGTGGCTATAGGGTTTTGCGAGTTGTAGTCATAGGTTGTAGGTTTCTCCTCCCTCAAACCTCAACATTTATTCTCATGTGCACTAACTTCTCATCAAAAGTACATGTATTTTTATTTTTCTTCCATGTGATTCAAATTCCTAAAGAATTGATGTATTTTTAGAGGACTCCCTTGATGGGGTAAAAAAATTTGGGCCTTCATGCTTCACATCACTCATAGTGAATCATTATGGAGTTGTCATGATACAAGATAGAGGCTCCATAGATCTCCATTATTGTTACAAGTCAATTTTGGCATCGGTCCCAAAACCTAGATCGGTATTAATTAGGGTCTATCATACTCTAAATTAGTTGATACATGCCCTAAGCAAGTCATCCTATTGATGGTTTTCCTTCATAGAAAGTTTCTTCTTAGATGCCGATTGAAGTGTTCCATTGAGCCATCAACGCACCCCTAGACGCAATAAGTGATTTGTTGAGCATCTACTCCCATGCAAGGCTGTATTGTAGAGGATCTAGGCCCACTTTAGAGTGCGTTGGTCCAGGAGCGAATTGTTCATTGGATTCTAGGAATATTCCCACCCTCTGGTGCCCAGCTGATTGTCCCGAGCTATCACATCATCGATAACTTTGAATATGGACACCATGGAGCCATTGAACCTCTTATCCTCCTATTCCCGCAGAGCAAGGAAACCTCTTCACCCATTTTTGGAAAAGCCATTCAATGATTCATTAATGCCAAACTACCTTCATCTACTTACCAATTGAGCACTAATCATAGTGCATAAGAGAGAAAAGAATTTGTATTAGTAGAGTTGTCTTTGGTGAGATCACAACTCTTGGAGTTGTCGTCTTCATGTAATGTTATGTTCTTTGGACGATGATTATTGGTGTGATGAGGATGGAGCTGAAGGTAGGAGCGAGTTGACATCGAATCGATCCAAATGGTTGTAACTTCTTCTTCTACTTCATAATAAAGACATTTTGTTTCCTTTCCTAGTACATGTGTTAATGATGTTGTATGTGTATTTACAAATGCAATCAATTCAATTTGTTTAACATGAATAGATCATATGCCTTTGTTTGTTTTTTGTCTTCTATTTCCCATTGGAGGTACTAATCAAGCGAGTTCGGTTCGATTGAGAGCGACGAGAAGCGACGAAGGGAGGCAAGAGAAAAGTGAACATATTACAAATGAATTTTATTCCCTTATCTATTCATTTTATGGAAAAGTTCAAATATCTTTCTTTCTATTGTTCAAAATGTGACCACCACTTAGGGAAAGCATACATATCTGTAGGTTTGAATTCTATAAAACAAATTGGTGACCATACTAGGGAACGACGGATCATCCCTAGTGGTTTTATCCTTCTTCATCGGCCTCTAGTAGACTTTACACCTTAATTTCAGTCCTTTGAATGTGTTTTAGCGAAGTAGTGTGTTTGATTGATTTTTTAGAGTTTCCTTTGGCACCAACACATTGTTGGTCTTGACACGGTCACTATGCATAGCAATGCGGCTTAGAGGCAATGCTACGCAACGCACTATCTCCCACTCGGGGGTGCGTTGCTCCACGCTGACCAACCAAAAATCTATCATATTTTTGTATTTTTCAATTCATTTCGGCTTCTTGATTAGTGAGTTTTAAATGTTTGATTGCCTATAGAGACTTGAGAATGCCTCTACTTTTCTTGCCTCACTTTGGATATTTTTTTGATCAATGTTTCTTTTTTTTCTTTAACATTGTCAAATAGTTCCAAAACTTAAAATTTTAAATTTGATCAGTTCTTTATTTTAGGAAAGAGGAATTTTCATTTCAATCTTCGTTTCTCTTGAAATTATTGAGTGATTTTTTGTGCATTATAGTTTCTTTTCGTTCATCTAAACTTAAAATAAATTGAAAATAAAAACATGCATTTTCATATAGGGATTGTAAGTGTTGCATAGGAATAGTTTAGGGAATTTTCATTTAGATGTGCTTATTGTTGATTGCATACAATATGATTTCTCTATCCCTTGTAGCTAGTTCTTCATTGACGAAAATCAAATTGAAACGAATTCTTATCATTTAATTGCATTCTAGAATCATCCAAATACATCCTCGCGATGAACACAGAAAGACAAACTTATAAACAAGATCAACATAAAATTTATCGAATTTATCGAGGGGAGCATTGTCACTTAACGATAACATTTAGAGGTCTAGGCTAAGGGCCGTGTTTCGGTGTCATTAAACATAGAAAATTTTGTTAATTTTTTGCGATACATTCGAGTGTGATACCTCATTCCACGTACGTAAGTATATCGGAGGCGTGTCCACGTACCTTCGGTATATCGGGCGATGTTCTAGTACAAAAAGTATAAGGGGATACTCTCCTTTGTGCGGTTTCGCATTGACTGATGCTAATACGGATTGGGCCTACATGTACCATCGAGTATATTTGGGAGGACAAAATTGGGTTGCCCTGCATCCGCAGGTAAGCTAAGTCGGCCACCTTGTACCTTTGGCATACACCAAACACAACATTGAGGAGATTTCACACGTACATAAGTCCTTGGTTCTTGGGGGCGGTTCATCTATCATGGAAGAAGATCAAACCTTTCCCCATCGTTCGCGTAGGACGGCGGATAATCCAACTTTACGCCGGAAGCTACGCCTAGTAGATGAAGGTGAGCTCGTCCTACCGAGTCTGGTACCCTCTAGAAACTTTGGTGCTACATCTTCATCTAATGTCTTAGGGTCATATAATCATTTAAGTCTTGAGTCTCGAGTCGTTTCGACCGATACGGTTATGCACTCTTTTGTCGAGACGGAACCCCTGGGGACAACGAAATTCAATCCGGTGAAACGATAAATCTAGAACCCAAGCTTGTTCAATTGGAAGTTGATCCCGAACCTATTGTTCTTTTACCGAGATCATCTTGATCTGGAGTATTGAACAACAAGAAGTTTTCCGTACGAAGCATCTTCAGCATCTCGAGTCATTTGTAACCATTGACTCTTCCTCTTTACGCAATGTTTATCGGCGAAATTTATCTCGATTACGTAGGTAGAGTACTTCCACACAGTTTGATTTCAATAGAGGAGGAACTTTAGGAAGAGACAACCCCTTCCAACTCCCACTCATTTGGGCCGCGGCTTCATTTTTGTCAAGTCTTTTCCTCGTTTGACCTACTCTACTCTGTTGATCATATTTCATTCTCAAGTTCCGAAGTAGATTTGTTAGAGTATTTTGGGTTATTTAACCATGGTGAGATAGCATCCCGAGATTGTACCATACGTACGGTTGTGACAACATCTAATGTTGCCTCATCTTCTATGTTTTCTACAACACTAGAGTCTCATATTTATGGTGGATTCCTTGTCTCAGCTGAGTTACCAAGCTTTAAATGGAACCTATTACGGTGTCTCCTTTAGTCCATGGACTTCGCCCATGTAATCATACGAAATTCCATCTGGTTCCTCTCTTATAGTCTTGTTGACTTAATCCTTTATTAACATCATTAGCTCAATATCAGGTTGGTCCATCAAATTCTTGTCCATCTTATCCAATATACGTTGCATTTCCCTCATATGAAAGTCAATATGTGCAATATCCTAATACTTTGTATGTTGAGGAAATAGATGTTCGAGACATATGTAAGTACTCCTTCATTTTTAGATTAATCTTATCTTGGAATGCATGTTTGTCGGTAACCTACTTTGCATATTCGGCCACAAACGTCTTTGTATCAATATCAACAAGTTCAACCTATTCAATACGTACCTACTACACCTATTATTACTTTTATAGTTGTTGCTTAGTCTACTCAAGCGAGTCGTTCAACCCCTAACCCTCAAGTTTCGGTTCTATGGACTTTGCCTTCCAAGGCTAGGTAACTTCAAAACCATCTATATCGGTAATTTCACTACCACGGGCTAGTTTACCTTTGTCACGGGATTCTATTGTTTCCATATTTTCACAACCTGGTCCAAATTATCCTCATGGGAAACAATTTTATCAAATCCCATGCTAGCCATAGGAACCATTCCAACAATTCCAAACTTATCCGGCTCCTAGTCAACGAAGCTTATTAAGGGTTTGGTCGAAAAAATTACCCCTATCTAGGTTACCAACAACAAAATCCATATGTTGGTACACAACGACCCTGTTACGAGAGCCAATTCCATCTTATCCTGGATTTTTATGCTCAACTTTGAATTAAATCGACAATTGTCGTTTTTTGCAACATTAGAGTTACACGATTTAAAAGCAGCTCGCTATTTATCCAATTCATTATTTACCTTGGTGGTCGGTGATTCCTCATAAATTACCCTGATATTGCGAAATTCTATAGGGCACATGCATACACATCATGAATTATCATTTATGGTGTTCATCAAACTCCTTGAATGATGATTACATTAGATTGCGTCTTTTCTAGCAAACACATACTAGTCGGCTATGAAGTGGTACATTGAATTACCACCGGCTTATTTTGATAACTTTACAACTTTAGCCACTACTTTTTTAACCCACTTCTAGTTACCCATCGGATATGAAAGCTTGGAACGAGAACTTTTGACCATCTTTAAATAGACCATCGCTACTCATATATCAAATCACTTATACATGAGTGGCGTCATCATCGGCAAGATGGATAAGTGGCTCGACCATCTCTTAGTTGAGTGGTTTATAAAATCCTTTTTTTCCATATATCACCAAGGATGTGGCCTAAGGTGGTGTTGTCACTAAAGAGAAAGTAATTGCTAACGCCGGTATCTGGGTGATTTATACTCGGTGCGACACGCTCTGTGAAAATATTCCAAATGCATCACGACCAAATTTCTTTGTTCCTCCTTCTCCATATGGTAAAGACATTCATGCCGGCGATGGTATGATTGGATTCTGCTAACCTCCTGACTTATCGACCATTTGGTTCTACACTTGTTGAAATCAAAACCTTATTGCATACGATCCCTGCTTCTTACGAAATTCATGACGTCTCATGCGACGAAGGAAAAAGTGATAAGAAACTTGGAAGTAAGAACGAGGAAGATAAGAAGAAATCAAATTCACCCCACGGAAAAATCATACGATTCATCTAGGTTCTCTTCGAAAACCTTGTTACCCTTGTTTGATATGTAATGAGGAGCATTTTACGCGAGTTTTCCTCCTTGCTCGAAGTCTCAAAGCTTCTTAAGACCTGTTGCATCTCTGATGTTGAAAAATCCTTTTACGGCCGGAAACAAATATGGCTGCTACGGATCTTGCTTCTAGTTCGCAAGTGCTTATGCTATATTCCACTAAGCCCAAAATTTATTTTTCGGTGTCTACTTTGAATGGTCGGGCTATAGATCAACCTACCACTTCAACTTCATCTAATTCAGCTCACTATTATTATAGAGTTAACAATAAAGCCCCCCAAGGAGATGTTCATAAATCGACATTCAACCCTCGAGCTCACACGCTCAAAAGTATAACACGGTCGAAGATACGCTCGGCCACCTTACGCTATGTCCAACGCTTGAGGTTCTTAAAAAAATTATCCCCTCTCCAGAAAATAGCTTTGTTTTCAGCGATGTGGTGGAATCGATCCCACGGATTCTAATCTTGTATTCTTTAATCGCGTAGGCTATGTGCCACAATTACCGATTACAATTAGCATTCTTGTTTGATACATGTCTGAATTGCCTCGGTCATTGTACGATCATTGATGAATGCGCATATACTTGTATCATGTATATGAAATTTGTGGAAAGTCATGGCTCGCCGATTTTGTCACAATCACCTACGACATTAAAAGCTTTTGAAGGTCATACATATAAGCCTTGTGAAATTCTCGAGAAACTTTTGCAAGTCGAACTAGGGGAGAAGGTAGTTACTATTGAATTTTAGGTCGTTGATGTACCTTGACTAAAATATATTACTTGGAAGACCATGGGTTTACGCTATGGCTATGGTATTATATACTTACTTTCGTATAGTCGTCTTCCCCTATAAGGAAGCATCACGATCATTGATCAACTCTCCTTCTTTGCCTATGGTTCCTAAGCAACAAGAATCGTTACGGTTTTCACGGACCCCCACCATCTCTTCGGAACATTGGTGTAGGACTATTTAAAGATTCTTCCCTAATGGGCACCTTTTAGTTACCGTTGTCTACGACATCGACGGAAATATAAAATATAGAGACCTACAATATGATTTCTTCCACTTCATATGACTTAAGTCCAATTGACTACTTTGTAATCCAATATTTTTGGCTTATGCGGCAATCCAAATCCTTTGTCGTTGACCATTTGGGTCTATCGTTCTTTGGATTATGGTACTTCTTCTAATCCTTTTTCACATGTATTCTCAACCCAGGTAAAGAGCATTATGGAACCCATGATGTCGAAAGAAGAACCATGGGAAGATTTACATCAATGATCCCATCTTCTAGATTACAATGAAGATAGTCCAAATGAACTATATCACCCCACAGTCATTGTTTTCTTGACAAATTCTATTCCTATCCATGCGCACGTGATTCTAGCAAGAAACCCACCAAATATCGAAATGATTTCTATCGATATCTTTACCAAACACGGAATTGTAGAAAACATTCATGTCGGTGTGTCTTTCTCCATCGAACTTGACACTTACGCCTCTTTTTCGTGGTCCAAGATGTATTTGCTTGGTCATATGAGGAAATGCAGTATCGATTTCGACATTGTTGAACACGAGATTAGAATGCATCACGATGTCAGGCCGGGTACGACAACACCTTTGTCATTTTCATCTAAGAAAGTTGTTGCCATTAAAGCGAGAGGTTGAAATTTTTTTGCGTCTTTGGTGTCATTTACCCTATTTTGCTTCTGGAATTGGGTTTCTAACATTATTCTTGTCTGAAGAAACATGGGAAAATTAGTGTTAGGTCCCCATATTACTAGTGTAGTCCCTTATTGTTATTAGTGTATCCCCCTTATTGTTATTTTTGTACCCATGTAACCCCCATATTGTTATTATTGTTCCCTTACATTATTATTTTTAGGTCGACTAGGATTATATTGTGACCCCATGAACTCCTACATATATAGAAGGTGGTTGTCATTTTTATCGTCCAAGAATTGTTCATTTATGTAATGTATTCAAGGTTTCCCCTCGAAGTGGCTGATTTCTAAGGCATTGATCTCTCTTTTCTTCTATTTTTTGGAAATTTGGGTTCATAACATTTGGTATCGAGCTTTAGTTCTGGGGTTTCATTGCTCCAAATAGGTCATCTTGACATGTTCGTTATAACTTTTTTCTACGAAGTTTCAAAAAGTTGAAATTTTACGGAAGCGAGAAGCCGAAATCCTCGGAAAGTCATGTACAAATTTCGGAGCTTGGTTGTAATATTTTCGGAGATATTATACGTGGAAGTTAGGGGTTTTTTTAGGCTCCCGAATTTTACCTAGCAAGGTCATCGTGGCATTTTTGCTATAAATTTTTTTATACGAGTTTAGAAGTGCATTAGGGGAACTTCGAGGTCTAAAATGGGCCTCTTAAGGAAATAATAAAATAGTAGCTAAACCAATAAAATAATATTTATGTGAATTTTCAATTCACTTTTTACTGCAATCCATGTAACCATAGTTAAATTCAATTCAAAAGTTGTACCAAAATAAAATTGATAAAAAAAATATTGATGTGACTATAAATAAGAATGAGTTTTTCAAGAAAAAGTCATTATCATTGAACAACTAATGCGATTGTCTTTTGTAATTAAATAACTTAAAATAAAATATAAATATAAATTTATAAATTCTTAATTATATTATATGCTATTAATTAAAATTTATATTATTTAAATTGTATAATAACATGTAATTAATATACTATATAAAAATAATATAATATAATATAATAAATGTAAAGGGATATGCATTGATTCTTTCAAGAAATATGAAATGACAATAATATATTTTTATTCAAAAAGTGTGAAATGACATTTATTATAAGTACTTTACTTTGAATTTAAAAGTACTTAGAGCATTGCCATGGTTAACCATGATTTTTTATCCACCATTGAGAATGTGACAAGTAAGTACCTTTAACTCAAACAATTCCCACCTCAGCCATTAGGGATGATGTCATCCCCTAAAATGTGATTGGTTCTCATAAAGTGAATTTTGATTGTACATTTTCCTTAGGAGGCCCATTTAGACCTCAAAATTCTCCTAATGGAAATTTTAACAAAGTGAAAGTGAAATCTGAGAGCTGTATATAAATTTCAGATCTTGGTTCGCAATATTTTTGGAGTAATGATCTGTGGAAGTTGGGGTTTTGTTAGGCTCACGAATTTCATCTCCAAAGGAGGTGACCTTGGGAAAATCGTCATAACTCTCTCTGTGAGCATCGGATTGGAATTCGCCAAAGGTGTTCGCAAGCACACGGTGTAGCTTCCTATGTATCAATTTGCGAGTCAAAGGAGGAAACGGTGAGACGTGGCACACCACAAAGTGGGCTACAGTGAACTAGTCTGGTCGGTCATTTAATGGGGAGATTCGGCATAAATTTTCCTTGAAGTATCCAAATCGAGTCGGACTGTGGCATTCAAAATATAATTCGCTAGGGCTAATACAAGACCAAATTTCGGATATTTAAGATACGCAATTACGGAGAGATAATTCATTTTCAATATCGAGCTCCTCAAAAGCAAGAAAAAGGTGTGCATTTTTTTTACGTTACATAAGTCTTGTTTGAAGAGGTCAGGTTAGATTGATTCAGAGGCATATTGTAGAATAGATATCGGTATTGGATTCTAAAATGGCCCCTAAAAAGAATTCAACACCCATTAAGCCTTTAGAAATCTTTACTATGACTCATGAAGACGAAGAATGGCAACATGACCTATCACCAAAACCGGTACGACAAATTTCGCTCTCACGGAGCAACAAGAAATGACATGGAAGTTTTGAAGAAAGGCATGGAAACTAAGATGGGTGGTTTGGAAGAAAGGTGTGGAATCTAAGATGGATGGTTTGAAGAATGGCATGGAATCTAAGATAGATGGCATGGAAGGTGGCATGGAATCTAAGATGGATGACATGGAAGAGAAATGGAAAACATGAAGAATGATCTAAAAGCAGACATGGAAGGTTTGACAAAGTTGATACAAGAAATGTTTCCTAATGGTGAAAATATAGTAGAGGAAACTCATGATGAGAACAAAATAAATGTTAATCATGATTTCATAAACTCTAATGTTGTATGGAAGAACCACCATATTCCAAACATGTATATGAGGAAGTTTGATGGCAAGGACCCTGTAACATGGATACTACAAATGAAGCAATATTTTGATCTCAATAATGTGAAAAACACACAAAAGGTACGCATTGAAACTTTACATTTAGAACAAAATACATTTGTATGCTATCGATGGCTTTTCTCTAAATGCAAAAAATTGTCACTTGGTCAATTTTTACGGAGGAAATGATAGCACATTATGAGGATACAAAGAGCAACACCTTCTTTAGCCAATTGATAAATCTCAAACAAAAGGGTTCGGTGGTGGAGCACAACGAGGACTTCCTAAAATTGAATATAAGGGTAAGCGATATGCCGAGAGGAACATTCTGAATTGATGTCTTCATGGGACTTTAAAGGATAACATCCAACATGAAGTTCGTGTTTGGGAACTTTGATTCATTAGAGAAGGCATTCAGGTTGGCAAGAAATATTGAATGTAAAAAAATTGGCGACAAGGAAGCCTACCACTCACATCTATAAAGTTGGAAGTGTTGCTACTCCTAGACTTCCACAGCCTACAAGAGTTGACACCACAACAATTGGAAGAAAAAAGAGAAAAAGGGCTTTGCTACAATTGTGATAGCAAATACTAAAAAGGTCATAAGTATGCTAAGAAGAAATTATTTTACATAGATTGTGAAGAGGAGGAAGAAAATGAGCAAGGAAACTTCAAAGAAGAGGATATACACCGGGAACCAACCCTAGAAGAAGAAGAAGAAATGAGTGTTTGGCCATATCGTGTAATGCATTGGCGGGGTACCACTCCTCAAACTTTCAATATAGAAGGACATATCAAGAAGAAAAAGGTAATAGTGTTGATTGATTCAAGCGGTACCCTGTGAGCTATTCCCATTTCTTAAGGTAGCGAGGAATTGAATTGTTTCCTATACCCGGCACGAGAATGCCAAGTGATGGTTGCAAATGGAGGAACTATAAATTTCTCTGGAAAATTCCTGTCTCAAGGAGGTAACCATGGGGGAATATGTATTGAATATTCAATGCTTTCCATTCCGATGGAAGGTGTTGATGTTTTGCGGGAATTACAATGGTTACAATATTTGAGACGAGCTTTTAATTTCAAGAAATTTTCTTAAAAAATTTTCGGAGGAAAGGAAATCGAATTACGATATATCGCGGGGAAGCTAGGAAAGATAATAAGCTCTAATGTCATGACAAATCTTGAAGAAGAACAACGGTGTAATTTCACAATTATTCTCACTAGAAGTCCCAACATCAAAATCATCTATTTCTCGAGATCTCCAAAAATTCTTGGACAATCATTCCAAGGTATTTGGAAAACTCCCAAAGGACTCCCATCTATTCGTGATCATGATCATACTGTTCATTTGATTCCGGGAAGTGTTTCACTCAAACATCGAGGCCTTATAGATATCCTTATGTCCAAGAGGGGAAAGTGAACGTATGATTGTAGAAATGTAGAGGTACAGTATGAGTGCTAGTCGAAGTTCTTTCTGCTCCGATGTTGGTGAACGAAGGATGGATCATGGCGCATGTGTCCCGGATTATAGGAACTCAATGACTCACTATTAAAGATAAATTTACATTCTGTGATTGATGAATTATTGGATGAATTACATAGTGCAATTTATTTTACCAAGTTGGATCTTCATTCGGGATATCATCGAATTAGAATGGCTGAAGATATTCGAAAACAAAGTTTTGAACTCATGAGGGTCATTATGAATTTTTGGTCATGCCTTTTGGCCTTACCAATGCACCTTCTACATTTCAAGGTTGAAATGAATTCCATTTTCAAACCCTTCCTTAGAAAAATTTGTGCTATTATTTTGATGACATACTAATCTACATCGGTTCTTGGAAGGATCATGTTCAACATGTTGACAAGGTGCTCAAACTATTGGAGGAGAAACAATTATATGAAAAAACATCCAAATGTTTACTTGGAGTACAAGAGGTGGGATATACGGGTCATATTATATCTCACGAGGGTGTTAAAAGTAGACCCTAACAAAATTAAATCCATTAAGGGAATTGAAAGCCCCGCAACCATAGTAGTTGCGAGGATTTCTTGGGCTAACAGTATTATCGCAAGTTTGTTAAGAATTGTGGGAGAATAGTAGCACCTCCCCAACAACATTATTGAGTAAAGATGCATTTGGATGGACTCCCAGAAGAAACTAAGACCTTTGAACATCTTAAAAAGGCAATGTGCATAACACGGATTTCTTAGCTACGCCGGACTTCACAAAAACCTTTATTGTGGAATGTGATGCCTCGGGGAAATGGAATTGGTGTTGTTTTAATGCAAGAAGGAAGACCCATTACTTTTGAAATTCATCGATTAAAGGAAATTATTTGCAAAAAGTTATTCATGAGAGAAGGAAATGTTGGCAATACTACATGCACTAAATAAATGGTGACCTTACCTAATGGGAAGGCACTTCAATGTAAAAATTGATCATTATAGTCTTAAACACTTTTTGGAGCAAAAGAATATCTTCAAAAGAGCGACAAAAATGGGTCACAAAGATGTTGGGTTATGACTTTGAAATCATCTACAAAAAGGGAAGCTAAATTTTTTTGCGAGATGCACTCTCAAGAATGGATGAAGAGGTGGAAGCATTGCTTTGTAAATTTCTTATTATCCAGCAGTTGGATAACTAAAGCAAGGAGTGAATAGAAGAAGGATGAAGAAGTGTGGACACCCATTCAAAAGTTGTAGTAGATCTAGTACATCGGTACATTTAGTTGGAAAAATTATTCATATGTATTTACAAATATTGCTAGTACAAATATAGCTTATATCTTTGTAATAATTCCCAACTAAAACAAAAGATTCTTTTGGAATTGCACACTTCTCCTTTGGAGGACACTTAAATTTTTAAAAACTTACCACGTGGTGAAGAAGAATTTTTTGGGATGGCCTTAAATGCGATATTCAAAATTTTGTGGCGAGAATGTTTGGTTTTCCAGAAAAATAAAGTTAAGACAATTAAGACCTGGGTCTTCTACAACCTTATCCATTCCAAGTCAACGTTGGGAAGAGATTTCAATGGATTTTATCGAGAGGTTTACTTAAGTCTAAAGGAAAGAGTGTCATCATGGTGGTAGTTGATAGAATTAACAAGTATGCACACTTTTGTGCATTATCTCATCCATTTAAAGAAAGTACGATTTGCTATTGCATTGTAAAACAATTCAAAAGCAACATGGAAACCCAAATATTATGGTAGCCGACAAAAGATCCCATTTCTTGGAAATTTTTTTGAACATAATTATTTTCTTGTTTGGGTACTCAACTAGCTCATAGCTCATCTTGAATCCCGATGGTCCAAGCCGAGATAGTGAACAAATGTTTGAAGGTTATCTTCGTTGTTTTGTATACGATAAAAAAACACAATGGGTCGAAGTGGTTACCTCTGGGTGAATGGTGGTATGACACTTCCTTCCATATTGCGGAAAAAATGACCCATTTATGGCACTTTATGGATATCATCCATCGTCATCACATCATATTTAAGAGAAAATTCTAAGATGCAAACGAGTGGAATATCATTGAGCATCAACAACAAGTTCTCAAACTCTTAAAGGATAACCTAAATTTGGCACAAAATCGAATGAAACAATACGCAGATCAACATCACGGTGAGAGAATTTTGATGTAAGGAGTAGGTATTTTAGCAATACAACCATACAAAAAAATGTTCCTCAAGCAAGCTAAGGAGGATAATAAATTATCGCCAAAATACTATGGTCCTTACAAGGTGTTGCAAAAAGATTAGTACTTATGGCATACAAATTGGAGCTTCTGTACACTAGTGCATATAGTTTTCCATGTTTCATGCTTAAAGAAGGTTATAGGTGACAAAATTCCGGTTCAAATAGTATTTCTAGAACTTGATGAGGAAGGAAAAATCATATTGGAACCTAAAATAGTCACGAAACAAGAACTAGAAATGACTCAGAAATCGATCAATTTCGAGTATCTCATCGAGTGGAAGAACTAACCCATTGAAGATTCTACATGGGAGGATGAGAATTTTATACGAGAAGCATCCCGAGCTACTCAAGCATTGAGGAAAACACTTTTTGAAGGAGAGGGGCATGTTAGGTCCCCATATTACTAGTGTAGTCCCTTACGCATTATTAGTGTAGCCCCCTTATTGTTATTGTTGTACCCACTGTAACCCCATATTGTTATTATTGTTCCCTTACATTATTATTGTTAGGTCGTGACTAGGATTATATTGTGACCCCATGGACTCCTATATAGAAGGAGGTTATGTCATTTGTATCATCCAATAATTGTTCATTTATGTAATGTATTGGAGGTTTCCCCCTGATGGGCGGTTATAAGGCGTTGATCTCTCTTTTATTCTATTTTTGTTTGGTTTCATAACAATTAGAGTGTGCGTCGATTTTCGGGATGTTAATCATGCTTGTACGAAAGACAACTATCCAACTCCCACTTTATACGACCAAATTATTGATGAATGTTTCGGATGTGAAATATTTTCTTTCATGAGTGGATTTTACGGTTACAATCACATCAATATTCTCCCAGGAGGACCAATATAAAACCATTTTTATCATCCCCTGGGGCACATTCGCTTATCGAAAGCTCCCGATTGGTTTAAAGAACGTTGGGAAAACATTCCATGAAAATGAATTATGATTTATGTGACATCAAGCACATATTTCAAGTACAGCCAATACGGATGACTTACCTGCACATTCATGGAAACGGTGACACCCACTTCATTTGAGGCTATATTTTTACGATGTCGTCATTATAAAATATGCCTCAATCCACACAAATGTGTGTTTGTTGTTGTTTATAGTGATTTTCTTGGATTTGTCGTATCGAAAAAGGGAATTTGGCTTGATCCATTGAAGGTCTAGGCTATTCTGATTTTCCTACTCCTTCCCGATCTACTTCGGTTACAAAGACTCCAAGGGAAGGATAACGTTCTAAGGAAGTTCATTCCCAACTACATTGAAATGGCTAAAGGATTTACTCGACTCTTGAAGGATTTCCTTCCACAGCCCCAGGATGAAGGATTGCACGAAGCTTCCTTTGGTGTTCTTAAAGATACCTTGATTCGAGCATCATTAATCTATTCCCCAAATTATCGAGTGATTATTTCTTGTATCTGTGTAGATACAACCATCGCTCTGAAGTTTTAGTCCAAGAAGAAGATGGGATTGAACATCGATCCTATTGACTGATCATAATCTCAATGATATGGAAGTTAAGTACACTTAACTTGAGAAGCTCACTTTGAAGCCGTTCAAGGCATGCAAAGATTTCACCATTATATCACATGAAAAGACCATTGTAATTTGATTGCAACCCTATGACATACATTCTATCACAATGATTTCGGGGGAAATATTCAAAATGGATTGTCATTTTGCGGGGAATTGACTTGGAATTCATCAAATCCAAGTCAAAGAAATATTTAGTATTTGTTGAGATTGTATGTGACCTTCCCTCGATGCTTGGTCTACTATGGAACCATCCAATGCGGAAGAGACTTCGTTTCTGATTTATTTATCTGACCCATGGTATGGAGATTTCATCATCTATCTCCGGACCCAAAATTTCGAACCAATACCTCTCGCTTGCAACAGTTCGATACCAAGCCAAAGATTATCGATCGTCGGTGATACACTTTATCGTCGTGGTGTTAATAAAATTTTATGTAGGTGCCTCACTCATGAGGAGGCTAAGAAAGTTTTAAATGATTGCCACATAGCTCTTTGTGGTGTACATTTATACGGTTTTTCTGCCACGTAGAATATTATTTTCCGCGTTGATTTATTTACGGCCTACCATATTTACATTGCATTATCGCGATTAGAAGTTTTCATGCTTGCCGGATATTTGATCATAAAACCCACTTGCCGCCGGCACCAATGCATCCTGTCATCATTGTTGTATCATTTGACAAATGAGGCATTAACTTCATGACATGTAACACCCACTCAATGGGGGCATGGGTATATTTTGTCGTTGTCGACTATTTTACCAAGTGAGCCGAGGCAATGCTTACATTTAACAGCACGGAATGAGACAATTTCATTGTTCTTTTTTAACCATGTGGTTACACGGTTTGGTGTCTTTTATAGTATAGTCACAGATCTGTAAACATTTTCGCAATCACATGATGGATGAGTTGGCCCTTAAGTTAGGACGTAACGATAGTTCTACCCCTTATTATCCATGAACTAATGGACAAGTTGAAGCTATCAAAAAAATTCTTAAGCATATGATTCAATGCATGATTGGGGTTCATAAATGAAACTAGATTTGATTGTACTCGGCTTTGTGGGCGTATCAAACCTCGGTGAGAAACGCAACTCGGTTACTCCCTTTCGGTTGGTTTTACGATCTGGAAGTTTTTTCTGGTAGATATGAAATAACATCATTGAAACTTCATGATTGACCTTCTACCTAATACTTTTGATTAAGAGGCATGTAGATCTCATCCATCTATATGAACGTGTATTGAAGGCCGAATTGGCCAACGAAGCACATAAGAGATGAATTAAGGTGCAATATGACCGCAATTTCAAGCCTCGCACCTTCTCGAGAAGGAGACATGGTCTTGCTTTATGATTAGGAAGGCGATAAGATAGGAATAGGGAGAATTTGAACCATTATGGCATGGCCCCTACATTTTCAAGTGCATGTAAGCTAAGGGTGCCTACGAGTTGGTACATTATGATGGAATTCCATTTAGCGAAGCCTCGAAATGGTTTGTATCTTAAACGTTACTATGCTTGATTTTCCGTAGTAAACATTGTATTATATGCTTTGATTGTGTGTGTGTAACGTGTGTCTTTTAGAGTTTTTCATGTGGTTAGTAATTTGCTTTGAATTTTTTGCGGTCTCGGAATCTTATAACCTTTTGTTGGATATGTTGATGGTACTAGTTGTAGTACATAAAATCTGTCTATACGTAGCATGGGCCATCTTCACTCAGTGGCGAGTTAGTGAGTTTCAAGGGATTTTTATTGTTCGATTGACCAAAAATATCGTTGAGTATAGCGGGTTGATCGAACTCCTCTACGATGCCATTTCACTTGGCATTCGCCGCATCATCATCGGATGGACTCACAACTTGTGCGTACTACAACTTCTTAAATGTATATACTATGAAACCCGGCCAGTTAGCATGTTCCTTAGAGTTCGTCTTTTGGAAATACATTTTGATTACATCCAATATCAACATTTCCAAAAAATTTAACACTATGTGATTATTTAGCGAATTATGAGTTAAATAGAAATTTTAGAAGCATATGTAAAGATATATTTTCAATTCACATCACACAATTGAATAGGATTTCACATAATCATAGGAAAACCACGAAAGTAAAATAGACTTATAATCAAGTTTTTTACAAATATTGTGTCTAAGACACGTTGGTCATGTGACCTCAAAATGTATACAAACACATCATAATCTAAGTATACCTAGTGATGCTCATGATAATTTCTTGGGCTATCATGCGCAATAGCCTTATCAAGGAAGTAGGCACAACAATGGTATGGCAACTGCGGCCTCATATGTAACTCCTCGATACGGACATCCCAGCTATCCCAGGAGTCAATCCCTCCACATGCTACTATAACTTAGCAAGAGTCTCAACTAATCCAAATCCCGAAGGATTTCTCTCCCGAAAATCACTCTGCGCTGGTTCTCCACACATTGTGCACGGCCTGTAGTCAAATAGTACCCACATACGCATAAATAAAACATATTTAGTTTAGTCTTGGAAACATCAAAAAACACAAAAATATGTAAAAAACCAAAAATAAAAAACATGGTCAAACATTTTACTGTAAGCACCCCATTGGTGGCATCGGATGGTAAAATAAAATACGGGATCTCCCACGGAAATCCATCCCTACATATGAATGCTCCTCTATGAAGATATTATGTCTTCGGATCAAGTTGAAGGATGCGGTGGAAAAGGAGATCGATGGTGACCCGGCATATGCAGCCATCGGCTCGACCTTAGCTGCATCCATGGATCTAGGACCGGCTAATCCCGGTGTCACATGCGTAGGCGCATCAAAGAAGGAACTCGCTCCAAAACGAAAGTGATCAAGATCGAACCATAGCTCAAATTCTTCATATTTCCACTTTTTACTTTGGTAAGTTTTTATTTCCTCTAAAGGAGTATTGCTTCAGCCTAGTTGAACACGGTTGACTCGAGACACTCAAGCGCATACTACATGTATAATGCGATCATCAAATAAAGTAATCTTGTTGCAAGCTAGCTTTACGATAATGAATAGGAGTGTTCACAAAGGCATATCACGTACATCTTTGATACTTTTTATCTTTCCATATTTTCTGAGCTTAGTACTGGTCAACAAAATTGTCGAATGTAGTCCTTATTTGTCTCACCTCCACGGATGGAGCCCACAAGAGAAATGGGGGCACCACGTCTCGAAAAATGTCTCGAAAAGTAAGTTTCATCAACCAATATTGGGAGCACTGCGGTCCCCAATACGAAATGATTGTAGTCTCGGGTCCCATGAACGGATCAGAGGCACTATAGTTCCATGTGTTGCCTCATCCCTCACAATATAAAGAGTACTTGAGCAACCCACAGGTCTCTAAGGGCTCTCACAATGCCGGGGTCATTTTAGGGAAACCATATCCTATTCTTCATGTTCTCTTTCTCGCAATGTAATCGACATTACGGTCAATCAAGAGTACGAAATCAAACCATAGGCTTAGTTAGGATCCATTCCATGTAAGGCTGGAGAAATTTTGGGCAAAAAACATGATACAAGTTTTGAATTGGAATACAAAGTGTTGCGGATGAACAAGGCTTCTTTTCGGCCTCTTTGCGATGCACTTTTCGATATCCAATGGTGCATTGGTCCCTAAGGAGTTGTATATTTACCCTAGGTGCCCAAAAACCCTAAAAAAATTGTATGCAACTAAGCTAAAGAATGCAACCAATAGAAAGAGGAAGGTAAGATCTCCTACCTAGTACGTATGGCATGAGAAATAGTCCACGGGAGTACGTCGCAATCGGCTACGTTTGAAGTTTGAGGGTAAGCGCTCGAGCACTAAAAATTGAATGGTAAATGTGAAATGGTAAAAATTACTTGGTAATTTCTTATTTAATAGTCTTTTTATTAATTTATGCATATTTAATGAATTGACTATGGTTTGTACTCATTTTTTTCTATTTAAAGCAAGTATTTTTAATCGTTTGGTGCTTCTTTGTGCGGGTTTTTATAGTTGAATACGGTAAGTTCATAAAATTGCATGATCGTGAAATGAATTTTGACCACAAAGTGCACTTTTATATCTTTTTTGAGCTTTTTAAACATGAAAAAGGAACCCCCCTGGAGTTCTCTTTCATCTCTTTTGACCTCCCAAAACATGAAAATATTGTCGAGCACTTGTCCTTTCGAGCTCGTAAAAATATATTGAAATGACATCTACTCGATATAAGTTTAACCCTTTTAGGACCGAGATAGATTATGTTTAAAAAAAGGAAAACCCCTAGTCAAACATGGCTAGGAGGTTATCTCAGATATTGTTTTATGTTTTCGAATGCGAGGGACAATTTTACGAAAAAGAACTTATGTAATTTTATTTTTTCCCCTTTTTCAAACTCTGTAAACATGAAAAATGACTAAGTTTTCAACATCGTTAGAATTGTTAAAACATCAAATAGCGATAGACTTGTCCATCATGACAAGATCGATTCGACCTTCGCTAGACTCGTTAAAGTATCACATAGCGATGGATTCACTCGAAGGTGGAATTATACATCGATCATATATTATCCTCATACGAGCACATTAAAAAATAAATATGTATTGGTCAACAATGGCTAGGGAAAATTGGAAAGGGATACAACACTTTATGGTAGCAGTCGCTACGGAACATGACACTCATTCACTTCATCTCGTGACTTTTGGGTTGGGTAATACGCAGTGGTCTATCACACCATCCATCACTTCGGTTTTGGGTCAATGTTTCCAACCCATTCGGTCGCTAATATATTTCAAGAGAAGTCACTCGATTATTCATTATCCATTGCAATACTCATAAACCTTCATTTCATGACCACCATCCCCTAAACATTGCTTCATCGGTTACATTTTGTCTCTAAAATCATTACTCTTGTTTCGTGATGTTAATGGGCGATACATCGAGCCCTCTTGCAATGTGTCACTTCCTGTTGACATGCGGCTCATCATCCGGAAATTTGAATTAGAAACAATGACCTTTCGGTACCTTAGACTTTCTTACATCAACGACATGTTTCTCATTTTCGGTGATAGGTTGACATCACGAGGCCTTCGACGAAAGACTTTATATGGTTTTCGACATCAAATCATCTGTTCACACCATACGAGAATGTACTACAATACCTTGTTGAGATCCCATTATCATCAATGGTGGTTTCTCTTGCGTCGGTAACGGCTTACATCATTGGATTAGGGGAATCTTCCCACCCTCTTATGGATTCTAGAAGTTGTCAGCTATACATCCTTGATAACTTTGAATATGGACACCATGGAGCCATTTCTTATCTTCCTATTCCCATGAACAAGGAAACCTCTTCACCCATTTTTGGAAAATCCATTCAATGATTCATTAATGCCAAAATACCTTCATCTACTTATAAGTGAGCAGTCATAGTTCACGGGGGAAAGAATTTGTATTAGTAGATGCTAGTGGGATCACAACTCTTGGAGGTGTCGTATGCCTGTAATGTTATGTTGTTGTAATGATGAATGTTGGTGTCATGAGGATGGAATCGAAGCTAGAGCGAGTTGACATCGAATCGATCCAAATGGTTGTAAATTATCCTTCTACTTCATAATAAAGACATTTGTTCCTTTCCTAATACATGTGTCAATGTTGTTATATGTTTATTTACAAATTTAGTCGATTCAATTTGTTTAACATGAATAGATCATATGCCTTTATGTCATTTTATGTATTTTTACGCCATTGCGGCTACCAATCAAGCGAGTTTAGTTCGATTGAGATCGAGGAAGCGACGAAGGGATGTGAGGAAAAGCGAATAGATTACAACTAGGTTTTGTCCCTTATCTATTCATTTTAAGGAAAAAGGGTGAAATCTTTCTTTTTGTTGTTCTAAGTGTGACCACCAAACTTAGGAAAATCATACTTATACGCCAGGTTTATTTCCTTTAAATAATTATGATGTGGTTGATTCATCACTTTAAATATCGTACCAGGTTATGTAGGTGTTATCAAATAGTGAATCATTACTGCTCCATTTTTCAAGGAGAGTCTTGATCCCAACAACAACCCACCCCCCCTTGGATATTTTTTACCCTCATACAAGCTAATCCTCTCTTTGTTGTCTCCTCTAGAGCTGAAAAATATTATTAGTAAATTCATTGTGGATCCTACCTACTCATTTTCATACTACAATTCACCTCCTCTTCCCCCCTCTTTGGCTAGTTTCCTAAGTTGTCTATTAATCGTTGATATATTGAGCAGCCATCATACTCCAATCAAATGTTTCTCCTTTCTATAAAATGGGACCCTAGGAAAAAAAATTGTGTTCAAGAGGACGGTTGAGGAACCATGTCTTCTACTAGGCACAAATGTCAAGTTGCATGAAATTTAGAAAAGATGGAAAATTTGTTAGAAAACAATTATCCATAGGTTTTACGAGAGGATGGATGATCCGGATTTAAGAAGGAACGCAACGGAATAAAAATATAACCATAAATAAAAATATACGTGGAAATAACACTTCATTTCATTAATATCAAAAGAGCGCGAAATTTGCTTACGAAAGAATGAAATAAACTAGCTAAGGCGGTAAAACATCTCTGAGAAGAGATGTGGCGGTTACGAGCCTACGAGCTGTGTTAAAATGAGGTGCGAAGACCTATTTATTATAGAGAAATAATGGAAAACCTTAAACATCGAAACCTAACCCTAGGATATGAAGCGTCGAAACTATGGGCCCCGCTTGGGTAAATTGGTGTTTCAACTTCAGGAGTAGCAACTTTGCGCATACTATCTCTGTTTTGACACACATGATACATCATTTGAGGACTACAACTGCGGTCGTGAATATCAATTTCACAATGGAATCATATCTGTCGAAGAAGCGATGCCCAAAAAATGTCATTTTAAGGCCTCAAAACGACTACGGAAGTTCGGGACGAAAAAGCTGCTAAAAATAATGCAATTGCTGACGAAGCTTGAAAAAATGAAAGAGACAATGGTGGGGACCCAAGTGGAATAGGTGGTGTGGCCACCAATATCCACCTAGATCATTCCTCCCCCCTTAGGAAGCGATGTTCCACATTGCGTTGAGTTCCTCCATGAGATGGGGGAAAACCTGGCCGAACCTTGTCCCTTATGAACCACTTGCCTTGGTGTAGGAGGTTGGCGGTATGACAGCAATATAGTTGAATCTTATGTTGGCGAGTGTTCTTGATTTGCATGTCCATGATACAATCTGTGATGGTATGTTCCATGCCGATCTAGGTTGCTCTGTTGGTGTGAGTTGTTAACGATATCGGAGGTGTCGAGTAGAGGTTGGAAGTAGGGACGAAGGCGGTCCACATTGAATGCGGGTGCGGACTAAGGAATAGTGGAATGCAGGCTCGAAGGAATTTTTCCCTATAGCCTTGGTGATGGTGTACGGTCCATATCGGAGAAGGCGAGAAGCTTGCGATGGGGTCTGTTGAGGCGCTCCTTTTGCAAATGTAACCACACTTTGTCGCCCACCTAGAAGTTTTGTGCCACCCGATGTTGATCATGTCGTTGCTTGTACTTAGCATTGGCTCTTGTCCAATATGTCATGAACTTGTTGGCGGATGTGTTGAATGTGCTCGATGAATATGGTCTCTTTGTCGGCTTTAGGCTTGGACATGAGACAAATCGACATGAGTAGCCGCAAATAGCATGGCTACATCAATGGGACATAAACGGCTCGAATCCCGAAGCCACACGAAGAAAGGGCTATGACGATTGGTGTGGAGAGCCTGGTTATAATTGTGTTGTACATAGGGGAGGCTCTCATCCCATACAACGTGGATGTTTTTGGTGTACATGTACGAGAATGTGTCTGATCATCTTGTTGACGACCTCTGTCTAGCCATTAGTTTGTGGATGGAAAGGCTGTCGACTTGGTGAGCTTGGTGTCTAGCATTGACCGAGGCTAGACCAACATGTGTCGAGGAACCCTGTCACGATCTAATATGATAAGCTAGCGACAGGATCCCAAAGTGCACCCACACTCGTTCAAAGAAGAGTTTAGCCGGTGGCCTGGCTGTGATATTCTTCTTGCAAGCCGCCATAATGGCCATCTTCAATAATACGTGACGACCACGAAAACAAAGCCATTACCATGCTTAGTAGAAGGAGGTCGAGCATGTAATCCATGGAGATGGATTCCAAGGTATACTAGGGGTAGGTAGCGGAGTATAGAGGCCTTTCTTCTTGATGGTCGATTTGGAAATACTTTAAAGCGATGCGGGATCGATGTACTTCCCAACATCCTCTCGAAGGTTAAGGCCAATAGAAATACTTTTGTAGTTTTGCCACTATTTTCTAGACCACCGAAATTCCCGGTGACTCCAATTGTAGTGTGCTTCCCCTTATCATCTTGGCATGCTCGCTTATAGGAATACAAAAGGTGTCCCGGAGTGACATAATAGTGCATCTTGGAGGTGAAATTTTGGAACTTGTGTACCCCCATTAGAGGGAATTTTGAGGTCTAAAATGGGCCTCCTAAGAAAAATGTACAACAAAAATAAACTTTATAACAGCTTGATAGGATTCAAGATGATGATGTCAACCATGGGGGATGATTTACCATTTCTTAAATAAAAGGGTAAAAATGTAAAAAATAATAAAAATAATAAAACTACTTTTTCAACTCGTATTTTCAACTTATCTCCCAAAGTTTTTACACAAATTTTGAGCGGGAGTACTTGTTGGATGTGAAATTTAATTCCTCATCAAAGGAGGAGTACCCATGTTGCATACTTTCGATGGGTTCTACTACACGAAAAATAGAAATACATAAAAAATGTGATTGTAATCACGTTTTTTTATGTATTTCTCATTTTTTAAATTGGTAGGACCCATCGAAAGTATACTGGCATGGGTACTCCTTGGATGAGGAATTAGAGCCTAAATCCAACAGTTCTCCGCTTGAAGTTTTGTTAAAAAACATTGGGAGATAAGTTGAAAAATATGAGTTGAAAAAGTAGTTTTTTCATTTTTCCCTCTAAATTTGATGATGTCATCAAATCTTATTTGATTTTTTCCACTATTATTTTATAATTTCCTTAGGAGGCCCATTTTAGACCTCAAAATTCCCCTAATGCAAGAGTGCCTTGTATGTGTGGCCGAATTTTGGATCGCTCTTATAGCGGCCAATCAAAAAGTCACCGTAACCACGAGAGTTGAGAACGGTGGTTAGTGCCACGATCGGTGGTTGGGCGAGGTAGTTTGCAACATTATTGGTGCTACCCTTCTTGTACTTGATGTTCAAATGAAACCTTGCGAGATATGTGGACCACTTATGATGGCAATCATTCTGCAACTTCCCTTGTGTACGTATGAGCTGGGGGTCGGTGATCTATGTGGATGATTGTTTCCTTCCCCAAAAATGCTATTGCTTTGATTTTAAACCAAACTATACAATGGAATACATTACTTTGTCATAAGTGGGATACTTATGAACTATGTCATACAATGTCTCAACGCTGTGATATGCTGCTTGGATGCCCATTTTGAGTAAGATCTGTCCCAATAGCATAGTCGGAGGCATCTTTTTTCGATCTCAAATGGTTGTTGCAAGTCTAGTAATGTGAGCAGGGTAGAACATAGACGATGCTTCCATTCTACGAATGCCTTCGTGAGATTCGACCAAAAATAATTTTACTTACGCTCCTCGTTGGTGACCCGACTCAAAGGGCCAAGTGATATGCAGAGGAATCCAACACGAACCTACGGTAGAAATTAGCGAGGACCCCGGAAGGTTGCAAAGCTGCGGTAGAGGTTGGGGTGGCCAATCTCGAATGACTTGGACCTTCGTTGGATCCACATGCACCACCCTTTCTAAGTATTGAACTTGGGTCATGCCAAGTGCACTTCTCCAAATTGTCACCTGACTTGTGTTTCGTAGTGTTTGGAGGACTTGTCGGATGTGGTGGAAGTGCTCTTCCCATGTACGCGTGAAGATCGAAATTTCATCCAAGTACCACTACAAATGAGTTGGTGAATGGTGCAAGATGTCATCCATCAACCTCTGAAGGTTGTGGAGCATTCTTCAACCGAAAGGCATGACCAACCATTCGAAAAGGCCCTCCTTGGCTTTCGAGGAAGTTTTCCACACATCGGAAGGTTGAACAGTGCAGATGAGTACCCGGACTTCAAGTCGATCTTCTTTGAAATATTTCTCCCTTTGAGTTGGTCTGAGAAGTCATCAAACCATGGGATTGAGTACCTATTCGGACGATGATCTTGTTTAGTGCTGCGATATTCAATACGAGTCTCCAAGTCCCATCCTTCTTCTGTACCAACACAATTGAGCCCCCGCCAGGGTGATGAACTTGTTTTTGGATGTGACCTTTCTACGGCAACTCCACGAATGCCTCTTGATTTCATCGTTCTCCCGAACGAGCACCGATAGAATATTGGTCCATTGGGTAACGGTGCACCTAGAGTTAGGTAAATGGGGTGCTTGACCCTAATAGTACGAGAGAATCTGTGGGTGAGGTGAAGATGTCGCGGCTACTCCTCCACAACCTTGTCCATTTTTTGTTGTCGTGTAAAGGAGCCTGTCGGGAGTCGTGTCCATAGTATTCTTCTTTCCCTGGGGGTAGATCATAAGGAAAAAAAAATTTCCTGGTTTGGGAAATAATCTTCTTGCATTTTTGCGGTAACTAAAGATAAGCGGTAGGCGGTGGTACCTCTACGGTATCACCGTACAACTTGTTTTCCCAAAGTAACGATAATAGCACGAGGTTGGGACTCATACATAGCATGTTGCTTCCACAAGTATGGTTGGCCTAATAATACATCGGAAACATCGAGAGGAACAATGTCACACAATACCTCATCCATGAAGGGCTTGATGCTATAGGGAAGGCGGCAGCTGGCATGTTGATGCGGAGATCTGAGTCCTTGGTGAAGCCACCCCGATGGTGTATGGTTGTGGGTGTGTTGTGGTTGGAAATCCCAACGCTTCATGACATACGGTGAAATGAGGTTCTTTTGGTTCCCATTGTCGATAATGAACTATAGCGAGGAACCCTTTACCCACATTTGGGAGTGGAAGAGATGCTCCTCACTCCTCTTTGGATATTTTGGTTCCTCCTTCAGTCTTCGCGAGTGGTAGCTTATTGGCGTTGGGCTCCACATCAATAATATATTTCCCTTTTTCATTCCCCTTGTTGGGTTCGATTCGGAGTCGGAGCATGCATTTGATTCAAAAGCCCTCATCTCGGCCACCGATGTTGCTTGGCCGGACACTCATTTGTGTTGTTGTGAGTGGAGCTCTTATGGAACTCACACCACTTTCCCATGTCCTTCTTTGGCTTCGTGGTGTTGTTCTTTGCTTGTGGCTTTGGTTGGTTGTCTTGGGCTACCATGCCTTGGCTTTGTCCATTGTTTTGTGGTTTGGGGGCACCTTTCCCTTACTTTTGATTCGCATATCCAATGTATCGCTTCTTTTGTTTTGAATTTCCGCTCAATCTTGACGGCATACCGGTATGTCATACAAAGTGAGGAGATGACGAGGAACTCCATTTCCTCTGAATGTATCTATGCGAGAAAACCTGATACTTTAGCACCAAATGTTTCTTTGAATGTTTGATACCCAAATTTGTGCGCGGGGTATGGAGCAGTTCGTTAGCTCATGCACATCTTGATCCCTTTGTTTGCCGCATCTGGTCCATTGTATGTACTTGTCCTAATAGCTCCCCACGGGATATTATTCCTTGATGGCGTCTCGAAAAGAATTCCAAGTGGGTACGGTGGCAAGAAAAAAGAGGGTTTTGTCATCCTTTTCTCACGAGTGGGTTTCCCACTAGTCCTTGACATGGGGGGTAGCTTTGAGGTGAAAAAATAATCTTCTCCTGGTTGGAAAAGTCATGAGCTGAGAAATATCATTCTAATAGTTCAACCATCTATCTATGAAATTTTCATGTTGTCCCCTCAAATATGGGAATGTAAAATTTTACTTGTACCTTAAAAGTCACGCCTCGAGTGGTTTTGGATGCGGATGCGCTACCGGTGGGCGATCGTTGAAGGATTTCGGCAACGTTATCCATCATCACATTCCTTTGTTTTTCGAGGGCCTCCTTGAGCAATATTTTTATAGGATCTCCTGCTCCCTCATCTTTCTTTTCATCCCCCATGGGCGGCCATCGGGGTTGCAAGGCTGAACTTTGAGGTTCAGCCGGATCGAGCCTAACTCGCTCATACCCGACCTCGTTGGGGACATGTATAGAAGGATCAAAGAAAAGCGGACCACTCTCATACGGTAAGTCCGAGATTTAAGAAGGAATGCAAAAGAATACATATATAACCATAAATTCAAAGATGCGATCAAATAACACTTCATTTCGTTAATATCAAAGAACTAAAATTTGCTTACGAAAGAATGGAACTAACTAGCTAGGGCACTATTATCTTATCTATGAGAAGATATGTGGCGGCTATAGGCCTACGAACTATGTTACAATGAGGCTGGGGTCTATTTATTATAAATAAATAATAGAAAACCCTAAACATCCAAAAAACCTAATCCTAGGAGATGAAGTGCCAAAAATATGGGCCCCGTTTGGGTAAATTGGTGTTTCAACTTCCCGAGGTCGCTAACTTTGGCATACTATCTCCATTTTGACGCACATGATACATCGTTAGAAAGATATATTCGAGGAATATAACTTTTGATGCAAACATCAGTTCTAGGATAGAATCATATTCTCACGACGATGCCCAAAAAACATCGTATAGGGCCTAAAAACGACTCCCGTAAGTTTGGACTGAAAAGCTACTAAAAATAGTAAGTTATCTTTGAAACTAAAAAGCTAGAAAGAGGCAAATGGTGGGGCCCCCGAAGTGGAATAGGTGGGTGGCCACCAATATCCACACGGATCAATGGATGGAATAATTATTTAAGCCTCTTTTCGATTTATTCTCCTTGGTGTATGATCTTGGCCAAATATGGCTAGGTTGGATTGTGTTTGGTAGTGAAGACATTGAAAAGCTTCTAAAGAATTTATGGAGTTGGGGTTCATAATAATTATTCCTCACATGGTAGATGATAAACTCCAATGCTAAGTTCGAAAAAATATTTGGTATTCCAATCCGAGTTCATCTCTGAGTTTTCTAATGAATTTTGGTTTAAGGAGGGTTTTAAAGAAAAAGGAATATTTTCCACTTTTTTCTATGAGCGGAGTCTTTTTCTTTCTAGCATACTAGATATATGGGAGTGGCCATAATTTCTATGGATTTAAAATTAACCTTATACCTCTGCGACGCCATAACTATTAATATTTGTAACACATTTCATAGACAAGTTCTAGATTCTCGGATTAAAGCTTTTGTGATTCATGATTTAAGAAAAAAAAATACGGATAAATCACATCGTTAATTTCATTTCAATTTGTTTCAAAACCCTACTAAGGTTCCACCATCGAAGACAAAGATGGATAGTGAGATTAACGAGATCATATACTTATAGTAGAGATACAACGATAAAATCCTAAGAGTCACTAAGAAAAATCCTAAAATAATAAAATGGCACGTTATAGCAAGTCTATTTTTTTAAATAAATAGTTTATTTATTTATTAAATTAATAATCTATTTATCTAATTAATTATTAATAGTTATTAATAATCCTAGTGTATGAAGGAATTCCCTTCAAGTTTGGAAGGTTTCATACCTACGACCACCTTGGGAAAGATTGTAATATGAGTAAACCAAAGTAGATGTGGGTGAAAAAACCATAGAAAGAAGAAGGTCCCTTCCTTTCTTCCACTACATCAATTCTAGTTCGATATTTTTTTGCTTTACCATCTTTGGATATTATTGAGACAAAGACCATATCGGCTACTTTAAATACTTCACTTATTCCTATTGTTTGGAGGATCCTCCCTCACAAGTATGACTTCTAATGTCACCCTCTCATGTTCATCTTACTGGTTTTCTCTTCTTACGTTAGTATTTTTCATTTCCTACTCTAAGTTTTACTTTCCCTTATAGTCCTTCCCAACTCATGGATCCTCCTTCAGAATCGATAAATAGAACAACCCTAGTGAAAATTTCTGTAATAAAGATAATAAACAAAAAAAAAAACCAAGGTCATGGAACACATTTCAAGATGAATGTTGGGCAAAACAATCCTAGTGTGGGTGTTCACTGTCTGGACTGTTGGCTATGGAAATTGGCAAAGGCAATGACTAAGGCTTTGGAAAGGAAAAGTGGCATTTATTGGAATTTATTGATGAAAATAATGGAAAATAGGAGAAAGGGAGGTGAAAGGTTATAGGTTTCATGTGAAGAGAAAAAATGAAGAAAAATAATGGAAAATTGAAGAAATTAGAGGCCTCACTAATAAAAAGGCTTTTGAGGGTTAGCTCACAGAGACTTTTTTCGGTTTAGTTATGGAGCTCTCATTCTATTCTCTCTCTCTTTTATACTTTTGGACATAGAGTTTTCTTGGAGCACTCTTGGAGGAGTGTGGTGCATTGTAATTTTGGAGAAAAGAAGGTAAGGAAGAGAAGGAAAGCATAAGAGGACATCGGGATCAACATCTACAATGGGTTTTTCTTGTAGGTACCTAGTTGTATGTATGTTTCCCTCACTAGTTTTGGCATGCATGGCATATGCATGTCATTTCTTGGTCATGCTTTGTCATTGGCATGGAGTATTTCCTAGATTGACAAAGTTTTTTCCTAGCCTTTCCACTTCCTGGATAGCCATGGTGTTGTGGATTTTACCTTCTTCTTTTTTTTGGTTGGTTTTCTTGTGCATTTGGTTGTGGGTTGAGTGTATTTTCTGAAGCCTTGGTTGGACAAATTCTCTAGAAGCCCTGTACCATCTTAGATTGAGTAGTAGTCCTATAAGCCTTGGTTGGACAAACGCTGCAGAGCTCTAACGATAGTTGTGGGTTGAGTTACTAGTCCACGGAAGCTCTAGTTGGAGTTCTGTGCTTGCTCCCCAGGCTACTGAGCATAACTTGTGTAGAGACCAATGCAGTGATGGTTAGTGATGTCCTGTGAGTGGAATCGGTCTCGTTGAGGTTGAGGCTGGTTTGGCCTCTGGAATCCCTAGTTTGGTTTCTGATTGATGAGGTTTTGTGAGATCCCATTCATGCTGGAATATGGGATGGGGTATTTGGTTGAAAGTGATTTGGATCAACCATGTCTGTAATTCGAGTGGTACGTGGAATTCCCGAGACTTGGTTGTGTTTTTCTTATGGAAATAAGAGCTCTTTTATTTTTTTGTATTCATGGGTAAATATGTTTTTTATTATGTGGCTTATGTGGATATTCTATTATTTTCATTTTTTGTTTTTTTTATATGTTGGTTATGCCAATGTGTTCTATGACAATGATGATGTGTGGCTCTCATCATATTTTGATTTGTAAATGAATCAACAATGAGTCTATGAGCTAATCAATGATAATGTAGTTAATGTGATGAGGCAACAATACTTCCTAGCGATTCTCATATAAGTATGAGACCCCTATGCTCAAAATCTATTGTTTAATCATGTAGATTACATATTTATGATTTGTTTGATGAAATGCATTTCATGGCTAGTAGGGGTCAGTCAAATCCTTTTTCAAGTGATTGAAGATTTACATCATTATTCTTATTATATTTGATTTCTAGAAGTGTCATGGAGCTTTGAAGCGGTGACGCGAGCCCTGGGCACGAAAAAGTGGCAAAAAATTCGGGGTCACGGGCATAAAACTACACAGAAAACTCCCAAGTAGCACGCATGCCCATGTTGTGTGAGCCTTTGGAGGTTTCTAGTCGCACTACGGCCCATGTC
Source organism: Pinus albicaulis (assembly GCA_034641835.2). Lineage (NCBI taxonomy): Eukaryota > Viridiplantae > Streptophyta > Pinopsida > Pinales > Pinaceae > Pinus > Pinus albicaulis. The sequence goes on from CM076581.1 coordinate 1,581,707,857, forward strand.
AAGGGAGAAATTGGGGGATTGATGCATTAAAGGTCATTTTTCCTCGAGGGCTAGCCTCTAAGAAGGTTTGGATGGCTCTTAGGTGTCGTGTAGCAGTGCGAGAAGGTGCTGTGTTGTTGTGTTCCATTGATTCCACCTCCTTAACTAACACATAGGGATTTGAATCATATTATAAAGGTAACTCTTTGTCACATTTTTACCCCAATTTTTTTGGTTACTTTGGTAGATGAGAGGAGGGTGTTACGGTAAATGTTTTCGCCTTTAAATTTGGGCTCCTCTACATCTCTTACTCTCTCATCCCTAGTGGATCTTAGTCTTCCCCTTTCCTCTTCTTTTCTTTCCATTGATCTCACCTTCCCATTTTGCTAACTGCTCTCCCTTATTGTATATTTCTTTCTACGAGTGAGATTCACTTCCTAGGTCCCCCTCCCTCGGCGGTTCACTTGTTCGATATAATATCCTTCACTAGACCAACTCTATCGGAAGAACCTAGCCATATTATTTCTTTCATCACACGGATGTTGGCGGTGGTCTAGGGGATTTGGATGGGCGTCCTCAAATATTTAGGACAAAGGTAGAAAATATTATTTATCATTATTCCAACATCAAGTAAATTCAAAAATGAGGATGGGAAAAAAGACTTGATCATTGGGGTGTAAAAAATACTAAGCGCGGGAATGAATTAATATTTCGTTACTTTTGAAAAAATATATCTTAATTAATCTTGAACTTTGAATTCACATCACATAATCAATCATCCACAATGTATGAACACAAATATTAAATTGACAATCGAAGTTGAAAAAAAACACTTGAAAAATCTTTAATTTATTACAATCTCTTGTTGGGACACCGGTCCTCTGTAAGCACCAAATAAAAAAATAGGCTCCAACTTTCCAAGAAGATGAGGACACAAATCCTTAGTAAGCACAAACTTAAAATAATTTAAAGTTCCAAACTAAACTCAACCTTCAATGCCTATAACATGGAGTACATAAACAGGCCTAAACTAGATCTTGAAATACCGAACTCACCGTGAAACTTTCAAAACCTTAGAAGTGTTTCCTAAAAGCTGGACTTTCAAAGTTTCAAGACACATGTATACAATGAAAACCACTAGCTCTAATAATGGAAAGTTGGAGCCACTCCTTTCTCCTCAAAATAACTGTCTCAAGTCTCTACAATTCCTTGCGGGAGGAGCGAGGTGAAAAGACCTTTTCTCATACAATGAGGGTGTATATATAACCAATGGAGTAATGCTTCACGGCCTTGTGACTCTTCGACTACCCTCATGATTGTTTTAATTCCTATGAATTTTACTTTACATGACTCTTCATTTTATATATGATTCCTTTGGAATTCCACTTTACAATACATTTTGAATAGATAATTACATAATCCACAATAATTATATGGAATATGATGACTCGTGGTAGGACATGACATGACATGGATGACATAGGTGCATGATGATGTGGCAATGCCAATTTGTCTTTATTGTTGATTCTTTCTTTTGTCCTCAATTAGAGATGTATGGAAAGCTTCATCTTCATGAGGGATATGAATTTTCTTCATATATACCCTCCAAAGGTTGTGAATCGAGATGGATTCTTCATGCGGTCTCGATCTTTGATATTCTGTTGTAATCCGGTGTTCCCTTCATCTTCTCGCACGATGATCATATTATTTCTTGACTCCACATGTGTCTTCTAGCATGCCCTCCTTCTCCATATCATTCTTCATCATATTGTCATAACATGATAGAGTACATGCATCTAAAATCCACTCATGACGAAGATGACATCGGTCGATAAACCCATAGTGTAACATTGTGCATGTTTATCCAGGCGGCGGAATCGGGTAGTAGGATGTGAAAGAGGCTTAGTGACTATGCAATTCCGCGGCTCGAGTAGTCGGTGAAGCTAGAGCCTTAAGACTATAGAATTCATAGTTCGGGCTAAGTTTGAGGAAGAAAATTGCACAATATAGGAGCTCGGTGTCACGGGTTGAGGGGATGGGCACACCTATGGCACACATTTGGAGGACATAAGAGCCCAGAAACTGATTACGCAATTGCATAGTTCAAGAGATCAAAGTTGAGGCTTGAGACTTGATATTGCACGATGCGCGATGCGATTGGGAATGAGAGAAATTGTGCGATTTTGGAGTGAGTTAGTCGGTTTTAAAACTTTTTCAATTTTATATTTGAGTGTGAGAGGAGAGGGAAATTTGTTTCTTTTTTCCATTCTAGATGATGATCTTTGAGGATTTTTCATGGCAATGACTACATATTTAAAGACTGAGAGAAGGTCCCCAGTGATTTCATATTTTCTTAGATCAAGAGTTCAAGGTTTGAGCTTGAGCTCATATATTGCGCAATGTGCAATTGGGGCTAGGTTGGAGCATTGAATTCCACAATTTTGGAGGCGAGGCTTGGGATTCGGCATTGAAGCCCAGAATAGTGCATAGTCCTCAGAGGTAGGAAATATGTGTTTCTTAGTGCTTGAGAAACCAAGAGTTGTAGCTTTAGGGTTAGGTTGCGTGATGTGCGATTCGGGAAACTAACTTGAGATGAGGCTAAGTTGTTGGGAATTTTCAAAAATTTCCTTGAGTGTGAGATCGGTGGCGAGTGTGAACATTGATAGGACTTGGTGACGATCGGACACTTAGATACATAATGACTTACAACATAGATCATTCGAGATCACATGAACACATACTTCCCTCGGTGTGGCAACCTTTGTAATAACTTACGACAAGTGCGACGGTAAAGGTACACTTTGCGACAGCCATGACGACACTTGTGCGACAATGATTAAAACTTTGAAATATAGGTACGGTAGATATACACACAAAGTAGGAATAAATAATTTTTAGAAAGATAACCTCTTGAGAAGCTTGACCAAAACAAGCTTATGTATAGTGTGTGACACTTATCATGCGAAAAGACGACGATTGCTACGGTGCTAACGACACTTGCGATATGTGAATGATAGTAGAAGTGGCACATGCCGAGAGAAAATATAACATAAAATGACACTAATTGGAATGAAAGCAAGCAAAATAGACATCGAAAAACATGAAAACGACACTCGTGAAAGCGAAAGGTGCATGGAAGTGAAAATTTGTAAAACTCGAAATAGAAGTAGAAACATAGTTAGAAGTGAGAATTTATTAAGTGTTAGTGTGCACTCACTATCAACGTGGATTGGAAATTACATAAGAATAATTTTAATGGGTTGTGATATGATCATTCAAGGTTGCATAAAAGATCCATTCATGCACTTCTTCTTGATTGAGCATGTGTGAGAAAGTGACTTCGACACTTCTAATCCAAGAAGGGAACCAAAAGCATCAATTGACCAAGAAGTGAATATCGAACGTGATCACAAAATCAAAGTAGGATAAAAAATTCAGGTGTAGGTAAAATTTTGTGGGGTGTTTGTCACGGCGATAAAAAAATCCAATTTATATGGGAGGAAGAAATCAAGGGATAAAAGGTGAAATCTCCAAGGTGGGATCAGATAGGATTGAGCTTCTTATCCAAGGTGAATGTAGTTAAATAACTCCTAGAAGATTTTGGAAGAGAAAGCTACTGTGATTCTTTTATTTTTTCCTAAATTTTTAGAATTGACACACCCCCAACAAGGGACAACCTATTCTTAATCGACGCGGTGAAAAATACACAAATTTGATGTTGAACATAGGTATCTAAATGGCGGGGCATGTTGGGCCTTAAGAATGCGTTTTGATGCAGTCATCCTCATAAAATCGGGGATTTGGAAAGGTCATGCTTAGGGATTTATGTAGGGGGTGATGAAAAGGTGTTCACGGATGTGGATTGATATAGTTTACAAGCCTATTAACAAGATGTGAAAAAATGGCCTATAACAACGATAAATCACAAGACGTAGAAACATCCTTATGATAACAACCCGGTAAACGAGTGTTAGGGCACTTGCTAGGTTGTGGCTTGACTCACGGGGTGTTGGGGCATCTTTTGGTGTAGTAGGTCATTAGGGTATAGTAGCATCCTACGAGTTATATTTTGTGAATTAGGGGAGTTGATACATTCCTCAATTGTAGCTAAAATATTTATGTAACAAATTTTATTTTAACATGGAGAAGCCAATTTCTAAAGAATAATTCAATGGTTTTTGACCCGAGAGGGTGTTCACCTAAAAATCTCGGTGTCCATTGTTTTATATTTCTACATTGTTGTATGGTGTTTTACATTGTTGATTATTCTTTATGATTATACGAAGAAGAACGGTAATACTAACTAAAGGTTAACTAATGCTCGAAAAATTTTAAAAAAAAGTGTTAATTGCAAAGAAATATTGATTCACCCCCTCTTAGTATTTCCAACATATGGAACGGGTGATTGACTAAAAGAAAATTTTGGTTCGGCTCAATGTATGGTCAAGTGGTACATGGAAGTCTGCGAATTGGTTGTATTTTGCATAAGTTAATAATATTTGTTTTCTATTGTGACTTATGAGCATTTTTACTTGTAATTATGTGGCTTTGATGGTTGTTCTATCGCGGTTAATATTAAGTTTATATGTTGGTTATAAGAATGATTCTATAATATGGCTACTGCTCCCCATGGATCTTATTCATGGCAAGTAAATTAATGAATGTTTGATGAATGCATGGGCTAACAAGTGTTGTTGAAGCTACTTGAGATGAAATTAGACCTTCTCGGTGATTTCTAGCTAAAGTAAGAATATACACTCGGATATGCATTCATGACTTGTAGATTACATGTTTACCATATGTTTGGAAAAAAAAGAGAAATTTGTGTGTTACGGAAGTCTAGGTGAGTTCTAACTTCAATTTTGAATGATTAGCATTTTTATTATGGGAAATGTGATTAAGGAAAGTTATAAGTTCTAGGAAGTGGTTTGGAAGTTAGCCTAGAAAGGTGGATCGAGATGCAGGACCGCATGGTCGGAACTAGAGATTTGGGGGCATAACCGCATGGGGAAAGTCTTGTGAGTGCGATTGGAGGCTCACAATTGCATGCGAGCCGATTTCGAGGGTGTGGTTATAGGTCTAGGTCGATGAAACAAGGTTCCGGTTCAAGGATTGAACACCCGGGGTGTTTCTTCATATATAGGTGATCCAAAGTCCATGTAAGATGCAAGTTTATGGTCGGTTGTAGACCTCACTTCCTTAACGAACTAGGAGGTTGGGTTATGTCATAGTGGCGCTCTACTTAAAAATTTACCTAGAGAGATTTTAAAGTGGTTAAATGTGGGGTGGTTTGTTACACAAATCTTGCAACCTTTAAAACCATCTTTAAAGCCAATAAAAAGTTGCACCTTTAATTTACTATCCAACTTGGTTCTTTTTTCCCGTGGAACATGTACATATGCATTGCGGCCAAACACCTTGGGATGTGAAAGAGATGGTTTCTTACCCGGTTTATACTTGATGTGGAGTCTTATCCTCCAATGTTGAATAAGGTGACATGTTAAATATGTAACATGTGATATTCAATTCTCTGCCCATAATTCATGCCTTGGTCTAATGTCGCTACGCTTATTCTTCCTTCCTTTTCCACTTGATTTCCTATTCATCATTTCTACAACTCCAATTTATTTATGTGTGTATGGAGTAGTCTTGTACCATGCTATACCACACTTCTTTCAAAACTCTTTGAATTCCTTCTTACGAGAACTCTCCACTATTATACGTAACAACCTTTGGTAAAAATCCATAGCAAAAAAACATATAAGACCACGGTGAATGGGACATTTATTTAGCTAAATGTTGGGAAAAACATCCTAGTGATGTTCATTTTGGTTCTTATGGCTAAAAGAAATTGGAAAAGGCTTTAGAAAGGAAAAGTGGCATTTTATTGTTTTATTTATGAAAATAATGGAAAATAGGAGAAAAGGAAGGTGCAAGGTCGGGAGGTTGCATGTGAGGGAGGAAAATTAAGGAAAATAATGGAAAATGAAGAAATAAAGGCCTTATAATAAAAGGCTTATGAGGATTAGTGGGTAAGATTTTGAGTGGAGTTCGGTTTTAGACTCTCATTATTCTATCTCTCTCATACTCTTGGATACTTAGAGAGTTTCTTGGAGCACTCTCAAAGAGTGTGGATACTTGGTGATTTTGGAGCAATAAGAAGAAAAGAAAGCAAAGCGCAAGCGAACATTTGGGATTAGAGCTACAACGAGATTTGATTGCAAGCATCGAGTTGCATGTATGTTTTCTTCACTACTTTTGGCATGCATCGGTATGCATGTGGATTTTTCTAGCCTTGCCATTTCCTGGATAGCCGTGGTATTATGAGGTTATTTCCATTGATTATTTTCTAGATATTTCTCATGATTCATTTAGTTGTGGGTCGAATTCTTGGATTTCTGGAAGCCTTGGTTGGAAAAAATTCTCTGGAAGCCATTTGTAATAGTTGGGGTTGAGTTACTAGTCCTGGAATCCCTAGTTGGAACAAATACTGCGAAGCCCTAGAAAAACTTAAATAGAGATCAATTTGTGATTGTTAGTAGTTTCCAATGCTGAGGTGGAATCAGTTTTGGGGACTGAGATGGTTTGGTCTTTGGAGCCACTGGTTTGGTGTTTATTGATGTGTTTGATAAAGTCCCACGTTAATTCTTGGAATATGGCACAAGGGTGATTGGCTCAAGTATGAGACTTGACACGCTAAATACGTAATTAAGTGGATCATTAGAAGTCATCTCTATTTGGTTTTTACATTCAAAAATTAGAGCTCATTCATTTGGTATTTGGTATGCAAATGTCTTGGTTGTGCGTGTATTTCATTGATGTTATATCCATGGTATTTTTTGTTGTTATTATGCTAGCTATAAGCATGTATATTATCCTGCTTCATTGATGTATGGCTCTATCTATTGTTTTCCTAGGAAATTAACACACGATGTATATATCGTAAATATACTTTATTGCTTCGCTTATGATGTGAAACAATGATTCTTATATATTCTCAAATTTGTAGGAGACCCCCATGTTTAATTATGTTGTTTACACCTATAGATGCAATTTTGTGACATGTTTAACAAAATTCATGTCATGGGTCGGTGGGGTCCGGATGATTTCTAATTAGGTGATTGCTTCCATGCCTTTTTTTTTTTTTAATGTTATTATCCTCTCACGAAGTTATGGTAAGTTCTAGGTAAGGCCAGGTCTCGGGGGCTAAAAATGTGGCACAAATCTCGGAGGCACAAGAAAAAAAATGAGCATTTGGGTCCCTAGGCTACCTTTCCAGAGCCTCCTAGTGGATATAGGTTACTATCAACTCCATTTCCCTTATATTCCCACAACTAAGGCTCAAAAGGGTTAAAAATAGTTCCCCTCAAGGAACAAGACCTAGAAGGTTGGGTTACACTCCTAGGATGTCGGTAGTACGGAGTGTAAGATTTTTTTCATGTTCATCGGTTCCACTTCCTCGTCATCTAGAGTTTAATCTCATATTAGTAGCCTCTCATCACATGTTTACCCCCGGTTGACGGTTACTTGGTACGTATGGGAAGAGGGTGTTACATAGTGGTATCGGAAGCATGGTTCAACACTTGGACTCGATGGGTGTGAAAAATTTGAATAGCTTTATTCGGTATTCACCGGGTGTATACGATCACACTAGCTGGGCTTCTGTACAATACATAACCTCTTCTACTATTGATCATCAATTTTAGGAAATATAAACAATCGCATGTGCACATTAAAACCATAAACAATCACACATGTAACCACAGTGTTGTAAGGAAAGCTTAAGGCGAAAACCCCCAACTATACGCTACATATTGATAGAGATCATGTAACAATCATTGTACAAAATCTCCACAGCTCTTAGGCACGTCTCCAATTGTTACACACTACAAACTCAAATCATACAAAACACATGCTCCAATACTGTCACATTGCTTTGCCTCTCTTTGCGCAATCAGCTATGGATAATACCAAGATCCGGGTTTGAATCCCTGGTATTACCTTTACTTAATCCTTATTGGCATGTCATCAATGTGGCTGGTGTAAACTCATGCACCAATATAGTCACAATGATAGTCCCTTGCTCTTTCACCTACTCCCAGCACAATTACTCCTTCGAAGCCTTGTCTGTGCCAACTGCCGGTTATCGATGTATTCTATAGTTGATTTATGAGTTAATAATTAGTGATTAATTATGAAACTAATTCACTATCTCACTAATTGTATCAATCGATTAGACTAGATACAACTAGCTCAACAAATTTAATGAACATAATTCCATTACGCTTGTCATCGGCTCCACCAAACTGCGTCACATGAGTTCTAACTAAAGTCAACCATGCAATAGCTCCACTAAACCCTAGGAATAACGTATTCAGCACGTAAATTTTGCATGTGCCACATCAGTGACTCGAAGACTGATGCTCCAAGAAGATGAATGTCATTTTAGAGTCCAAATATTATTAAGAGCTAATAATATTCGACATATCTATTTTTAATTGACGATCTAAAAATAGATTAAAGTTGATATGTCTAAAAATAGAAGTCCATCTGGCCCCCATTTGACAGCCATCCATAAATAGCACCTGCAACTCATAGAACATGATCCGCATATGTGTCTAAAAATAGACTTTGCGCCAAAAATAGCTGCCGGAGCCCCTTATTGAAGGCGACTTCTTTCCACTAAGCTCATCATCATGTTGCAATCTCAACACTCCTCTCAGCAAGATAAGGATTATACGCGACCCCTATCCTTGCCTACGTAGTGACCGAATTTTCTCACGAGTGAGCGCCTTCGTCGGGAATATCGGCATCACGATTCTCATTAGGAATGTATGAAAGTAACATGATCCTCCATTGCACACAATCTACGATATGATGATCTTGGATGTCAATGTGTTTAGATCTATCATGAAATATTTTGGATTAGCAGAGAGTTTGATGCAACTACGATTATCACAATAAGTCACGGTAGGCTCTAAGTGTGAACCGAAAAACTCGACCGGGATCTTCCTCATCCATATAGCCTGGCATGCGGCTAGAATTTCTGCACCATGTCTCGACCTGCGCTGAGCTGGGTGCCCACCGGATCTCTTCTTCACCTTGTACCCGAGCGTTGTCAGCCGTCTGAAAATCCCCTCCATATGTGCACTTTACGTCGGGTTGGGCTCCCTACCCAATGCACGTAGTGAAGCCACACGGCTTCACCTCATCCGGCCCCGTACGTACCACAATCCATATCCCGATGTGCCTACGAGATAACGCAATACATGCTTGCACCTTGCCTTCCGGAAGAGCTTGGTAGGCTTAACCATAGCTTGTGAAAGCTAGTTAAGCACGCACGCATATATCGAGTCCTTGTATTGACCCGTTCCCCTTAAGCAACCCCACTGCTTGTCGATAAACGGTGGCATCCACTACCTATCTTTGGTAACGTCCTCCACCTCCAACCACCGGGAAGGAGTATGTGACTGAGTCATGCATGTTTAACCCTCATTCATCTCCCGAACATACTTACCACGAGAAACAAACGGTCATCAACTATGTTGCCAAATTTCCAATCCTAGGAAATAATGAAGAGGCCCAAATCCTTCATCTCAAAAATCTTTTGCAAGATCCTCCTTGCATGAGAGTATCAACGACTCATCACTGTCAAAATCAAATCATCTACATAAAGTACAATGATCGTGACTTACCCTCCACCACAATTTGGTATAGGTTCGGATCCGCCTCACTCTTCAGGAAATCCGATTCGGTGAAATGCTTCTCTGTCTCATGTGTACCAAGCATGAGGTGCTTGTTCCAACCCATACAACGCTCTCTTCGGGCACCGCATGCGAATCGTGGCAGAAGATCTCGGGAAACCTTCGGGCTGCTCTATTTTACACCTCCTCCTCGATGACTGCGGTGAGGAACGCGGTCTTCACATCCATCGATGAATGTACACCCCATACGCGGCGGGAAAGCTAGGATCATGCGTGTGGAAGAATACCTTGCGACGAGTGCCAAAGGTCTCCTCATAATCGATCCCCTCTGTCTATGAAAAGCCTCGAGAGACGATAAATCTTACCTTGTACTTCTCCACACTCCCCGTCATTGCATGCTTCACTTTCGGCAGATCCCATCTCAAATCCTGCCCCGATTTCCCCCTGCGGCCTTGGGACAATCTCCCATGCAGCATTTACGACAATCGAATAATACTCTTCCACCATGGCATCTGCCAGCGTCGGGATCCACCACGAAGCTTCCTTGAAAGAGGATGGCTGCGCTCCGTACACTTGCTCACGGACCCGCCTCCATTATGCCGGTCGAGGGTGAGCGCTGCGCACGCGTGCGTAGGTGCTCTGCAGCCTTCTGCGCATCTTGACCCAATCACTTGAAAGCACGTAGTGCGCCCCAGCCCTCGGTGGTTGGCGTTGCACAGTGGTCTCTTCCACTCCATGAACCTCCTCTTGCAGCTGATCCATCCGAGGCTCATCCTTCAGGAACTAACTCGGCTCCTCCTGCGCATGCAAGTGTAGCTCCCTCTCAAGCGAACACTTCATGGCTTTCTCCATACGAAATTTGATATCCCGTCGCACAACGGTCTTGCGGCGCTCTCGAAAAATACACGATAGTTGTGGGGCGTATCGATGTACCCCACAAATATCCCAACCTCGCGGTCGGCTCCGGCTTCTTCTGGCATCCTTCGTCACATGAATGTAAACGGGTAGACAAAAATCCTCAAATGGGAAATATCGGAGCTCTTACCGGAAAACGCCTCCTCGGGTGTACTCATGCCAAGTATCCTGGCGGGGACAACGGTTGCACATATGCGCGGTATTGCATGCCTCGCCCACAGTGAATGGGTAGGCCACGATCATGCAACATCGCCGTGCGGCACCCACACGATCGTTGTTCTTCCGCTCGGCAACCCGCCTGGCACACATTGGGTTATGAGGTGCTATGAGCTCTCTTCAAATTCCTTACGCGGCACATAAAAGTCCTTGAATTTGCCGGAGATGGTCACCACCATTGTCGCTCTAGGCCTTTTCTTCCCGATTCTTTCTCAACCGGCGCCTTGAACTCATAGAACTTTGAGTATGTCTCGCTCTTCTTACGTATGAAGAAGATCCAACACTCGAGAAAAATCATCAACAAAGATCACATAGTACGTAGCTGTTTGTCGAAGCTGCGAAGGTCCACACACGTACGTGTGAATTCTCGAAGTTGTCGTGGCGCGACTATCCTTCTCGTGAAAGGTGGCTTTCACAAATTTTCCCAAGGTACACCCTTGCACTAATATGACTGCTTTTAAAGTACCTTTAGGAAGCCTAGTAGAAATGCGCGGTATCTTCAAAGCTCCATGGTGAAGGTGGCCCAATCTCCCGGTGCCACAACTCGCCATCATCCCGACTCACCACTCCTTACGCAGCACGCCATTCTTTGACAGCAGCCATCTACCTACAATTGATAAAGGTTCTTAATTCGAACCCCTATCCTCACGAGGTCTCACCGGTTGCCTTCTTTGTGGAGGAAAGCCTTTCCTTCGCTAAAGACAACATCATATCCCTTGTCTTCTAACATCGCCACGGAGATAGATTCTTCTTCAATCTTGGAACATGCATCACTTCCTTCAATGCGAAGGGTTTACCCAAACTCCCTCTCAAAGTAAATGGTACCAATACCGGTCGCAACATGTCTATCATCATCACCCATCTCGATGTGCACTCCAAGATCTTTCTCATCCCGATCGGTAAAAAAATCTCGATCTCTTTGTCATGTGAAAAGACGCACCAGCATCCGGGAAACCACACGGTCCCACCATAATTGAGACCAAGCATGCGATCGGTGAAAAATCTGACTCTAAGCTGAGGCTAAGGCCTCTCCGAGCATGGTCAGCTGACTGCTTATTTTCTTGTTCTGTGGACAATTAGTAGCGTAATAAAGTGTCGGTGACGATCAGAAAGCACTTCACCTTGGACATGTCTTGCTTCTTGCCTTTTACGCCTTAGGAATCGAAGCTTTCTTGCTCTTCCCCTTCTTTGCTTTGGCAGCCAAAGAGAAATTCTCTTCATCGAGTTCTTTGATGACGATCGAGTCCACTGGTATACGCCTTATCTCCTCTTGCACAAAGATCGGAAGCCAAAGTAGCTCCCATCTTGGAAATTTCTCCCGGAGCCATTGACGAGTCTGATAGGAATGCCAACTCTTTGGAAGCCCAAGGAGAGCCAAGCTCGCCAATTCCTCATCATCTACGGTCACCCACACTTCCCGAAGCTCATCCACCCGCATTGGGTGAACTTCGTGAGGTACTTGGGCATCACATCGCCTTTCTCCATCTTTATGTTTACGAGTTTATCCCTTGAGTGCCAACTTCCTGCGAGTCGCTCTTGCTTTGGAATAAATGCATCAAGGCTTTCCACATCAAATATGGAGAAGCCTTACCATGCGGAGTTGGACACTATGTGATCCTTCACGCCCTCAACAAAATCCTTCGACACTTTGTTGTCTTCTTTTTTCAAGCCTCAATTACGGCGGCATCGCTAGAAGTAGGCTTTGGGACTTCTGCATCTATGAACTCCTTCGGCCATTGTCATCTAACACCACCTCCCATCCATTGTCCTTCCATGCAATATAATTCGAGCTTCCCTCAAGGGCATACTCCAATTGCAATGCGATTTGAAATACATCTCAACTTCGACACCAAGAAAACCTGCTTTGCAAATTCGAATTCCACCGGCTAAAACTCCAACGCTTCAATGTTACGCGATTGCTCTAATGATCAATATCGATACCATGTAGAAAATTCGAATAAGCTGATAAATTATTCACCAAGATTATCCTGATCACACACTATTTGAGCTTCATGCATAATACATAACCTCTTCTACTATTGATCATCAATTTGCGGAAATATAAACAATCGCATGCGCTACGTTAAAACCATAAACAATCACACATATAAACCATGATATTTATGGGAAAGCTTAAAGATGAAAATCCCCAACTATCTGTATATTATAATGATAGATATCATGTAACAATCATTGTAAAAACTCCTCACAAGCTCTTAGTACAATCTCATTCTTCACACACTACACAAGCTCGGATCATACAAAACACATGCTCCATTACGCTCCCACACAATTGCTTTGCCTCTCTTGCGCAATCCAATATGGATAATACCAAGATCCGAGTTTGAATCCCACTAGTATGCAACGATCCTCATTAGCATCTCCATCAATGTGTGGTGAAAACTCATGCACCAATATAGTCACAGCGGTAGTCACACTTGCTCTTTCACCTACCTCTTCTTGGTCTCCCTTCAGAAACTTTCCATATAACTATGATTAATGATGTATTCTTTAGTTGATTTATGAGTTAATAATTAGTGAATTAATTAATAATTAATTCACACCACTCTCACTAATTGTATCAATCGATTGAATGACTACAGATACAACTAGCTCAACTAAGACAAAGCGGAACATAACTCCATTAAGCACATCTCATCAACTCCACCAAACTCTTGTCACATGAGTTCTAACTAAATTCAACCATCTGATAGCTCCACTAAACCCTAGGAATAGCATAATTCCCTTCTGTCCAGCTACATGTGCCACATGCGTGACTCGGGCGAAGTGCTCCAAGAGGATAAGATAATGTTTGAAGTCCAAATATTGACTAGAGCTAATAATAGTCGACATATACATTTTTAGGCGGCAATGCAAATAGATTCCGCCAAATGTCTAAAAATAGAAGTCCATCTATTTTTTTCCGACATGGCCAACCATCCATAAATAACACCCTTCAAGTCATAGAACATGATCCATATGTCTAAAAATAGACTTTGCGCCAAAAAATAGCTTTGCGGGCCCACTTAGTGAAGGCGACTTCTTTCCACTAATCTCATCATCTTGTTGCAATCTCAACAATAGGCGATTAGTATTGTACATTTTATGTTGATTTCATATGTGTTTAGTATGCTTCAAGTGTATATGTGGTTGTTACATCCGTGTTGTGTTGGACATGGTGGCGATGGTGTCACCATGGAAGTGCGATGGTGTTGTTGTAAACATGTGTCATGAGTGTATATTTGTATGTGTTTTTCACACTTATGTATTGTTTGTGTATGCTTGCTTACAGTCACTACATGTTCCATGCATTTCTTGTTTATGCTTGGTTACATGATGCACATGCTTGGGTGTTGTCTATGCATGCTTGGGTACATGACGTTACATGTCGTACATGCATTAGTTGTTCATGTTTGGTCAAATATTGATTACGCTTATGTATTGTCCATGTAAGTTGGCATTGTATATGTTGTCATGCATCGTGAGGTCATTGCATGAAATTAGGTCATCATGATAGAGTATTGGTATGTTATGATGCTAATGGGTTGGCTAAGATAGAGTAGGAGATGTAGATCATTAGAGTGAAGTTGCGGCATTGGACCTCGAGGAAAGAGCGGATAGTCATACAAGTTTGCATGCTTGGCATCTTCGGTATGTGATTCATGGTTGTTGTAAGCATTAGGGTTACTTATATTATTGTCATTCTATTATTATCATGGTTATATATGTGATAAATGTTATTTGATCAGTGTATTAATATGCATTATGGTTATGAGTATTCCTTTCATTCTATTGATGTTATGGTTACATATATTATAGATGCTAATTGTGGTGTGGTTATATGTACATGTGTCGGGAAATTCATGAATGATAGCAACACATTGCTATTGTTTTTTATGTTAGATAACTTATATCTTTGTTGACGAGGATGTTATGGGTTAACTTGGTGTTATATGTATCATATTGGTGGATTGTCTATGCGGATAGTTGGGGTTATTACACTCATGTATGAGTCGATATATTTGTAATATTGTGTTGTAATAATCTAGACTAGCGTATAGATGTAATTGGTATGCATGAATGACAATTGTTTATGAACTCGTGAGGTGAACATGTTAGCTAGATATTGTTATGGATATCAAGACCTTATTTCATTTTGAGTTGATGTATTGTGAATTTATATTGTGCTAACCTAGATTGATTGTGTGACAAAGATAGCCTCCCCTATGATACATAAAGGTATGAGGTTTCTTATGTTGTGTACTTGATGCTTGATTGTTTGATTATTCCATCTATACGAGTGTTGATTGTTTGGTGTCCATTATGTCATCTAGTTGATTTATCTAACATGATATGTTTATAGTTGTTTAAATTTTTGATGAATCGTATGATATATGAGTATGTGTTTGTAATATTGCATGAATATGGTTGTAATAACACATATGCGTTGAGGCTGATATGTACTTGAGTGTAAGTAGGTGATAGTTGCACCATTATGTATTATGACCGATGAATGGGAGTTGATTTTTTATTATGACATGGTTGTTATTATTGGTAAAAGTTGATTTGAAATGATAGATATGTTGTCTTGATGTTGATACATATAGGTGAAATGTGTGTGTGCTTGGCACAACAAGGTAAGATAACTAGTGTATTGTTATGCCTTTTTATGCCATGACGGTTATGTGTTTATGGAGGTATGATGCGGGCATTGCATGGAAAGATAGATTTCCATGAAATCTTGAATAAGGCTTGGGATGTGTATTCCTTTGGAAGTATTGGGAGCTTGATGGGTTGATTCATTGTGGTTGTTTGCTAGTCTTGTGATTCGGTTTTTTATTTGTTTGCGCTTGATTTTTGGCCTTGATTGCGTTTAGTGTATGGCCATGCCACTTTTTGCGGTATCGCATTGCTTTTGGTATTTTCATGATTTTCTTCTCATTTTGTTTCTTGATTCTTGTGTTTTATGTTTGAGAGTTTTGGTATTTTGTTGGGAAAGATGAAAGTTAATGAAGCCTACAATGCATGAGTAAGCACGGCGGAAAGGTAATAATATGATAGCCGGTTGGGCTAGTTGGGTCCATTGAGGTAAATGTTCAATGGAAGAACAATCATGACCAAGCTAACATAAAAAAGGTAAGTGAATGGATCAGAGGTGTTAGATTCCTTGGCTATGTTGGGAACTATTGTTCTCAATATTGTGCATATTGTGCATGGATAAAAATTTTATCTCAAATTAGACCTTATGATATATGTTAATTATGTTTTGATCATGATTATGTTGATGTTTATATATGTATACATGTATGTATGTATGTATGCATTATCTAATAGGGTTTTCATGGATCATGATTGTTTTAATGCTAATGTTTATATGCATATATATGTGTATGTATGTCGTTGTCTAACATAGTCATGATTGTTTTATGCTAATGATTATATATATGTATATATGTATGTATCTATGCCATTTTCTTACAAGGTTGTCAAGGATCATTCTTGTAGAGGAATGCTTACTTATGTAGGTGAATGGCATGAAGAGGTTCTTGGAATTATGAGGAATAAAGTGGGAAGAGTAGCTGCGACATATCTATGAGTCGGTATCCTTGGGGACATGAATTCATATTATATTCTTGTACTATGCCTATGTTTATGTTATGGGCGGGGATATGCTAAAGGATACATGAGTGGAATGGCAGTATGTTTTGCAGCATGCTGGGACAAGCATGGATAAGACACTAAGAGAAGCAAGGTTTCTTATGGGTTCGGTGTGTGGTCTATGGATGTGTGGTACTATAGTTGTTTATATTTTTTTCATGTTGCACATTCGGTGATTGTACCTATGGTGATGTGTACATGTAACATATGTAGTATTGTGTACATGTGATGTTGCATACTGTTGCTTATTTATGGTTTTGTGTGTATATTTCATATGTAGTGCTAGGTATAGATGGTCTTATGCATGTTGGATATGCGGTGTTGTGTACATATTGTCTTGTGTTCATGTTGGATATGCGGTGTTTTGTGCATAATTATTTGTGCGCATGTTGGATATGTGGTGTTGTGTACATATGGTGCTATGTACATATGGTGTTGTGTGCGTGATGTACATTTGGTGCTATGGGCATGGTTGTACATGTCGTGTTGTGCATGTGGTGTTGTGTACATGTTGTACAAGTGGTGTTGCGTGCAGTGCTTGTGTACATGTCGTGCATGTAGCGTTGTGTACATGTGGTGTCGGGTACATGTTGTGCACATGTGGTGTTGTGTACATGGGGTATTGTGTACACATTGTAAAATGGTGTGGTGTACATTTGGCATTGTGTACACGTTATGAAAATGGTCTCGTGTACATGTGATGTTGTACACACATTGTGCGGGTTGTGTGTACATATGGTATTGTGTACATGTTATGCATATGGTATTTGGTATACATGGGGTATTGTGTAAATGTTTGTAACCATTGGCTTAATTGTTAAGCTGTTGGTTAAATTTATTTGTTAAGACTTTAAAACATTTCTTGTTATTATGTTGAAATAAAACATTATAAACGAGAAATTAAATTTGGATTAATTAAAATGGTTATGAATTGGTTTTCATAGAGTGAAAGACTAATGGTAAAAGGATTTTTTATTCCAACTAAGTAGTTGAATGAAAACGATTTTGGAGTCGATTCTCTTCCTCTGTGGATAAAAACAACATCCCTGTGAGGAAGAGGGTTACGATTCTGTGCTAAGAAGTGAGGAAGGAGAGAGAGTTTTATTGTTTCTAGAGATGGTAGAACTAGTGGAAACAACTCGCGATTAACCTCCACTTTAAAATTTTAGTTGAAGGAATCCCGAATCCCTTACGCACAACTATTTTCTATCTATATTGCTCGGGGAGTTGGAGCACGGGGGTGGGGGGTTGAGGACATAATCGCCTCATCCATTGTAGGGACAACCACGATCGATCACATATAAGTGCATTCTACTTCTATTCGAGAAATAATAAAGTTACGGTTAATTATTTTGAATATATTTATGATTAAAGGATGCAGTTGGTGTCTTGTGAGAAAAGACAAAAAAATAGTAGATTATTCTTGTTATTGGAAATAGTAGGAATTTTGGAATTTATTTAGAACAACTAGAAAGTATAAGCAAATTTATAGTTGGAAACGGAAGAGATTATTGTGTAAAAATTGTTAAGTTGGTTATTATGTTTACAACTATACATGAACTATCGGTCGGTTTGGTCGACACCTATAACTATATTTATAGACAAAATCAAAGTAATAGAAAGAGAAAATCCATGAAGCTCGAATAGACTATAAGACATAAATTACGACGGAGACAAAGGTAACTGAGATATAACGGTCCATACATCATTATATACTTTAAAGAAAATAGACATTACATTTTCCAAGATGCAAATACAATTATAAAACTATTTTTTAGAAACCAAAAGTGGAAATTTTGCTAAGAACGATAAATAGTGGAAAAACAACTAGATAAATAGAAATCTACTATAGAAAAGCTACACTATTAACAAAGATACTTTTGTATATAAATTGTCAACGGAAAATTTGTTCATACGGTTTTCGTGCTTAATCAAGAAAACAAAATTGTTAATATGAAATACGAGGAAACCTACTCACAGAATATAAAACAATACCAAAATCTTCATTCACAATTTCTTTGCTCAACACTATTAAACCAATGCATAGATAGGTGGACAAGCCACATAGTAATTTACATTGAAGACGAGAGAAATAAAACCCTATAAAAAATTACGAAAACAATGGTTCAAATTATATAAGTTGTGTGCTATGCAAGACCACGAAACTCGACGGTACTAACCTTTGTAAAGACCTAACCTTTGACGGGGTGGTTTTTACGAACCATATTCATAATAATGTACCTATGTAAGAAGAAATGAAGTTTTATTAGCGGTGGTACAAGAAACCTTACCCTCAGTGATTTATTTTAAGAATAATTTCCTGTAATCCAAGTAAAATATGTTAAGCAATGATTGTCCTTAGAAATAACTAACGAGGAAAACCTTAGAGCATAAATGGTTTTCATTTATAACTTACCTCTTTTCACTCTTATTAACATAGTTGGGGTCGAGCCGACTACGAGGGTACCATATGATCTATGGGTGAATAACATAGAAAGGAAGGAAAGACGTAGGAGAAAAATTCAAAGAAAATAAAACGCTAATAAATGGGGGAAAGCGGAGTTTACCTTCGGTTAACCCTCCATAGCGATGAGTTTCAGGCGAAAATGTGGAAAGCTGGACTGACAAGAGTTGAGATTAATCAACGATATCCCAGAGATAATACCTCACAACGGAGAATGGAGTTGGTGGTAGTCTTAGGAAATTAGAAAATAAGACAAGGTATTAACCTTGCGGAAAAACCATAAGGGAAAAACCATTCATGTACGAGAAAAAATGTAAATGCTCAAGACGCTGAAAATAGAGATTCGCTTACAATTCGGGGTGCTTGGAACTATTTCTTAAGCATGTTCCCAGTGGAAAGCATCATGGTGGAGAAAGGCATTACGAATTGAGCGACAAACAATGAAAATTCTAAATACTTCTTGTCTTTCTTGTTGAGGTTCTTGCTCGGAGGCGGTGATAGAATGTTTGGAATGCGAAAAGGAAAAGCGATTAATGTGGGGAGGTCAACCTCGAGTCCTAGATTTCTCCATCACCATTAGATCTGGGTTGTCCCGGATCAACGGTTTAAATCCAACATGTTGTACACTTGAATACTAACCATTAAGTGGAAAACATCTTTGAGCACCACAATTGTACCATAACATCAATTAAACCATTTGTCTTTGGTGTATTAAAAAAAAAAAAAAACAATATCTGATTTCTAGATGAGCCATAAATGCAAAAGAATTCACATCCATGATCTTCAATGGCGGATAGGTGTTATGCATCGGGTAATGGATCAAATCAAAATCCTAAGTAAAGATTATATGTGGAGTAATGTAACAAAAAAAAACATATGTTTATTATATATATTCCGTTTCACGAAAATTAGAGAAATATCAAAGATAGAATATAAAGTTACAATTTTCAAAGTTTTAAGTTGTGTTGGATAGTTAAATGATCGTATTAACATTTTTATTGAAATTACAATCATGTGGTAGGAGATGATTTTTTTTTTTACTGATGATAGTAATGGACGTTACAAAGCGGTATCAAAGCATCGTTGTAACGTTGGGACCCTATGGGTTCGCTAAAAGGATTTTCAAGTTGTGTACTAATGATGCCCTGAGAGAAGAGAATTATAACAAGAGACAATATGAGATGGGGCCAAACTCGGCGGCCACTTTAGAACACATGGGAATTACAACCCCAGCCAGAAGTTAACCCAAAGATGTGGAGGTGCAAGGCGAGTGTGGATCAACACCCGGCAAACGAAGTAGATTGTTGGAGAACAGTGCATCGAGCCCACGTGCAGCAACTACAGTGCATAAGACACAAGAGGAGATGGAGAGGGTGTGAAACGATAATGTATGCGTTTGATGCAAGAACGGAGAGGATATTAAAAAGCCTCTCGGACAAATAGAATCAAGGTAATGAAATGACAAACAGCGATAGGGAGTTTTAGGTGTTGACGGGAAAATATGTCCGATAGCAGTATGGGATCTCCCAGGTAGAAAGTCCCAATTAGACTTTGAACCGTTTTAGATGGGGATCCGTCAGGAAGGTACAGATCGGCTACCACTTACAAACGACTATCTCTTCGGTTTCGATCAACGATTGAGCGCAAACATACACTTATTAACACGATATAGAATACATGGTGATGAATAAAACGGAAGTATGACCTTGTGCACTTAGCAAGGTGATAGACAAAATGCACAAACTCGGGAAATGTTGTTAGCAACACATCTATGAGGTATGCATGCAGATAATCATCCACCAAAGAAACAATCCTTTGTGGTAAGAAAATCCCTTAACTTTCCGAAGGTAAGCAGAGATCTTAATAAAATAGTTCATTAACATTCATCGTAGGCAAAATAATAACTTGAGCATCATCAACACAATCACAGAGATAACCTGGTGCATAAATGACACTATTAATAACACGGATTCATTAATCGAACACGAAGCTATATGCGAGAATACACACAATGTTGTCACGGCTCAACACATCATCCAATCGAAAGGGGTTTTAACATGTATTATATTTCATATCAAGAGTATGCTTCTTGACTACAATGCAATAATCCTTGATCCACAAAAAGAACGACCTTTTTCAATGCTTCCCCTTTGAGGTATTTATAGATTCAAAAACGCACTTATGGCCTTCGACGGTTCGACTTCCCGACGGTTCAACTTCTGTTAGTAACAATTGCGACCCTGGGCTTTGGTCGCAAATGCGACTTGCGACACAGTCGCAAATGCGACTGCGACACAGTCGCAAATGAGTTTGCGACACGGTCGCAAGTGTGACAGCGACACGGTGTTTGCACTTATGAGAAGGTGGTCGCGCGATCGTGGTTCCGGAGCGTGCCGACTTTCCTTTTGCCTTTGGTAAGTCTTTCCAAGTTTGGTAATGCGGGTTATCGGAGCGACGAAGGCTTTCCTCTTTATCCGGTGCTCACATTCTAGAGCATTCGGCACGAGAGTCTCCTTCTTCGGGAGATCATCATTGAGAGAGAAGCGAGCTTGGTGTCGAGTACCTTTGAGGTGACAAACGGCCAGGTTCAGATTTCCTTGTGATACTTCGAATTAAATTACGCGGCGGCTTGCCCTTCTTGGAGACACGGAAAGCTTCGAATTTCTTGCTCTGCAGTCTTGACCCTTAGTTTCATTTAGTGCCCCTAATGATGGAATATGATGAAGGGCATTCATGGGTGAAGTCTGCTTGATTGGGTGATTATACGCGAGACACTACTTTGTGTCCCGGATCCTTGGACGACTTGTCCTCGGATTGCATACTCATCGAATGCACCTTGGCTTCTTGCGTATGACTCCACTCCTTCGAAGGCACGTGTTCTGGAGCTTGCGGATCTTGGGGCTGTCCAATTCATCATCTTGTCTAAAGTGTCAGAGGCTTCCTTGGTTATTCGTGTTTAAACGGTCTCTTCCCTTGCCTGCGCGATGGGGCCCTTGCGTTTGTTTCGGGGCGAACATTTTCTGTCGGTACACTTGCCTCATTGTCATCTCTAGCACATCACATTCCTTCTTGTTTGCCCGGTGGAACCTCATTCACCTGGCGGAGCTGCCTGGGCGGAGCATCTCATTCTCTAGCCTTGACTTCTCTGCTGCGCCGCTTTTAGCGAGTTCTGCCAAAGAAATAATCTCTCTTGCTCATCCTTGTGACATTTTCTTCGTGTTGCCGGCAAAAAGCGATTTTCTTTGACGCTATCATAGGATTTGTCCTTGTGTAAGGACAATATCTTTTCCGGTCGTGTGGAATGGCGGGATAGCGACGTCGAGATTTCCTCTTCTCTTGCGTATCTTGAAAGAGAATTGGTCGAAGGACAATACGAGTCGAGCTCGAAGACTTCTTCTTCTTGATCTCCCGAAGGAAAGTCATCAACATTAAGGTTACTTCCCGCCTTTTTCACGGGGATGTTCGGGGGAGATAGATCAATGTCATCTGTTGCTCGTCTTCATCTGCGTTTGACCCTTTTCCTTTTCCTTTTCTTTGGCGCTGCGCCGCCTTGTCATGCTCTTCCTTCTTGGCGGTGCCTTGCTGCCTCTTTTTCCTGTTCCTTGTTTCTATCTTCTTTGCGGCGGCTGTTACCCTTTCTTCGATGATCGACTTTATCGAGCTCTTCTTTCGGTGCGGGTCTGTAGCCGCTTGCGCCTCCTTTTCTGTCTTTCTTTCTCCTCCCTCTTTTTCCTTTTCGAATTCTGTTCGCGTCCTTCTTTCGTCTTTCTTCATCTTCCTTCCTCTTCTTTTCCTCTTCCAGTTTGGCACAGGAAGCACGCTTCACTGACGATCGCGGTGTCGAGGTTCTGCCGTGCTGTGTTCTTTTATCTTTGGAGGAAGAAGAAACTCCAATGTTACGGTGCTCGGTTCCCTCTCGGTCATGGTCGATTCAAGTGCGAGATGCCGGTTTGCGTTATACCAATTTCTTCTCTGTCCTCATAGGGCACTCGATGTGTTGATAACTCCATACGAAATTGGCCCTTTTGCAATGTTCGGGAACTATCTGTTGGATCGTAATTTCGGCGGTCAGTTTCGTCGATAGCTCTTCGCTTCTTCCCTTCACGCACGCCACTTCTGCGAGTCTTTGGCCGTATAGGAACCAATGGTGAGAGAGTGAAGCGGGCCAAGGTTTCTTCTCCCTTTAGCAGGACGTTAGAGAAACCCGAGGTCATGCGAAAAACACACCTCTTGCATAGTGCCTTGTCGGTAACAAACTTAGGAAGAGCGTGTGGTGGTTTAAACGCGTAGAATACTCGGATGATGGTGAATTCAGCGAATGGGAACCGATGTGCCACGGCTAGTGTTTCCATCGCTCGGCAGAACATGCGGGGGGCATCTTGACCAAATAATTTCCGTAGAGGGCGGGCATGAATATGTGAGAGATTTGTAGATGTCGGCTTATACCTAGATTTCTGAAACCACAGTGCACGGTGTATTGCACAGGTGCATTCGGGGTTCCAATTATGTGGCCATCCCTCAATATGCATGCAGGCACGGACGGCATCTAGTAGATACGAAGCCATGTAAGTTACGATGGCGCTCCCTCATACGGGGCTAAAGTCGAAGCCAAGTTTGTGTGCATGGAGCCCATTAATATTCATCGATTGAATCGAGTGCGAAGTGAGCACATTACGTGTTCTATGATGGTTGCTTATGTTCCATTGAAGGTGGTGGCGTACGCCGCCGTATATCCCCTGCACGGCATGGCGGCCACTAGCTTATAGACTTTCCTCAAGCGGCCACTTAGGGTACTCCTGGTCCTTTTTGATCTTGAATTTAATAAGCTCTTGCCCCACCATCTCCCGATCGTGTCAACCATTGGTACTTCATTTGTAGCAAACCATCTTGGGGTGAAGTTCACATACTGCTTTGGGTAGGGAATAGTAGACTTTGTGCTCTTGAACTTTCCAATGTTACGAAAGCTTTCTGCACTATCTCGGATTGCGAAGCTTTCGGATGCGTCTTACGCGCGGTCCGATCCGGCATTTCGGGGCATGGAAAGATGGCGAGGATGAGCCCCGACCGGTGTGTCTGGACTTTTGACTTTTAGATATATTTCACGGTCGGGAGATCTTACGGTAATTCCTCTCTTTGTCTGGAAAATTCATGGTATACTTCGTACCACACAGGAAGCTTTCCTCCTTTGCGAAGGTGCAAAAGGGTGTCTGTATATGGGCGGCGGAGATATTTGTATGTACGTGGGGTTTCTTCCTCCACCACCTGCTGCTTCTCCTTCGGGATACCGGGGGGCCATATCGCTAGAGTACGAGGGACGATGCGCCACACTCCCGAATTCACTGCTTGCATTTAGAACGAGAATCACGGGGTAAGAAAGACATGATGATAATGGCTAAAAAGTGCGAGCATGCAAACATAATTCTTGTCCTCTGCAGGGCTGGCGGTGCGCTGCGCAAAAGGGCTCACACTGCGACCTGCGACCTTGCGACTAGGTCGCGAGGTCGCGAGTCGGTGAGTGGGACACGCGACTGCGACCTCTGCGACCTTGCGACTAGGTCGCGAGGGGTCGCGGGTCGCCGTGCGCTTTTGCGACCTGCGACCTTGCGTAGGGTGGGTCGCCGAGTCGCCGTGTGCGTTTTGCGCGCGCGCGCGGCACAGCGGCTAAGTGTTTACAAATGAGACGGAAATTTCGGTGCGAAGGTCCAGGTACCATAATGCATGGCCATGAAGATTGGGCAAGGGAGTAGGCGACCTTGGGGTTTTGTGGGCAACACAAAGACGACGACAATGATCAAAGAAAAAACCCCATCCTTCTTAGCAAATAAATAGGACCGTGAGGAGGCTCAAAAAATGGCGGGAGATGTTTATGCGGGAAACGTAGGGAGAAAAACGGCAACTTACCGGAAGAAAAAAACGCCGATCGGCTTTGTCGAGCAAATCGCGGTTTTCGGCGGGGAAGTCTCGCTCCGGCCTAGCGACCCGACCTTATATAAAAAAGGTCGCACGTGTGGTTATTTAATGCGGTCGCAAGATGCAGGTTGCGACCTTGCGACCTCGCGACCTACGGGTCGCTGGGTCGCGGGTCGGCAGGTCGCTAAATTTCCTTAAAACTCCATTTCGCGACCTTGCGACCTTGCGACCCCGAGGTCGCTAGGTCGCTGGGTCATCGTGAGATATCCGACCCTGTGCGACACAATGTGACCTTGGGTCGCCGGGAGTCGCCTAGGTTACTGGGTCATAAATAAAGTATGTGCGACTTAGCGACTTGGTGCTAGAAACTTACTTGATCTCTTTTCCTTTTAGTTTTAAGGGGAGGCTCCAAAAATTTTGAAGTGTGTGTTATGATTTTATGTATTTTTGGAGGGTGTTGTGGGAGCCACAACAAATGGCGATTCTTGGATGAATTCGAGAATCTCTATTTGATGAAAAGTCAATGAGGAGGAGGAGGGTATCTAGTACTTGCTTGTGCTTTTTTACCTTAGAGTTTACACTTTCCTTCCTTTGTCACCTGTAGTCACTTTGTTCCTTTTGGCTTGTTGGGTGCGGATCAACCCGAATTTTAATTCTCCACGCCCCCGGGATCGAGAGGTTGGGGGAAGCCTTGGACAATGCGGTCCGTACGGTTATTTCGTCCTCATGGTGTTGCTCGGCGCCGGCGGGCCTCTCGGCTCGGCGGGGTCAACTGCCCTGAGGGGTCGTGAACGTTGCTCGGCGCGGCGAGCTGGTCGGTACCCGGCGGAGTCGTTACAACACCTCTACGCGGGAAGCCTTTCTCAAACCTTTACCCTTTATTCGTGTGCGATTGCACTTATTGAGAATTATTACTGTGGCACTTATTTAGATGGGCATATTTTGCCTGGGCGGTTGAGGGATCAGGCTTATTTTGCTTGCGGAGAGGTTGCCCCTGGTCTCATATGAGGACTCGGGTTTTTCCGGATGACTGCCAATTCTCTTAAGTTAACCTGTTCCCTCACGGTCCGGTTGCGTCTATGCAAGACCCTTTTCTACACCCACCCTTTAGGCTGCTAGGTGGTTCCTTATGCTCGATGACCACTGGTAGGCAGAGTGTATTATCCTTAGGTGCCCATTACAAGCGAGTTACGACTACCCGTGCTTTGCGGGAAAGGCCTTTCATCGGCATAGAACCTCTTGAGTGATGCGGTTGCGGCATTTTTGAACAAGGTAAGAGTCTTTTTTTTTTTTTTTTTTTTTTTTTTTTTTTTTTTTTTTTTTAGAAACGGCTTCTATGGTACGGGGGGGAAAACGGCCCTTTGAGGGCTATTCAAGTAAATAGTGTTTGAGATCATGCGCGTTTACCGGGAGGACCTCGACCTTACCTTCTAAAGTTTGCAATCGGAAAGTATGGGAACCTATCTTTTCTTTAACTTTGAAAGGGACCTATCCATAGTGCTTGAAATTTTGCATGTTTTCCTTTCTCTTCGTGAGCCTTATCCCACTTTAGGACAAGATCTCCTACTTCAAATTTTTTATCTCCTGCCGGACTTTTTATCGAACCATTTTTTGATCCGACTGCGGTGCCGTTAGCAATTTCTCCGGGTTTTGCCTTTCCTCCTCTCGTTTTTCGCCGAGGTGTCGATGCGGTTGCAAAGCGGGACAAGGGGTGCGGTGGCACTCTTGAGACAGCGCAAAGCGGGGAGAGACAAATTTGGCGGGAGGACGGCTTCTTTCCCATATACAAGGAAATATGGTGAGGTGCCTATTGATGACTTGGGGGTGACGCGATCAGCCCGGAGTGCGTTTTGGAGAGCGTTATGCCGGTTTCGTTGGTGAGACGGAGGGTCTTTTGACGATGCGGATCAGATTTTTATTTGTTGATTACGCTAGACCATTTCCTTGGGGATAGTACTTCGTGGAGTGTTTAAGAACAATGCCATTTTCTAATGCAAAATCATATAATTTAAAAGATGAAAAATACGTTGCGTTATCAAACACTAAGGAAGTTGGAACGCCAAGCTTTGGTAATGATGGAGTGAGTGACAAATTGCATTACCTCACGATCGTTGACTTGGCCAGTAATGGTGTCGCTTCAACCCACATTTGGTGAAGTAATCGGTGGCCGTCGGAATGTACTGTGTTGTAGAAGAGTGGGGTAGAATCTCACCAATGGCGTCCAAACCCCATTGTTGAAAAGGTTCTTCTCACCCCGCTGCGACAACAAAAGGAGCGGCGGGACGTGCTTCTCGGCTTGTGAATTCCGGCATTGAATGCACTTAGAACATACGCGTGAGCATCTGCGAACGAGGGGTTGGCCAATAATAACGCACGCATAATTTTTATGAGCGAGTGGTATCCCGGCGAAATGACACTCCACACGGAGTCCATCGTGCGGCTCGGTTAACACCTTACGAGGAGCTTCATCATTACAGAAGCGGCGCGACATTACCGTTTGAATGTTTCCGCGAAGAGATTCCCTTGGATTAGCACGGTAGGACGCGGCTTTGAGTGCGATCGCCGCATTTTAACGGGCATCTAGATTTGATTCCAATACCTAGTGTGCTAAATATCCCGAGATATCCGAGTACCAAGACGGGTTCCTTTCCTGGGGCATGACGTCGATTTGGTACATGTCAATCTCTTGCTCCCAATTATCTTCTTCATTTTTTGGGAACTGCGGCCTCGCGGCCATTTGGCATAAACCTTGCCCTTTAGTGCGTGCGCTTAAACTCTAAGTAAATCACTCTTGCATACACGCAACCCGGTTCCTCTCCTCTCACCCGGCTCTTGCTTTGCCATGAATAGTGATCGAACGGTGGATGGGGGCTGATAGCTTGTGACATGGTTCTTCAAGATGCTTCCTTAATTACCGAAATGTTTAAGCGCTTTGTACACCGCATAAGCTGTTTTTCTATTTCGGGATAATTTAATTGACTCCACAGCAGGCCGGTGCTCATGAACGAAATAGGACGCTCGTCATTGTTCCGTCCTTGCGTGAGCACGGGCGCCGGGGATGAATCGAGAAGCGAACGTGTACGAGCTGAAATCTCGCCGAAATGCGGGCTACGGGAGAGAAGGTGCTTCGGCTATAGCTTTCTTCGTACGGTGAAAGCTTCCTTTCGGAGTTGATTCCATTTGAAAATGGCATTTTCTTTATCATCCCTTGTAGTGGTTTCATATGCGGGCGAGAAATACGAGATAAACTTACGTACGAAGTGATTTGCCCAAAAAGGATTGCATTGCTTTCTTACGCTGAGAGAGGAATTTGAGAAATGGCTTTTGCACGTTACGGATCAATGACAATGCCTTGTGATGTGATATGACCCTGGCATGATTCCCCTTGTTACGGCGAAAACACTTTTCTTTGGGTTAAGCGAGATACGGTATTTCATCTTTCGAAAATCATGCCGAGGTGGCATAGTGATCCCAGATGTTTGGAAAGCACGGTAACGTCATCCAAGTAAACCACCACACTTTGACCTATCGGACCTGCGAATGCTATGTCCATCGCTCTGCGGGAAAGTTGCTCGGCGTTGATTAACCCAAAGGGCATACGTCGGTATGCGAAAAGTTCCCCCACATTTAGTCAGGAAGGTAGTCTTTAACGGGGGTGTTTGGTTCCGCCACAGTACTTGATTGTAGCCGAGAGAAACCGTCCAACAAGAGAACATCTACGTAGGACAACGCAATATACGCTCCATAGGGAGCCTTTGGGTAATTATCCTTACTTAGGGGCCGGTTCAAATTCGGAAATCTACACATAATCGAATCTCACCGACTTTTTAAAATGCGCAACCTTAAATTGGACACCCATGTGGAATGACGGACTTTGAAGATAATGCGGGCGTCTAAAAGTTTTTTTGAGTTCTTCCAGAATTAGTGGCTCCATTGTAGGGTGTACTTTCCTAAGTTTGTTGGAATGGTTTTACATTTTCTTTCATTGGTATCACATGTTGTATAATTCGCGTATCGTATGTGCGTAAGTCCTCATAGGTCCAAGCGAATACGTCGCGATACTTGCGAAATAATTGAGTAAAATCTTGGGCCTCTTGGGGGGGTACGGTCTTTCCCGGAGTTGATGAATTTAGGAGTATCTTCCGACCCCAAGTTCACTTGTCGATGAGCCAAGATCGAGCTCTGCACTTTTGCATTTGGGGGCACGGAAACGGTTTTGCGGATCAAATAGCTTTTCAGAAGTGATACCACCCCTTTAGGCATGGGGTTTCCCTTAACTTTTGCTCGTACTCCTTTTGCATAGCCTGGTCGTGCTCATCTTCATCTATAGCGGCGTCTTTGAATATTTACGAGTTGCACATAAATTCCGGCCACCTGGCGATCATCATCAAAAACACGCGGATTAGTGATATTGTACGCTTGCAGTGGTCTATACATAACTTCAATAGAAAACCCGTCCCTCAAAGGGAGTAAGCTTGGCGGCGACGTGGCTAGGTGTCCTATTTCTTTGCGTTATGCATTCTTAGAACGGACTTAATTCCAAAAGCATCAAAGGGAAGAAATTAACCGCCATACCTCTTAGTACGCCTTCAAATGTGGAGATAAACAATGAATAGTGTTGCGTACTGTAGAGGTGATAATCTGGTGTGATAACGTAGCATTTTCACCTTCAAATCCGGCGCCTTCTTAAGCCGGGGGATCGAGGCTTCATACTCGGCCGTGTTGGTAGTGCATTGGAACTCGAGTCGACGAGAGACTAGAGGAATTTTTTCTTATGTGGATCAACGATACGCGGCCGGCACCGGAACCATCGAGATTCTTGGAACCGTCGTAATACAATGTCCATATATCATTTTCCGGGTCCTTGGGGGCCGGTGTCTTGCGGAGGAATTTTGGGTTGGTGTGATATAGTTTGAGCTTGTTCCTCGACGAGTGTCATTTGGAGAGGACCTCGGGGCCTCTTGCAGTTGGGGAGGTTGGTGACATCCAAAAGCAGAATCAAGAAGACACATACCAAGTTCTTCTTGGGCGAAGGCTGATGGGTTCATTTGTGGCGTCCAAATCAGTTACGGTGTGTTTCATGTATGGTTCACTTTCAACTGCGATTTGGTTGTTTCTCCCTTTGTAGGGCGACCATAAGTGAGACCAATGCAATGACGAAGTATCCTTGCAATTTGCTAGACCGGTCTCTACTCGAGCGGTACGCCATAGGCTTACGGGATGCAGAGCAACCACAATATCAATACAGTGAACCCTCGAGTCGGATGAGAGCGGATAATGACATTGTTTAGTTCTCATTGCGGTACTTGTGATCTGTCCAGTTGAATGATTTTTGCGTCGGTTTCTGGGAGGATGTTGAGTTTCTTGCATACGAGATAAAGGCATGACATTTGTGGAAGCACCGAGAGTCAACGAGGCAATTGTGGACGTTGAAGTTGAACATCTCGAAAGATAAGAGGAAAGGAGGGGTGGACCCTCTTGAGTTTGTGTTGACCGCATTTACTATAGATTGGAAATGCGAAAGTTTGGTTTTAATGTAGAGATGTGTTGCTAACGGTTTCGTATTTTGGTTGTTGGCGAAAGCTTTAGGATAAGCTCCTTTTGGTTCGTGATGCGGGCCAACTCGTGGAAACGAGATATTAGCCCTGGTCTTTTTCATGTCCTCCACTATGTTGTAGCTAGTGTCGGTTTGGGGGACTAGGTTCGGTGGTGGTTTTCGATGGTTTCCACGGGAGTTTGGTTTTTTGACTTGTTTTTCGCCGTTACTATTGGTAGGCTTGTACGGCAATGTTGGTCCTTCGTTGCTAGGGGGGGAGAATTTTCCTCGGGGAAGGCCCTTTTCTTGTCTTCATATGATTGTTCGGGAATAGCTCCTTTGCTTCTAAGACTATAGTTTCGAGTAATTTGAGCCTTGGGACTTTGCCATGTTGATGTCAATAGGAGCGAGACTCTCTCCCCGCGGATTACGTCGAAAGTTAAGACGGAGGCTCCCGATTCCCCATCTAGGAGTGAAACTTCGTCTTGATCGAAGCTTCTTCCTCTGTCGAGGGCTCACGGAGTTTGATCATCCGGAAAATTTGGTTGACCCTTTGCGGTCATCTTTGTAGATCCATTGCGGACACGTCTTTCGGAGATGGGCGGCTTGGTGAAAAGAACAAAAATTGTCTTTCCCTATTTCCTCCACGTTGAGAGCGGCTTGGTGTTTGACGGAGGCTGCTTGGTGTTGGGATTGTTTCTTGAAAAAAGGTTTGGGAGGTTTTTTTTATATTTGAGGTTTCAAGCGCCTTTCCTCTTTAGGTCGAGAGACCTCATTCGTTGCGGTTTGAGGGTTTTGGCCATACTTTCGAAA
The DNA here is from genome assembly GCA_034641835.2 of Pinus albicaulis. Lineage (NCBI taxonomy): Eukaryota > Viridiplantae > Streptophyta > Pinopsida > Pinales > Pinaceae > Pinus > Pinus albicaulis. Next base: position 1,581,739,052 of record CM076581.1, read on the forward strand.
TCGAAAGTTTCTCTCTCCCTATTTGGGGTGGAAGAGTGACCTTTTTGTGGTCGACTTGTGATCATCCTTTCCATCATGATCCACGGCACTATTGACAACATGTTCTTTTCTACTGAGAAGCGGCTTCGCGTAGTTCTTTGTAGAGTAGCGCGGGCCTCGCGTTTGACGAAGAAGCTAACGATATCCCTAGGAGGGCTTTTGGTATAGTAGTCGATGGTGATGGAATCGTCCAACGCTAAGTTTGGAGGGAATTTTGCAATATGGTTGCGAAACGGCGGTTAAAGTCTTTAACTTTCTCTTTTTTACGTGACACTTGATGGTCTTGAGTTCGGTGAGGAGCATAGAGGGTGTTTTATGCGCGAAACTTTTGCGGAACACACGACGGAGCGGTCCCATGAAGCAATAGATGCCTTTGGGTAGGGAGCGGTACCGGGAGGCGACGGCTTACAGAGTATGTGGGAAAAGTCGACACGCCGCGTCATCGGAGCGAACTCTCATAATACGCGGGACGGATAAAAACTACTAATATGGTCTTCGATGTGCCCTTTTACCCAGATCGAACTTAGGAAGGTGCTTCTCACAGGTGTACGGGCATATCATGGAGAGGGCCTAAAGGGGCCGGAGGGATGAGCCATCCGGGCAGAGGGTTGCACCCTCTGGGACGTTGATGGTTTCGGGTTTGCGCGGACTCACTTCCGGAGTCACGACCTTGGGGTTCCTTCATGACGACGAGAGTGTTCATCTCGGTGCCCTTTCACGATTATTCACGTTTCTAAGTAGTTCCCAATTGTGAGGAGAGGTATGTTTTGGTTTGGTGGTGATTATGGTTGGCGTGGTGTCCAAGGTCGTGAATGATATTTCCTCTACCACCACGACCGACCCTGATGACTCCCTTCATTTCTTCGAGGAGCTATTGACTTCTTGTATTCCTTCGAGTTTGTGTTACCTTCTCTTTCGTTTCTTCTCTCCCCTTCTCCTTCTCGTGGGGAATATACTTGGTTGTTGGTCCAGCGATGTAAGTGTTGTGGCTCGGGGAAGGTTCGGTATCGAAGCCTTCCTTATCGTGAGGTAACGGGTCATTTGCCTGCGGGCCGGCCGCGCGAGGTCCTCGACAGGTAACGAAGTTCGGGTACGGTACGGACTAGCACACCATTGCGAGTGATGTTATCGGCGGGGGTCCTAGTGTGGGCCGAAATTCCATGATAGGGGTATACGGTAAATCCTGATGAGATTACGAGCAGGCGGGGCGTAAGGCTCTCGAGTTTGTTCGTTAGTGATTTCGAAGTATCGGGCTTCCATCGTTGGAATATCTTCTAAAGGGGGAAGGGCAACTTAGATTATTTATGACCTCCCGGCGGGGAGTTTGAGATGGGATATACGATGTTGCATCTTTGGGGAGGATGCCATGGCCCTCCTTCTAGCGCCAAGTCTGTTGACGGAAAAGTATGTCCGACCAACGGTATGGGATCTCCCAGGTAGAAAGTCCCAATTAGACTTTGAACCGTTTGGAGTAGGGATCCCGTACGGGGTGTGGAGTACGACTACCACGCCCAACGACTATCTCTTCGGTTTCGATCAACTTTGATTGAAGCGCAAACATACACTTATTAACACGATATAGAATACATGGTGATGAATAAAACCGATATATGATATTTGTGCATGTGGGTGATAGACAAAATGCACAAACTCGAAATGTTGTTAGCAACACATCTATGAGGTATGCATGCAAGATAATACGGCTCACCAAAGAAACAATCCTTTGTGTGAAAATCCCTTAACTTTCGAAGGAATGAAACGAGATGCTAATAAAATAGTTCATTAACGCATTCATCATGAAGCAAATAATAACTTGAGCATCATCAACACAATCACGGATAACTATGGTGCATAAATGACACTATTAATAACCATGATTCATTAATCAAAAGATGTTCTGACTATATGCGGAATACACACAATGTTGTCACGGCTCAACACATCATCCAATCAAGGGTTTTAACATATGTATTATATTTCATATATCAGAGTATGCTTCTTGACTACAATGCAATAATCCCTTTCGAGTCCACAAAAGAACGACCTTTTCAATGCTTCCCAGCAGGGTATTTATAGATTCAAAAGCCGCACTTATGGCCTTCGACGGTTCAACTTCTAGACGGTTCAACTTTGTTAGTAACAATTGCGACTGCGACCTGGTCGCAAATCATTTGCGACACAGTCGCAAATGCGACTGCGACCTGGTCGCAAATGAGGTTTGCGACCACAGTCGCAAGTGTCGACCGCGACCTGGTGTTTGCACTTATGAAGGTGGTCGGCGCAATCGTCAGTTCCGGGAGCGTCGACTTTCTTGCCTTTGATGAAGTCTTTCCAAGTTTGGTAATACGCGTTATCGGAGCGACGAGGGCTTTCCTCTTTGCTCCAGGGTGCTCACATTCTAGGCATTCGGCACAGTCTCCTTCTTACGGGAGATCATCATTGAGAGAGAAGCGAGCTTGGTGTAAATTTGCAGGGTGACAAGCAACCGGTTCAGTTTTCTTGTGATGCTTCGAATTCCGGTGCGGCGGCGGCTTGCCTTGCGGCTGCTGGGAAAGCACCGAATTTCTTGCTCTACATTCCCCGGCCCTTGCTTAGTTTCATTTAGTGCCCCTAATGATGGAATATGATGAAGGGCATTCATGGAGTCGATGCCAGCGATTAGGTGATTATACGCGACACTACTTTGTCCGGATCCTTGGACGACTTGTCTACGGATTGCATACTCATCGAATGCGCACCTTGGCTTCTTGCGTATGACTCCACTCCTTAGAGGCACGTGTTCTGGAGCTTGCGGATGCGTTTAATCCAATTCATCATCTTGTCTAAAGTGCAATACGAGGCTTCCTTGAGTTGTTCGTGTTTTACACTTGGTCTCTTCCCTTGCCTGCCCCGTGGGGCCACCGTTTGTTTCGGGGCGAACATTTCTGGTACACTTGCCTCATTGTCATCTCTAGCACATCACATTCCTTCTTGGCTGCCCGGTGGAACCTCATTCACACAGGCGGGCCTACCCTAGTGGAGCATCTCATTCTCTAGCCTTGACTTCTCTTGCTCTGCCGCTTTCATGGAGTTCTGTGAAAATAATCTCTCTCGCTCATCCTTGTGACATTTTCTTCGTAGGCTGCCTTCGCGGGCCTACGCGCTATCATAACCGGATTTGTCCTTGTGTACGGGACAATATCTTTTCCGATGGAAGCTGTGGAGATGGCGGGATGCTTTGACGTCAAGGATTTCCTCTTCTCTTGCGGTATCTTGAAAGAGAATTGGTCGAGGTTAAATACGGTCAAGTCGAAGACTTCTTCTTCTTGATCTCCCGAGAAAGTCATCAACATTAAGGTTACTTCCCGCGCCACACGGGGGGATGTTCGGGGGAGATAGATCAATGTCATCTATTTGCTCGTCTTCTACATCTGCGTTTGACCCTTTTCCTTTTCCTTTTGCGCTGGCGCTGCGCCCGCCTTGTCATGCTCTTCCTTCTTCGGCGTTATGCCTCTTTTTTCTTGTTCTGTTCCTCTTTTCTTTGCGGCGGCACATTACCCTTTCTTCGATGATCGACTTTATCGAGCTCTTCTTTCAGTGCGGGTCCTGGCCGCTTGCGCCGCCTCCTTTTCTTGTCTTTCTTTCTCCTCCTCTTTTTTCCTTTCTGATTACGTTACCGGCGTCCTTCTTTCGTCTTTCTTCATCTTCCTTCCTCTTCTTTTCCTCTTCCGGTTGGCACCGAAGCACGCTTCCCTTTGGCGATCGCGGTGTCGGAGTTCGCCGATGCAGCTGTTCTTTATCTTTGGAGGAAGAAGAAACTCCAATGTTACGGTGCTCGAGTTCCTCTCGGTCATGAGTCGATTCTGGTGCGAGATGCCGGTTTGCGTTATACCAATTTCTTCTCTCATCCTCATCAGGGCACTCGATGTGTTGATAACTCCATACGAAATTGGCCCTTTTGCAATGTTCGGGAACTATCACGAGCTGGATCGTAATTTCGGCGGTCGATTTCGAAGTGATAGCTCTTCGCTTCTTCCCCTTGCGCGCCACTTCTGCGGAGTCTTTGACCGTATAGGAACCAATGGTGAGAGGTAGAGCGAGACGAGTTTCTTCTTCCCTTTGGCAAGGACGTTAGAGAAACCCAAGGTCATACGAAAACACACCTCTTGCATGAGTACCTTGTCGGTAACAAACTTGGAGAAGAGCGTGTGGTGGTTTAAACGAGCCGAATACTCGGATGATGGTGAATTCGGCGAATGGGAACCGATGTGCCACACGACCCTGGTGTTTCCATCGCTCGCGGGAACATGCGGGGGGCATCTTGACGGAAAAATAATTTCCCGTAGAGGCGGGCATGAATATGTGAGATTTGCTCGATGTCCCAGAAGCATACCCCTGGGTCCCGAAACACCCTGATGCCGGGTGTATTGCTGGGTACATTCGGGGTTCAATTATGTGGCCATCCCTCAATATGCATGCAGGCACGAACGGCATCTAGTAGATACGAAGCCATGTAGAATTCTGATGGCGCTCCCTCATCGGGGCTAAAGGGCGAAGCCAAGTTTGTGTGCATGGAGCCCATTAATATTCCCGCCCCGATTGAATCGAGTGCGAAGTGAGCTTGTTACGTGTTCTATGATGGTTGCCCATGTTCCATTGAAGGTGGTGGCGTACGCATGTATATCACCGCACGGCATGGCGGCCACTAGCTTATAGACTTTTCCTCAAAGCATTGCAAGGTACTCTGGTCCTTTTTGATCTTGAATTTGTCGCTCTGCCACCATCTCTGATCGTGTCAACCATTGGTACTTCATTTGTAGCAAACCATCTTGGGGTGAAGTTCACATCTGCTTTGGGTAGGGAATAGTAGACTGTGCTCTTGAACTTTCAATGTTACGGCACCACACTATCTCGGATTGCGAAGCTTTCGGATCCGTCTTACGCGCAGTCCGGTCCGGCATTTCGGGGCATGGAAAGATGGCGAGGATGAGCCCCAACCAATTATGTCTGGACTTTTTGACTTTTAGATATATTTCACGGTCAAGGAGATCTTGGTAATTCCTCTCGACATCATGGAAAATTCATGGTATACTTCGTACCACCGAGGCTTTCCTCCTTTGCGAAGGTGCAAAGGGTGTCTGCGCGCGGGCGGCGGAGATATTTGTATGTACGCATCTGATTCTTCCTCCACCACACCTTTCTTCTCCTTCGGGATACCGGGGGCCATATCGCTAGAGTACGAGGGGACCGTGCGCGGCCTCTTTCAAGATTCACTGCGCATTTAGAACGAGAATCACGGGGTAAGAAAAGACATGATAATGGCTAAAAAGAGTACGAGCATGCAAACATAATTTCTTGTCCTCTGGGGCTGACGCGGGTCGCCGGCTACGCAAAGGGCTCACTGCGACCGCTGCGACGCGGCCGTCGCGGGGTCGCGGAAGTCGGCGGGGGTGGGACACGCGACTGCGACCTGCGACCTTGCGGCCCCAGGTCGCGAGGGTCGCGAGGTCGTGAGTGTGGCTTTTGCGACCTCTGCCCGGCCTTGCGGCCAGGTCGCGGTCGCGGGTCGCAAATTGCGTTTTGCGCGCGCGCGGCCTTTGCGGCTAAGTGTTTGCAAATGCCAAGGACGGAAATTTCGGTGCGAAAGGTCCGGGGTACCATAATGCATGGCCATGAAGATTAGGCGAGGGTAGGCGACCTTGGGGGTTTTGTGAGCAGCAAAGACGACGACAATCCGAAGAAAAACCCCCTTCTTAGCAAATAAATGGGGCCAAGAACGAGGAGAGCTCAAAAAATGGCGGGAGATGTTTATGCGGGAAACGTAGGGAGAAAAACGACGCTTTCCCCCGGAAAAAAAAACGCCGGTCGGCTTTGTCGAGCAAATCCGCGGTTTTCGGCGGGGGTCACAAATGCGACCTAGCGACCCGACCTTATATAAAAAAGGTCGCACGTGTGGTTATTTTAATGCGGTCGCGAATGCAAGTTTGCGACCTTGCGACCTCGCGACCTACGGGTCGCTAGGTCGCGGGTACGGCCCCAGATGCAGAATTTCCTTAAAACTCCATTTCGCGACCTTGCGGCCTTGCGACCCCAAGGTCGCTGGGTCGCGGGTCGTGGGGATATCCGACTGTGCGACACCGGTGCGACCTTGGGTCGCGGTCGCCTAGGTTGCACGGGTCATAAATAAAGTATGTGCGACTTAGCGACTTGGTGCTAAGAAACTTACTTGATCTCTTTCCTTTTTAGTTTTAAGGGGAGGCTCCAAAAATTTTTTGAAGTGTGTGTTATGATTTTATGTATTTTTGGAGGGTGTTGTAGGAGCTACAACGGGGAAGGAAATAAGGCAACATAACAAGAGACCATGACACTGACAGAATGGAAAGAAGCTAGTCTTAACGTAGTAACCGAAATAAAAAC